>CM042564.1:10828741-11336241 GCA_023630585.1 Cranoglanis bouderius
TAGATAAGCAGACCTCATCTAATCACACATCTAATGATCTGATTATGTCTACAGTATTTCCTAGTGCCACTAGATGTCAGTGTCTGATCATGCTTCATACTCCATGACACGTCAACCTTTGAAAAATTGAATCCTGGGACGTGCATTTCCACTGCTATAATACACTGTACCCCAGAGTAAATTCATTTTAATTTATTGGATAATGAAAGGAGCATGGTAATTAAATCTTATAGTTAGTTATAGTAGAGCTGTGGCCTTACTTGCTCAGCTTTCTTGGCTTCTGTATCCTTGGTGAGGTATGTACCTTCCAGCACAGAACCCACAATGGTGAGCCCTTTACCTGCCTTCAGCTGCGTGGTGAGGGACAGGAGACGAGGGTGCTTCACTTTTAACTCTGAGTCTAGTTTCAGCAGCACCAGTAGCTGCGGTCTTAAACATGAGAGCAGAGGAGAAATGTGTGATGTACAACAAACATCAGTTCAAGATTATTTTTGTTGTGCTTGTATTCTTATATGGTGCTTTGATGAGGCTTAAATAGGCCTAAGAACTGCTGCTGTAATCGTAAAGACTTTACTGTGCTCATCCTAGGGCTGTTATTTGCAATACGCTCATACTGAACATCCTTTCAATAAACTTTATAGTGTCCAGAAGAATAATGATTTATAATCCCACTCTGTTGTGAACGTTAGAAGAGTTTTCACGTAAGACACAGTTTAAACAGTCTGCAGTACACCTCTGCTGCCTCTCTCTTTTGGCTCTATTAGGAACAGAATCAAGAACCACTGAGGTGATTCTTGTGAATGGTCCATCTTTGTACCTTTAGTTATGAGGAACATAATCGTAGACGAACATGATTTAGGTATTTAATTGGAACCTAAGAACCACTTAACAGGGTCATGGTGGATCTGGAGCGTATCCCAGGAACACTGCACGCAAGGTGGGAAAATTCAATGGATGGATGGATGGGACACCAGTCCATCATTCATACTCACATTCATTCACACACGAGGGGCAATTTAGCATATCCAATCCGCCGACCTGCATGTTCTTTTTTTAACAGAGTATTCCGGAGAACTGTGAGAAAACCCATGCAAACATACGGAGAACATGCAGAACTCTGCACAAACAGTAACCTGAGCTCAGGCTTGAACCCTGGAGCTTGATGTTAAGAGGCAGCAATGCTATGCACTACGTCACTGTGCTGTCCTATATTTTGTACAATGTTCCAACCAGTTTAAAACCAGTTAAAATATTTACACTGTTGTCTGTGTAGTTACTATATACTGTAAATATGTAACAATCCTAAGGGTTTGGAAATGTAAAAGTACAAAGTTAAATAATCCTGAGATGGAATAGTAAGAGTAATAGCGATTTATTAAGAACTGATACACAGGTCAGCAAATTTAATCTGTCTGCAGCGACCCACTGGCATCGAGCCATGTAAAGAGGCTTATGCAACAATGAGAGTGTAGAAGGGCACTGGTTTCGTTTCAACACATGACGTTCTGCCCGCTCGGACAGATGGCACTATGAGTTCTTGTTTTCTTGGCATTGGATTACAGCAACCCTGCGATAGTTGGACTGAGAAGGAGGAAGAGATTTGGCCTCAACGTTTCCAACAACAGTCTGTTAAGGGTTGGATGAATCGCTGTAAGGGCAGGTAATTTATTCAGTGTGGGATTAGCAGGGTCTTGAGGCAAATCAAATAGTAATTGTTTTTGGATTATACTAATGAGAAACGAGGACACTATAATCTGAGGAGCGGAGTAAAAAGAAATCAGATTACAATTTTATTTTATTACTCCATATGAATTTTAGAATACTATATATAGACACTAGAACTCTCACCTCCAGTTTTTAGTGTGTGGTGGTGCTTCCTCCAGACGAATGAGAGCGTAACGAGCTGCGTTGAGCGACAGTCCACGGATGCCATCGCCCCACTCCTTCTCAGCTCTGTATATGCACAAATGTAATATATTAGGGCCAGGGGTCAACCGTCTACTTTTAACACTTCTTGATCACTTCCGTGACACATAAAACCACTCAGAAAAGCAAATCAGCTTATACGCCTACACATGCAGTGTTGTTGATCCGGACATGCCGGTCACACCTGTGCTTTCAGTACAGTTCAGTTGATCTTACCCTCTGTATTCGATGTATTTGTAGATACAGCCAGCGATGACCATGGCCACCAGGGCATAGTACCAAGAGGAAATAAACATCAAGGCAAGACACAGGCTCATTCCTAGGAAAGACAGTGTCCTGTTGGATAAGAGGGAGACATAAGAGCTTGTCTTCAGCTGAAAGAAAGAACTGTTGTTATTTTGATGGGTTTATTTTAAGAAAAAATGCTAAATAGTCACTTACCAGGACCTGTTTTTATAATATTTTATAATATTAGCAAATGTCAGTCTATGTCAGTGTTTCTAAACGTTTAGTAGACAGGGACTCAATTAACTGAAAATGATTGTTAATAAACTATTCAAATATCATGTTCATTATTAATGTGTACAATACAGCCAAAGAGCTTTTTAATTCCTTGAATTAAGTTATGAACATTGGGTCTATGCCATATATTAAGGGTTGACTTGCATTTATCAACAAATAGTCAGCTATTCAATATTAAGATTCAAATTCTATTCAGAAATACAGCTGTTAAAGAGTTAAAAATGTTAAAATGTGTATTTTAAAAGTAGTGTTTGTACTTTTAAGAGCCTTGCAGTAGACACACTGACAAGGTTGATACTATATAAGCTCACAAATAGCCTTTGAAAATATTTTTTTTTTAAAAGAGAGAGAGAGAGAAAGTAGAGAAGGTCAACTTTCAGTCTGGGGGCAGAGCTAATTTCTGGGTCAGAAAATTTTAAATAGAAGCGTATATGCACTAATTGCATATCAACATTCCGAACCACAGCTTTTCGAAGCTATCTTTTAAATAATATGAGTAGTACAGGTCTTGAAACACTTTTAAACATTACATACGGCACCTTTAACAACACAAGTCCTTGAAGAATTTGTACACCCCTTAGAATCTCAGAGTGTTGGTTGTATTTGCATGAGGGAATGGCACTAGTGCCTAGTGTGACCAGAACATGAGTTGGTAATGGGATTTACCCAGCAGGCTTGGAGAAAAGGGGAGTGGCCAAAGACAAGGCATCCCTCAACTCTGAAGCAATGTCAGCAGGCAGGTTGTGTGCCATTAGCCCTAAAGAACCTCCTCCAACTCTGCAGTGGAACTGCCCTGTTACGTCATCAAGGACCAATGTGTGTATCCTTAGAGAGTGTGTCCTCAGGCAGATTTGAGACTCTGTAATTGGAGTAGCTAATAGGAGCCGGGCAGGTTTCCATGCCCGGCTGCCATGATGATCAAAACAACTGTCAGAGGTCACTGACCCCTGGGAGGATAATTAGTTCTTGTTCACTTGCTTTGCTTGGATAATCTAAAAATAGTACCGACACTGATAATGGACTAACACAATCCAACATGAGTGAGGTCAGTTTGACCTAGGCTTGGTGCTCACCAGTGATAGTACTTAAAGCGAGGTCGCCAGTTGGGGGTGCGCAGGAGGGTCTGTAGAGCACAGGCCAGGTTCACAAACAGATAACACATCAAGAAGAACCTAGAAGACAAACACACATAAAAACACACCGCATATGTCATCATTTGAAAACAGCTTTCATAAACAACCAGGAAAGCAAGGTTAAAATAGATGAGCAGGAAGGAAGGACTAAATAAATAATGAGCGAGAGGTTGTTAAGGGGTTCGAGGGTCTATTTAAGTTATCATCATCATTAAAGCTGGTAAGGGTGTGCAGTCAGACATGGGGATAAGTGACTTCAGGTTGAATTACTGTAGATGAGAAAAGAAAGGGAGGTGAAGAAGCACAGGTGTTCTAGTGAGAGAAAAGAGCAGGAAATGGAGTACAAAAATGAGGGCTCGATGAAACGGCGTAGGGAAAAATTAGGTGGAAAAAAAAAACATTGAAAATGAGTGAGAAATTAGCAAATGATAAAGAGTAAAGAAAAAGGAAAAATATGACTAATAGCAAGCACTATTATGGCACTATACATGAACAAATGAGAAAAAGAGTGATAGAAAGACAGCTCCACTCACATGGACAGGATGGGAGCCACAGCATCCAGTGAGGCGATGAGAATGCCGATTTCACAGATACCAGCAGTAAGCAGCAGGGCCCATGTAGGTTCTCCATTCGCTTTTCCATGCCCAAACACCTGAAAACAGGACCAACAATGTGGGATGTGTTCAGATACACATTAAATGGTACAGGTCCACTTGCAAACTGTTTGTGTGTTTCTATGACGTTTCCTTGGGATTAGTGATAATCACTTACAACTTAATCAAATGATCTCAAAGCAACACTCCTCAACACTTGGAGAAGGTCCACTGCCCTGTTTTATATACAGATTGCTGTGAATTGGCTAGTGATGCTCTGAGAAAAAAAAAATTGTCCCTGACATATCCACAAATAGTCAGCTATTCATTAAGATTAAAATTCTAATCAGAAATATAGCTGATAAACAATTAAACATTAAACTTAAATAAATAGTTTATATTTTTATAGCCTTCTTGCATGTGAGGCAAGTTGGACTAACAAGATTTAACTTCCATTTGGCCCTTTAAATATCCTCTGCTGATACTATACAAGCCTTGCAAGCTGTCTTTAAATGGAAAAAAAAGCAGAGCCGAGCAGCTCCATTTTGCGTCTGGCCAGATTAGCCCGATTAATCAGATTAATTGCTTGCCAACTTTGCACACTACAGTTTTATTCTTAGACTGTCATGGTGCTATTTTCTATTTTTTGTATTTTTGTATTGTATGTTATGTTATACAGTACATTATACCGTAGATATATTTACTGTATATCTAAGCTTACAGTGATGCAAGGACAAAGCATAGACATGTGAGTGTTAAATATTAATAACACTAAAAAAATAATAACACATAATAACACATAACAATGGTTAAGACATTGGACTTCTGATCGGAAGATCGTGAGTTCAAATCCCAGCACCACCAAGCTGCCACTGCTGGGCCCTTGAGCAAGACCCTTAACCCTCAACTGCTCAGTTGTATAAAATGTGATCAGTGTAAATCGCTCTAGATAAGGGCATCGCCAATGCAGTGAATGTTAAAATAAATAAATAAAATAAAATAAAATTAATTAATTAAAACAGTATATTTTAAAAAGGCTTCCAGGTTTGAGGTACAGGAATGACTGTGAGAACTGATGTGAGCTAAGCCTATAAATATTGCAAGCTTTATAGCCCACCACACAGGAAGTTATAATTACTCATAACTTCAATTGAACCAGAAATAAAACAAGTGTGTGTGTGTGTCAGTGTTACCTCCAAGAAAGGCACAATGCCATCTCGAGCGATGGCCTGCAGCAGCCGAGGGGCACCGGTGAGACTCTGCAGACCGGCCCCGCAGCAGGAGAAGAACGAGCCAATCACAATCACCCATGGAGAGGGCCATGATAAAGTACCAATCACTAAGTTCTTCTTCACTGAATCTCCGAACCTGATAAGAGACGCATATTTTTTTTAGCTAGAATTTCATATCTTCATTTTATATTTATTATTTTATATTCAGAGCAGTCTCCACAGAGAGATATTGATGCTTCCCATACTTCTGATCACCTTTACTGCTTCATACTTGCCTGAAAGTCATTAAGGACTACATACATTTTCATCTTTTAATTAATCTTTGCCAGTTCTAGTTGCATTACCATGTTACTTTTGGTTTTGTAAAAAGTAAAAAGTACTCACTTGTCTCGGAGGACCACTCCTTCGATGCAGGCACCAAAGAGAACCACACAAGAGAGGTCTAAATTACATAGTTAAGTGAATGTTCCAAAAAAAGATACTATTATAAAAAGGTACTATACTATTTATAGTACGAGATATTATTTGAAAATCATCCCATACATCCTGTAGACTGAAATAATAAATTAAAAAGACTTAAAGACTTTAAGGCAAACTTAAGAAGAAACAACTACAAAGACTAATATTCTAAAGCAGTGGTCACCAACCCTCTTTTTTGAGATCTTTCTGCCTGCAGGTTTAATCTCCAACCAAAATCTAACACACCTGTTTTAGTTTACGTTTACATTAATTCATTTAGCAGATGCTTTTATCCAAGAGACTTACAAATGACTTAAAAACTTACAAAGGAAATACAAGCAAAGCGATATATCAAGCAGAGAACAATACAAGTAGTGCTATGATACAAGATTTCGAATTGAGTTCTAGAGAAGTAAAGTGCACAGAGTACAGGTGTAACAGCCAGTTTTTTTTTTTTTTTGGGGGGGGGGGGGTTGTGTACTTTGGAAGAGGTGGGCCTTTAGCTGTTTTTTGAAGATGGTGACGGTTTTATTTGATCAAGAACTTCTTAAGGCAATGATTAGATGGTCAGGTGGGCACGATTATGGTTGGAGCTAAAGTCTTCAGGAAGGTAGATCTCTAGGAACAGGGCTGGTGACCACTGTTCTAAAGCCATAGAGACCACATTAAGGATACAGATGAAGGTAGTAGTTGCGATGGCAAGAATGGTTCCTATGGGAATGGACCGCTGTGCATCCCGCAAATCTCCAGAGCGGTTGGATCCAGCCATGATACCTGGAAAATGACAGGGAAAAAAAGAAGAAAAAGATGGGAAATCATCACAATAATAATAATAATAATAATAATAATAATAAAAACAAGTTTAAAGTGATTACTGAATCTTTTTGTTTTTATTTATCAAAATTCCCTAATTTATTTATTTATTTATTTTTTTGGATATATCTAATGTTCAATTCTATATAAATATAAATATATTCCCTTGGTTAACCATTTTGTTACTTGCATACACCTCAGTGTTTTATATGTTTTAAGGAAGTGTGGAAATTTTCCATCAGTGCTGATATGAGCACTATTGTGTTACAGAGAGTAAGCATGAGGCCTCTGAGGGAAAGAAACTGGCATGAGACATTTCCAGCTGAAGTGAACAGATAAGCATGATCTCCATGCTGGCTCCCTGACTGTCTATGTGTGTTTAGATACAGCGCAAGCCACCAGGCAAGTACAGAGATTAAATACAAGTGGGTGGGGCAGAATTGGGCTAGCAGTAACCTGCCTTCCAGAGGACAGCTAAAGAACACAGTGTACTATACAAGTCGTGGGAAAAACTGAAAGAAAAGAAGACGAAGAAAAAAATATGAAAGGGAGAAAAGAAAGGTAATGGAGAGGTCAAAGTGCCCTTACCAGTGACTGAAGGAAAATAGATGCCCACTAGTAGAGTGAAGTAGGTGGCTATGTCGTTGAGTACATAGGGAAAGGAGGTGTCCTGAGTGGATTCAGACGCTGGCACTGACTCAATCTTTTTCTCCACCAGCATTCCAGCAGGGCCGTAGCTTGACCACATGTTCTCTGCTCAGACAGAAAATACCATGAATGCTACAGCAAGCCCCATGAATGTTATAGCTCTACAAAAAGAATCACTCCACTGGCATTTACATAACATTACATTAACATAACATAGATTTTTAAAAAGTGGGTTTATGTCTAAAGAAAGTGAATTGAAAGTCACTGCTGATGCCTTTTACATGGGAAACTACAGGGTTTCCTGAACAGAAATATTTTTTTTCAGTTTCTCTCTGGTTACACCCAAAAGTGAAAAGGAGAACAAGAGACGTTTTCATTTCAACTGCAGTGCAAGAGCATCATGGATATTTTGATAGCCAGTATCTGATTACAAAGCAAATTGTTTCAGGTTTTGTCTGTTTCACTAAGGAGGTGTCCAACAACTTGCTCAAACAATTTGAAAAGAAAAAAACAAAACAAAACAAAAAAAAAAATCAAAGGGAAAAAAACGTCCATGTCATTTGGGTGAAATGTATCTTTTTTTTTTCTCTTAAAGTTGATGTGCCAAAGTACAGTATGTTATAGGCATATATTTTGGTCAAAACCTGAATTTTTGTCTGATTGCTAGAATTCAGCTGCAGCGACATCCTATGGGTTTTCCCAGACCACCAAACATGTACTGAAGTTATTTAGGTCCAACATACAGTAGATAAGCTCAGCAAACATTTTTATAGTTAGACTACTGTAAGCAATAAACACTGATATCACTGAAGAATACTTTTCTTGAGCTTTGATATGAATGCAGCCTACATTTACATAGGGTACTTTTTTTTAAAAAAGCCTATTACTTCATATACACGCAACTGGTGAGTGAAAACTGCTAGTGCAGGTTAATAGCAGTTTCCATACTTCCAATAATGACATTCAAATTGTACTCTACTCGAGGAGAACCTTCTCTCTGCTAATTGTAATGAGCAAGTAATCAAGAGATTGAGTGAGATGAGATGTCCATGAGATGCTCTGTATCAGAGTGATTGTCCCTCACCTGAGATGACACCGCTGGTGAGGCCAGGAATGCCCTGCACTTCTGTGACATTATTTATTCTGAAATACTCGTCACAGGTGGCATTGAAATAAGGGGAGTCACAGAATAGAGACCACAGCTTTGTGGTCACTGTGACGTTGTCGATGATCTCAGTTTTTAAGCACTTGTCAAAGTCTTGGTTTTGGAGTGTGCGGTTTCCCAGCAAGCAGACCCTTCAGAGAGCAATCAGAAACACAAGGTTTTAAGGACATATAGCTAAATGATCAGGATGGTGTTACATGTCTGGATCATAAAGTACAATCTGCAAGTGCTTACTACAAAAATTATTGGTTGTTATTATCATTATCATTATTATTATTATTATTATTATTATTATTAGTAGTAGTAGTTAAAACACTGTACTTTTGACCAAAAGGTCACTACCAAGCTGCCACTGCTGGGTCCTTGAGAAAGGCCCTTAACCCTCAACTACTCAAATATATAAATGAGATGAATGTAAGTCGCTCTGGATAAGGACATCTGCCAAATGCCGTAAATGTGAGAATTATTTAATCAGGAAACATGTTTTTATCCCCAGTTTTAAAAGAAACTTATGCATGATTAGTGAGTATCGTTTAAGAGAATGACACACTAACTGGATCACACAGAAACTGTGGTCCCTAAATGGAAACATTCACTCGTAAATTATATAGGCCTAATTTTCTACCTAATGTCAGCAAATTTCATACATTGTTATTTACAGTTCGACAGCTGCAGCTCACCTGTTTTGTCTGCCCAAAACAATCTAATGTGCAATGTGAGTACCAGATTGTAGACTATATATATGAAGTCCATTTACATTATAAACTGACTTCCATCATAATAACAGGCTAAATGGGTCATTTTCACATGATAACTTCTAAAAATTCCCAATCTGACACCAGAAATACATTTAAAGCCATTATTGAGCATATAATATTGTGTACATTATAACCTACAAGGCATCATGGATCCAAATAGTTTAATATCATTTATACTACAGCACTGTTAAATTCTCCAATCTGATTGAAAGTGTTAAATAACTTTCTATAACAGCAGTTCTGACAGTAGAGTCTGCTGCGAGGCAAATAACAGGTTTATAATTAATGTGCTCATTCTAATATGATATTCTTTCTATAGTAACAGAAAATTCACAGGGACTTGGATGGAAAATGGGCCACATAATCTAAGCCTAATAATAAATGGATTAAAAATGTGTTATTTAACAAAGAAAAATATATAACCATTGATATGGTGAAGTTTTCTGTAAATTTATGAAAGGCATATTAAGTATCAGCACTTTGTAAGTTAGAAAGTTTTCCACCACAGGAGTCTACAGAACAGGGGACTATCTGGTTTCTCAGTAACATCAAAACCCGATGTTGATTATTTTCCCATAACACTACACCCTGTTGTGCTTTAGTGCTTGCATAATTACAGAGAATGGCATTTACTGAGTCTATCTTTAATAAACACACACACCTGGCCTAACTGTTTCTACCACTTTAGAAACCATATCTTGTGTGTAAAACTGCATCAAAAATACCATCCACTCGCACAGCCTTTTTTTAATTCAAGCAATAAACCTGAAAAACTTGGGTTAGACAACAGGAAGTATTGTCAGCACATAAAGCTTGCACTTTGTCACTCACGGAAAGACTGGTGGCTCGAAGATGGTCTTGATGACTCCAGCATAGATGGCCAGAATAGAGAGGATGACGCAGGCCAGGAAGACCAGCGCTAGCTTATTGACATACTTCACTCCCACAAACACCACTAGTGCCATCAGGGCTAGGCAACAGGTGCCGTACACTCGCATGTTGTTCAGCATGGCCTCTGCTTCAAACTCCTTCTCCTCTGCCTTAAAGATGGCAGCACTGGGCACTATGTAGGCCTGGATTATAAACAAGAGACAATTCAAATGTCAACCTGTAATTTAGTTACAAGAGTTTAGTTAAGCTGCATGTAGACAAAGGTCTCCAACTAATAACCAATGCTATGACTCTAAGGGTCGTAATACTTTTATTTTTAACTTGGATTGAATGACTGGCTGCTCTCCCTTTGTGTAGGTGCGTTCTTTTAATTACTGGCCAATGTGATGATTGGCTAGCAGCAGGGGGAGCTGCCCACATAACAAAGACCGTGACAGGAAATAGGGGGCGTGTTTGTTTCTGGTGTGGGTTTCCGGCGCCTTCCGTGTTCCCAGACTTTTCTTGAGCAGAACCGGCCAGGCCTGACCTGGTTGCTCGCACTTCAGCTGGTAGATTGTGCTGTCTAGCTCGTAGCTGACTGTTGACTTGTGACTGGTGTGTAGCAATAACTGCATATAGGAGTAAGGTGAAACTCAAACATCCTACAAATCTTGTATATTATTGTAAATAAATGAGAGGGAGGACCTTGTACTTTGTAATATATATTTTTGCTAGTTCTGGGAACTGGGAGGGCGCAGATACTTCCGTCACTTTATGCTATGGCCTGGCCATAACACTAATGCATTCGCACAGAACTCACCAGAAGAATCTCAATAGTACCAAGGATGTACATGGCTCCAGCAAATGTGGTACCCAAATAGAAACACAGTCCTACAGCTCCTCCAAACTCTGGGCCCAGAGACCTAGAGATCATGTAATAGGATCCGCCAGCTATGATGAGAAAACAGAGACATGGAAAATAGTTTTCATAAGCATTTGCATTGTAAAGTATTTGTACAAGTGGTCCATAACATTCATTGTTGTTATGAGTGTGCGCTAAATAAAAGTGGACATAGTGATGACTAAGAAAATAATACCATCTCACCTGGAACTACTCCGTTTGTAGCAATGGCACTCATAGATATGGCTGTGAGCATTGTCTGAAAGAAACAATAGAGCAGAGCACTTCAGAAAAGAGTGTAGACCCACAATAGACAAATGACTGACTCAAATATAACTGGGTCAGACTTGAATAGAACTGCTTCAAAATAATACATTAAAGGTTTAATCAGCAGTTGTGGTAGAAATGAGGTGAAGCTAACTGTTTTGAAACCCAAAATCCTTACAAATACAATTCTTCCCTTTTGTGTTACTTCTAAAGCCACACCCCAAACCACATGTAAATATTTAGAAAACCACAAAAAATTTTGTGTCCCAGAGTTGCACTCGTGATCTCCTGGTAATAGGATGAATGCTTTTCTGTTGCACCACTTGGGAGTCCTGGTCTGAAACACTTGTGTGTTAAAACAACCGTGACCTATTTTGGGGCCCAGAGTATAGGCTAGTGCAGGAAATGAAGCTTTCTGAAATGACAGGCAACATGATTGGCACAGAAGTAGAAATGCCTTTTTGTTGTGATTGGCTATATATTGTTGGTCCATATAATTTGTCACATTCGCAGAGCCTGGGCACCACAGAGACCAGAGTTAATCCTCTAAGCAGACTTCTTTTTTTTTATTATTATTAAAGCTACTATGATGTGAGGAGAACATTACCAAATGTTATTAAAAGTGCTTTTAAAAGTATTTAATTGTTGTAAAAGAGGAATCACTATTTCGTAAACATTTAATTGATTTTTAAGGAGATTTCTATCACTGTTACATAACACACCTCTGTGTTCTAATGTCTTCGAGCTAACGCAGACAAATGGTGGGTATAAATCCCTTCATCTGCTTCAGTCCCAGTCATAGTCCAAAAGCTGCCCTAAAGCCACTTACTGGTCCATTACCTCAAACAGGAGCTTAGTGATTGCAAGAGCATTGCTTGAATGAATGATTCTGTGATCTCTGGCAAACACTATGAGGAGTAATATATCTGCTGCTGAATAAAAAAAATGCACACTGATAGTGGAATTTAATGGTAATTAAAAATGACTAAGAATTATTTGAGCTTTCAAATTTCCCTGAGAGCCACTGTAAGCTACTATTAATGCCAGGACTATACTATTCAGAATAGGCAGAATATCATTGTAACATGCATCGGTCAACTTTGACAGAGAACGTCATACACCCTGGGACAGCAATGCAAGTGCTTTATGTGATTAAATCTACAACCTTTTTCTGGGAATTTATTTTATCAACTTAAAACTCTTAAAATCAACTGCTAAATAAGTTATGATGCAATCAGAGGAACCTTCATTGCATTTATAAGTACATCCCTGTATTTAAACTAAACACATTTAATTATATGATATTTTTTGACCTAGCAATGTCACAACACAGTGCAAAAGCAACTCACTATATATTTTTTTGTAAATAAGCGTTCCCTCAAACGTGCCAATCTGGACACTGACACAAAGACAGGAAGTGCATTGCCACGCTTATAAGTAAGCGGTCCCTCAAAAAAAGATGACTGATCCCATTGTCTGCTCCGCGTTCGGTCCCAAACACCGAAGATTACACACCAAGCTGCCAAGAGGCATAAAATACTAGAGGTCCGTTTGATGAGAAAGGCAGACTAAACTTTCATCCACTTGTTCTCTCACATACAGCTTCTCTTTTCTTTATCCCTGCTGTGCATAATCTCAGTGAAAAGTAATGTTTCAGTTCGCCCAAAAAGAAAGAAAGAAAAAAAAAACGTTTATTAAGCGACACGGAAAAATATCTAAATTTAACCCCTTATGGCAAAACTCAAAATCCATCAGGTCAAAAATTCAAAAGACATCTATTAAAAGAGCAAACTTTCAGATCATAATATGCTTACACAACAGCAGCACATGAATACGATGATAAAGGCCTCCAGGATGCCTGCAGTTCCCACAATCCAGGTCATTCGCAGAAACAGGATGACCCCCAGGATATTCTGAAGGCAGGGCAGGTAGACGCCCATGAACGTCCCCATCTGTGGACTCGTCTTAGTGAGGTAGGAGCAGAAAACACAAACTCTTTACACACTCTTGATAAAATAAGCAACGATAAAAGAACAGAAACAGAAACTCTTCATTTTGAGAGTATTGCATTAACACTGTAGGTTCGGAAAATCACCAAATCCTCTCGTTGTGATGCAATATTGAAAGTATTGTGAAACTATTTTGGATTTCTGAATTGTGAACACAGCTTATAATTTTAGATATATGAAGCATATCACTACTACATGCTATAGTATATACTATTTCTTTTTTGGTATAGAATAATTCGAGGAAAATAAAAAGAAAAATAGAAATCGCCACTAGTAATAACTTGATCAGAGGTGGAACAATCAGTAGCCTGGGACCCCAGGATAAGCAGATTTGAAGATGCTTTGGACCACAATTCATATGAACAGTTATGCTACGATGGCTTAGGACTACAATTGCTATGATAGCTTTAGGACTAGAACAGTCTCAAGTCTCCATCAGTGAACAGTGGATAAGTTAAACAAAACAGACTTCATGTGTAAACTGTAATGAATTTCCTGGTTACACAATTGCACTTTTTGGCCATGTAGTACACAATTATAGAAGGGATTTATTTATAATGGTACTGTCCAGTGTCACCTAGATGAGGATGGGTTTCCTTTTTATTCTGGTTCCTCTCAAGGTTTCTTCCATATATCTTCTCAGGGAGTTTTTCCTTACCACCGTCTCCTCTGGCTTGCTCATTAAGGATAAATTCATACATTTAAAATGTACATACTGAATGTATTTATTTCTATAAGGCTGCTTTGTGACAATGTCCATTGTTAAAAGCGCTATACAAATAAAACTGAATTGAATTGAATTTAATGTCCGGGCCATTACTTTTTTTATTCATAGTTGCCCGGCAGACAAGTGGGTTTAATAGTGGGCTAGCTATAGTAGATTAGTGTACACAAATGTCACATACATTCCTACCTCCAAATAGTGTATCCTAAAGGAAATAAGGGAGGCTTTAGGTCCATGTACCATCAAATAAGTTGTACCAATCAACTATAGCTGTTCATCAAAATCACAACTCTTATTCATTCTAACATCGACGGTATGTGAGAAACATTTTGCAATGTTATAACCCCTTGTGGTCATTTCTCTGTATGTCTTCAGCCTGACCAACCAGCTGAAGCCGTGCCACTCTTAGCATAAAACATGACAAGGCAATGAACCTCATCACTGTCACCACAAGGCACTGAGCCCGGTGTGTGGTTTTCATGGCATGACTTAGCAACCATTTCAAAATTTACAATAACAAAAACAAACAAAGTAGGATGTTAAACTGAAGAAGCCCGCAAATTAAGGTTAGAGTTGTGCTGGTCCCCTAGATATATGTGTGGGTAAAACAAACTGTAGAGCAGTCAAAACACGATTTATAATTATAACGGTCCAAGCATTTGTGTCTGATCGATGTGAGCGCACATAAAATCATTCTAAATATTATTACAAACTGTGATGAGTGTTTGCTTTGCAACCGATTCTAAGTATCACCATAAAATCTCCATTCAGGAATGTTTTTTTTTTTTGTTATTGCAATTTTTCATAAGAGGAACAAGATCTACATTTACACAAGCCTGTGACTTAAGGGTGCCAAAACATACACAAACTGAAGAGAGGAAAACAAGAGAGTGTGTTTTCTGTACACATAACCTGAAGACAAAAACACTTTCATATGATCTTATTTCACTAACGGACAGAGACTAAAAAGAGTGCAGAACCTTATAGATTGTATAAACGGTAGGTCGATTGAATTCAAAATTAAATACTTTTCTATTGAACTACAAAATGGCCACTTCTGAGAGAGTGCTACTTACTTTGACAGTTTTCTTCTTTGCTCCCTCCTCCTCGTCTGCCTCCTCATGTTCCCGAACCCCCTGTGTAAGGTTGGTGTAATTGGCCAGTTTGCTGAGAAGTGACGACACCATTGGGTTGCTGTCCATCTCTTCCTATAAAGTGTAAAACTTGTGCATTTAATTAATTAAACAAAAAAAGGAATCCATCCATGGATGCATATTATGTGCCAAAGATTACACATTACTGGCACTCAGTGGAAATCAGTGGATGGAGGCCTGATAGTATCAAAAGAGTCAAAAGAGATGTAGGGCAAAGAGACAACACAATACAATTGCAATATCAAACATGCAGGTTGATCACTAGCCTTTTTTGTTTTTTAATAATACACAAAAACAACATTGTGAATGTAATTACATATAAACATTCTAGCACATTTTAACACATTAAAAAGAATTTCCAAATGAATGAGGGGGGAAAAAAAAGTTAAAATCCTCATTATTAGGTTTACTAAATGCATAGAGTACCTCAAACAGTGCCATGTTTTTGCCATCATAGAGGCTGCCCTTGTCATTGTCCGAGTTGATGAAGGGACTGCTTTCCTTGGGGTTTCCATCACCTAAGACAAAAGAGAGAAAGACAGGATGTTATACTTACAAAGTATGCTCTTATATTAGCTACAGTTACCTTTGCAATCTAAAGAACAAATAAGGATCCCCATGTTAGATCATCATCTTAATATACACTACGCAGCCCATCACAAGTTTACAGTATATCTTGACATGCACACAGTGATGTTTATTTATCTCTTATACTACATTGTTTGCTTTGTCATCACTCATCAGGTTAATAAGCTAAAATAGCACAATAGCAGTCAATAACAATCAATAACAGCCATAGTATTTTTTTTTTTCATAGATTTCCCCTCAGGTGTGATTAGTGAAGTGATAACATGGCTTATTAAAAAAAAGCTTGACGATGAAAACATAAAATGCTTCAAATCCAAAACAGATGTCCTCAAATCCAAAATAGAGACCATAATGCTAGTCAAAAGTGGTAAAGTGAATCCCACTATGAAACAAAACATAACCACCTCGAATGGTTAAGCATTAAAAGGGAACAACTGTCGCCATTCAGCCATGGTTATTGCTTATCCAAACCATGGTATGCAAGGAATTTTGCATACCAAGGTTTGTATCTGGACAAACTTTAGTTGATTAAGCCCTTCTGAAGAAAAGCAAGTCCAGCATGAATTTATTTATTTATTTATTTTAGTAAACTGCTAAATGCATTACTTACAGTGGCACATCACGATTTAACAGCAATGTACCTCTACTTTGCTTCAGCTCATTTTTGGGCAGAGCAGAAATGCGGTCTTGTAAACTTCTCAGCTGTGATCAGATTATGCAAACAACGCATAAGCTTTGACATGAGTCAGCCACTTATTATTAGTATCATAGGCCCAACTGTATTTCAGTAATATTCATTTCTTTTAAATCACTGCCTCCACAGATATCAAAGAAAAAAGAAAAAACAAAAATGGTTCTGTTACTGTGCATAATCCATTACACACAAAATGTTTCTGGTGCAATAAAAGGTTATAGTTATTAATCCAGCCATGTTGTTTATTTAAGCTTTGTGTGCTGTTTTCATGCATCGCTAAGAAAGAAAGGGTCAGGGTATTAAATGCTGGATATGGCCCTAAGCTAGCATCAGTGAGCCTTGGGCAGCCATATGTATATATATATATATATATATATATATATATATATATATATATATACACACACACATACATATATACATACATACATATATACATACATACATACATACATACATATATATATATATATATATATATATATCTACACATACATATACATATATATATATATATACATACATATACATATACATACATATACATATATATACATATACATATACACATATATATATATATATATATATATATATATATATATATATATATATATACATACAAACACACACATACATACATGGTCCCCTCCACTAATACTGGCACCCTTGCTAAATATGAGTGTAACGTCTGAACGTATCAAACTGATTTCTGAATCAGCCTGGGTTTAGCGATGAAATTTCTCTGTCTCCTTGAGCTGTAAATCCCTATCTGTTTAATGACCACTCTGGCCCCAGTTTGACCAGATACCTTTGGAATGCTAACGACCAACCTTCCCCCCTTCGTACACACACACACACACACACACACACACACACACACACACACACACACACACACACACACACACACACACACACACACACACAAGCTACCTACATGTGCATGCACACACACACACACACACAAGCTTACCCTACACACACAATGGAAAAATCTCTCTCGAATGTAACATGCAATTATACGTAATTATTCGATGCCTAAATAGTGTGATGTTACCTTGTTTACATATATTGTGTGTTTATGTGACCTAACCTTAATGATTTTAGATAGTCTTAACTTAGGATATTATTTTAAATGTCTGTAACCATGTTTTACATGTAATATTCGTCCATCGAATTTGGTATGTGGTTAATCGTCTTGCGATACCCTGATTGATTATGCATATCATATTGCAATGGGATACATTATTTCATGCTTTCTCTTAATTTCATAAATAATACGGTATAAACCGGCTCCTCCCTGGGCATGCAAATTAGGGTCTGAGACCAGACAAAGAGAGGTCATTCCGCCAACAAATCCAACTTCCTGATTGGCCCATAGCCCAAAGAGGCGTGTGTTGGTGTTGTCTTTGAAACAACACCACGCTTTGAAACTCTCGTCAGAGTCTCTTCAGTCTCTCTTGTCACTCTTCAACTTCACTTCTACGCTCCGTCCGGTTTCTCTCCCCCGGGGCCACGTGCCCCGGGAAGAGGAAGCCAGGATCTCTCTCTCCCAGACAAAAGATGCAACCACCTCACGGCTCACGCCTTTTTCAAATGGCACGACGAGCCAGCGAACTCTACACGACCTCGCGCGAACTTTCAGACCGAAGCCATGCAAGTATAGTTAATGGACCTATAGCTGCGTTTAAGATTGCACCCCTGTTTACAGGAGATTTAAGTTCGTTGCTGATTTTGAAAAAGGCTAATTAGTTGTGTTTTTGTCTGCCATTCCCTTTTATTTCATTACTTTCTCTCTATCCCTTTTCTTTCCTTGTATATAGAGGTACATATGTATATTTTGCTTAGAGCTAGTCGTGTGTATCCATAGTTACATCTAGTTATTAAAATCTATTATCCCACGCTTGATTTTCTCTGTTTTTGGTCATGTGATAGAGTCCCTTATTCACTACATAAGATCTCGATTACCCGCTCTAAATTTTAATAACAAACTTCGTTGGTTAATCCTTCCTGGCCAGAAGGATAAACTCACTCTTTAGAGTTCATAATTCCAAACTAGACTACAGCTAATCCTAAAAGCTGATCTAGACCACATACATAGTCATAATTAATTATAATCCGTTGTAGTTAATTATATATATGTATATGAGCACATACATGAATTCCCCATTGTTTTAAAAATTTACATCTAAACCCTCTATATTTTGTCTCTTTATGTTTCACAGACTAAACAAATTCCTCCATGCAAGAATAACAAAGTATAACTAAATAAACAAAATGCAATGCCAAAAGCAGTGGATCTAAAAAAGAAAACCCGAGTACACTTAAGGCAGTCCAATCAGTCCATCGGACCATGACACATTGATTTTCCTATAATTGGAATGTAAAGGTGATCGATGCCGTCCCTCTGGCTCTATGAGTCATTCAGTCCAACACTACTGATGCACTAAACTACAGCCTATGATTTGCTGTTGTGGATTTCACCTTTGTATTGCTCATATTCATAGAAGCAAAGTCATAACCTTATAAAGTATAGTATACTTTCATATAATATGCACTTATATGCTGTACATGTTTTACAATCTCTGGAAAGGAAAAATAACAGGATAGCAGAGCAGAGACAGACTATAAACCAAAAATTGTTATGTAACCTAACTTTTACAAAGCATTTATAACTTGGAGATTCAAACATTGAACAATTTACAGAGTTGCAAATGCTTTGTCTAACCAAAAACCGAAAAGTATCCTCTTAAATCCTTAACCACTGTCAAAAGGGCAAGGGGATTTGGCCTCGGGTAAACTTACATTCACTGAGCTTGAAATGTAAGAATCTGTGAGAAGCAAGCAACTTAGTTACTTGCTTGATTATTTATTTATTTATTTACGTACTTACTTATGTTTGTGTATTGTTTCCTGCTTTATATTAATTATTGCCTGTACCCAGTGACAATAATGTCTGTAATAAAAAAAAATCATCATGTCTCCTCTGTGATAAAACTTCTGCATCTAGATGGTTAAGAATAAACCTAGTAAGTAGGTTCTTACAAGTATAAATGTTTATGGCATATGCTGTTTATTTATTAGAACACTGTAATCATGATGATGTATGTCGTCAAGGTCAGGCTTTAAGCTTATATGCATTGTAGTCATTACAGCAGGTAATTTAAATAGTATGGGGTATTAGGTTATGCTGATTGGCTTTATTTTGTCTCAGTAAAGACACTATGGAAAATAAAAGCGATCATGTCCCATGCCAAAGAAAGATCCAGGTGGAAGTAAAATAATGAGAAAACAGCAGGCAATAATTCTTTAAGTGATGATGTGAAAGAAAAACAACATGCTGACAAGCCAGATGGAAATGAAATGACAACACTGGCACCTGCAGTATGAACAGGGCTTAAAGAATGGCGGTAATGTCTCAGTGGCAACGCAAACAATACAGTGATGTAAAACATGCTAGTGAGTGGCATACAGTCCCTGTTAGCTACTAAATCTTCTTTGAAACAGAACTTAATGTTCTAATGATGTGTCTAATCCTGGCCCCCAGAGTCATTGTTGCTCCAGCATAGGTAGTAGGAGTGACCTATCCTGATAATTGAAGACATTTTTATGATACATGGTACACAGTACATAATTTTAATCATTCAGTCAAATCTGATTAGCTGCTTCTAATCAGTGTTTGTAATTGTTATAAAATACTGATGATACCTGTGATATCTCAGAAAAGTATGTTGCGACATAATATATTCAATACAATTTGATTTTATTTGTATAGCACGTTTAACAGTGGACATTGTCACAAAACAGCTTTGTAGAAATATATACATTCTGGATATAAATTTAATATTGATAAATTTGTCCCTAATGAACAAGCCAGAGGCGATGGTGGCAAGGAAAAACTCCCTGAGACGATATGAGGGAGAAACCTTGAGAGGAACCAGACTCAAAAGGGAACCCATCCTCCTCTGGGTGACACCGGATAGTACGATTGTAAATAATTCCCTTCTACAACTGTATATTATATAGTCAAAAAGTGCAATTGTGTAACCAGGAACTTATGAGCTTATGAACAGCTTATGAATATGAGTTATTTCTGAATTCATTATAGTTTTAACATGAAGTCTATTTTGTTGAAGTTATCAGCTATTCAATGATGGACACTTGAGTGCAAAACTGTTCGTAGCAATTACAGTTGTAATTGTACCATCCACAGTAATCTCACTGATTTTTAGGCTGTCCGTATGGGGCCATCCTCAGCAGTGGTGAGTGGTGTTGTTGTTTTTTTAATCTCAAAACTGATATTCTAATGTCATATTACCCAGCCCTAGCAATGACAGTGAAAATCCTATCAAGACTGACACTGAACAGAGGTTGATGTAGTGTAAAATTCACACAGTGTAGGTTAGTGAACAGACAGTGGTTTATTCCCAAACCTAATGTTTGCCTGTGCAAGGAATCAAACATCAACAACCAACTTTAACCTATAGGAGTGTTTATGTGAAGTTTATATAGCTGAGCCTTCTGCCTATGGCTTTATGAAAAGCGCTTAAACCTGACATCATTAATTCCCTGTCATTAAACCCACTTTGAGATGAAAGCTCCTTATAATTACACACTCGAGCTGATGCTGAACTTAATTTTCTTAAAGCTACATGAACTGTGGATGTTAGCAAGAGCTAGGTAAACCGCGAATGACATGCATGCTGCCTAACAAATTTGGAAAAGATAGAGAAAGCAGCAATGTGGTCAGGTTTTTGCTACCACGATGCTGTGTGTAACCTGATATCAAACATGATCCTTTCATACTATCAGCAACATGGCTGACTTCACCTACTTAATGGCACATAACGCAATGCCACTATCTGTATCTGTATTTGGATTTAAGTTCAAAGTTGGCGTGGCCTAAAACAGAAACACATTTATACCCCGAGGTAGAAATGTCAGAATGGTTTGTGGGTTCAGGCTCTGACAGTTCCTCAACCTTAGTTCAACTAGAAATGTGCAAGGAACATTTTCTTTTTAATCCTACTTGCTCAGTTTTTATTTATTTTTATTTTTCCTGCCTGTGATATTTTCTAACAAATTCTGTTGGTTCTATTACCAGAAATACAGCGTGTCCCAAAAGTCTCCATAGATTAGAAATTAACATAGAAATGAACACTTTTCAGCAAAATGTCTTCCAAAATTCTTCATACTTAGTTTATATTGTATATATTTTTTTTCAGATAGCCTTTAAGAATGCCTTTGACAAAAGAAGAACATATTGAAATCATTCTCACGGCTGGATCAGGAAGCTGTCACAAGGTTGCGATGGACTTTAAAAGGAAGCACACACGACACTGCTGCCAAACGTGCTAACATATTCAAAAAGACTGGAAGTGCTGCAGACCAGCCAATAAGTGAACGTCCAAGATCATCCACTGACGAAGGCACGAACAATGTGTTGCTGGGATACATAGTGCCCTATGTATCGGAGACTTTTTAGATACCCTGTATAATAAAATTACTAGCCCAATTTGAACCACTGTAACCCTGACAAGGCAGTTTCTCAAATAGCTAATGTAACCGCTAGCTACATATAAGCAAATAACAGTTGATTGCAGCCAGAATGTTGACACTTACAGATATCTACACAGCTATGTAACATTTTAAAATGATTTCTGCTCTTTTTCCATCTTTAGTATACTATATAGTGTAATTCGCATGAGACATGCTCCACTTTCATTTACCAGGAAGAGGACAATGACCCAGTTTCCTGACCTGTTTGCATCACTGACCGCATCACACTCCCTTATTCAAAGCCTTAATAACAGTACACAGTGAGTCTCATCTGACCATGGATGGAGCTCTATGCAAAACTGGCCAAATGAAATAAGAGGGGAAAAACAGAGAGATGCAAGAATAGATAACTGAACTTCTGACCTCAGGATTAAGAAAGCAGGGTCTATTGAAGGGCTCAAGTTTCTCAGTACCTACTGGCAGCCTGTTAGTGACCGTGGTATGACAGCTGGAAATAACAGACGTGATTCTCTGCATTCTTCCCTACACTGATCAACGGCAGCCCTCACTCTAACTGACCACTGTAAGTGACAGTGATCTCAATGTGATGGCTGTAAATTTAATGTGTGATTACTTCAGTTGCACCAACCTACTAAGATCACAAACTTACATCAACATCACATATTTACATCATCACAATTTTACATCAACATGATCTCTGATGATATTCACGTAGCACTGAGATGTATCTGGAATGCAAGTAAATGCAGGGTCTAAGGCTACGTCCACATTAATCTGGATAAATTTGAAAATGCATCTTCTTCTCTACGTTTTGGCCTTCCTTCCACACTGGGACAATGTTTTTGTCCAGCGAAAACTGAGCTTTTCAAAACCGTTTTCCCAAGTGGATGCATTTGAAAACGCCATTTTCACATTGTAGTGTGGACTGAGAAAACGGAGATATTCAAAAACATTGTTGTATTTTAGTCACATGACCCATACGACTCAAAACAAACAAGATGGTGGACGATGTTGTACTGCAGTTGTTGTGCCTGCTATCCAGTTTGATAGTGTTGTTAAAGTAAATAGACAGAAATTAAATAAACGCCTGACAGAAATGGCGCAGGCCAAAGCTTCTTATGTTTTTTACACATGTGCAGTATAGGGATGTAAGCATTTCCGACGTTTCAGTGTGGACGAGAAATTTTTGGAAAACGTTTGAAAACGCTAGTGTAGAAGGAGAGCATTTTAAAAGGAAAATGCAGTTTTCACATTTATCCAGATTAATGTAAGCATAGCCTAAATAAAGATCACTGTGTAAATGTGAAGCCTTTTGAGTAGTACAAAAGCAAGCACAAATTTACAATTCAAACCATACATTCAAGCCAAGGCAAAATGCAAAATGCAAAAAAAAAAAAAAAAAAATGCCACAGCAGTGGTTTTGCCACATTTCTTTAAGAAACAGCATGGAGTTGAAAATGTTACTAGAAAATTTAGGGTTGAAGTTAATGTTGAATGCTGTTGAACACAGGCTAGTAATATTGGACTATAAAATCTAAGAGCCTGTCATTTTACAATACCCAAAAATCTTTTGTTATTACACCAGGAACCTTTGGTTCATCCAGATTTGAGAGTTTCTGATTTTCATATTGCATAATCCAGATTTTTTTTTTTTTTTTTTTTTTTTTTTAAGAGTAAAATGCATCTGTGCCCTTTTTTATTTGACCAGAATGCCAAGCAATTTATTATCTATCCCTGGCTTGCACTCTGATCCCAATGTACACTCTTTTAAACCACTGTGTGGTAAGAGTTAGCTCTTTCTTTCTCTCTCTCTCTCTCTCTCTCTCTCTCTCTAGCTGGACGTGTACTTCTGTTGCCTAATGAGATGCCAGTGCCTGATCCTGGCACGTTACTGCCGCTTGCCCTGCGTGATTCATCTTCTGTTTTGATCTTTTGCACTTGTTATACACTTTGTGCTGCTGTGGATGTTCCACATTGATACCCTAAACATCTGCATTTCCAAAAAAAAGGTTATGCCCAAGTCTTACACTTTCTTCAGTGCATAATCTCATCGGAATACTGTGGATTTAAAGTTGCATTGACGCCATGCAGTAATTACAAGACTCCGCCTTGTAAAAAGTGTTCACGTCCTCGTAGAACTCGTAATTACAACTTGTAAGCTAGAAATTTTCTGAGAGCTCCGCTGCAACATCATGTGGAAACACTCAAAATGGTGGCAGCTTCACTAGTTAAATGTAGTTAAGTAGTTAACTCATAATATTTCTGTGTAATAATTCGTATAATTGACTATTATTAATGTCTTAATAATGCAAGATTTTTCATAATGTTATTACTGTTAATTTTATTATTGTTGTTGTTTGTTTAGGTTTGCAACGACAAATGACCAATGCCTGCGTTATTAATAAACATGCTATTGCTACTTGATACGTGTTCTTCAAAGTTTAGCAATAGCATAAAAATGTGATTTTAAGTTGTAATTATGTATTTTGCAGTTGTCAACATTATCATCTCACACAGATTCATTAGTATAGAAACGCGTATTTCTGAGTCCGAGGACGTGAATGTCCGGGTTGTCATCTAGTAATTACGGTAGTTCCGACATGGCATGAACACAGCGTTATACCCAAGAACAGCAGCTGTAATCATAAAGACTGTCCTGTGCTCATCCCAGGACACTTTTCCACAATATACTCATACTGAACATCCTTATGAGTGTTTGATTTCATAGTATATAATTATAGAAGACTAATGATTTATACTCCCACTGTCTCTTATTTCCCAGAATAGGACGGTTCCCTTAAGAGTCTGGTTCCTTCCTCATGGGAGATTTTTTATTATTTTATTTTTTTCCTACTGTCAACTCTGGCTTGTTCACTATGGATCTAAATCTACATCCAGATTTCTGTTAAGCTGATTTGTGACTGTTGTATCTGTTGTTAAACGGGTTAAGGCTATGTGACTATGCATTTGCTCACTCTGTCTGTAGCCAAAGTTCCTTAAAGAGCACTAGCCTATGATCATATACTAGGGCATCCTTGAAGGGCAGATCTGCTGCAGTACTGACTGTAGCAAAATACAGATAAACGTAGCCTGCTCTCATTAACAAACTGCTTGCGTTTGTGTCTTATAAACGAGTGCATATGATCTTAAGACTGTTCACTTCTTTAAACATATAACACAGAAATTCACAAATAATGCTCTGTACCAAGTGACCCTTCACTAAATGCCAATGCACAGTATCTGACCTCTGTATCTTTGTTAATTCCCCAACAGCCTACTAGAACTGGAGTGTCCAATCTTATCCACAAAGGGCTGGTGTGGGTGCAGGTCTTCATTCCAATCAAGCAGGAGCCACACCTGATTCCACCTGTTTAATCAGTTGATCTTGGCTTTCAATAGACTCGGGTGTGGCTTCTGCTTGGTTGAAATGAAAACCTGCACCCACACCAGTCCTTTCTTGATAAGATTGAACACCCCTGTTCTAGATAGTCTGCACCATGATAGCAGCAGTCCAGTAAGGATCAAATTATATTTATCCACGGACAGCATTAGACGATACTCAGAAGCAATGAAGACTGTCAAAGTATTTGTTAAGAACCAAAAGGCAAAGGTTAAGAAACTATATTAGTTTCTCAAAAGTGTCTAGTGTTAAGATAAAGCAAAGAATCTTATAAATATGATACATCTCTCATTATTTGAGCCAAATTAGAGAGATCTTAGGTACCCACGCTGTGTTCCATATTGAAATCACTCTCTCACTCACCTGTTCACTATTTACTATATATACTATCCTATACAGAGCAGCAGTAAAGGAGCCACCGGATAGAAAGTAGAGGAGTTTGGATTTTTTCCTTACTGCTAACACACCTGATACAAATGATTATCTATTTATGGAGTAAATCAAGTGTGTATGGAAAACTTCAAACTTAAAGAAAAAAGAAAAAAGCGCATTTTAGTTTGTATGAAGCATGTCTCATGGAAAAGACACACTTCCATTTTAATCAGTGTTTAAATCCACACCAGCTTTTTAAAACAGCTCCTGGAAGTCTATATTAGTTTGTTGATATGGTATGTATCATCTACATACTCTCTTTACTGAGAACATCAACTGTCCAGTTTTGGTGAGCCTCAGATTGTTGTTGTGGAACACAATGTGGTCTTCTGCTGTTGTAGTCCATCCAACTCAAGGTCCTGCATGTTGTGTGTTCTGAGATGTTCACCATGGTTGTACAGTGTGCTTATTTGAGCTATCATAGACATCCTGTCAGCTCAAATCAGTCTGGCCATTCTCCAGTGACCATCCTCTTCTGCTCATCAACAACATGTTTCCACCCACAGAATAATAATAATAATAATAATAATAATAATAATAATAATAATAATGACGACAATTATTATTATTATTATTATTATTATTATTATTAAGAAGAAGAAGAACAACAACAACAATAGGAATCCTAAATATTTAAAAATGAACTACACTTTGAGTGGTTGGGACAATAATGGGTGAAGCAAAATGTGGTGTCGTAAAAGTCCCCAGCCAAAGTTATGCTTATAAAAAGGTTAAAGAGACATTTCTATCATCATGTGTGTACTCATCTCTCATTACCGTAGTCAGTGTAGCTGCATTCACATCCTCTGTATTACAACCCAAACACCTCATTATACAGAACATATCAGTGTCCTTGCCTAACAGGTGAGGACACACGACTAACATCTAACACAGCTTTGACTTTGATCATCTGTCTTGTCAAGTTCACACAATGCTGTCTGATTTACAGCTGTGCTCCCCCTAAGGAGAGGCACTGTTCTCATTTCTGCTGAATTTGCTGGGGGTTGCACCAGTCTCAGTGATGAATGACTGCAGGTCGGCCTGACATGGAGCGCAGTGGAGTCCTTGAGCCGGCCCATCGCTTGACCTCTCACAGTAGCCATACTACTCTCAGAGAGATTGTGGAGGAATCACTCCGCATGTTCGCCCCCCTCCCCCCCTTCCCCCCCAGCACTACAACTAGACTGTTTAAAATGACTTCTGCAGTACAGCTATGTAACACATGTCAGGAGTGAATAGCACTGGAAATGACACAGAAAGCTGGTCCAGTGGAGCATATTAACTATTACTCTATACAAAATATTAAAATCTGGTATAAACCCAAGAAGCTTGGAACTAATAGTCTAAGACTTGTGATTGAAGTGCATCATTATTTTGTTATTGAGCATGCAGTCTATTTATACCTGCTCAGCTTGAACTCTAAGCTGCCTAACGCACACCTAGGCTAGGTTTCCCTAAAAATAACAGTGCCAGAAGCAATAGAAGAAGAAGAAGAGGACGGTGTACTTCACTCCTTTCATCCAACAAATAAACTACAGTGCTAAAGCAGTATTAGCAGCTCACAGTTAGGATAAACAATGTAAAGGCATTTGTATGCATGTTACAAGCCTTAAAAACATACTTAAATATTGGGAAACGTACCAGAAAAGATGGAACTGTCAACTAAAAGTTTTCACAGATAAGAAATATACACGACTTAAACGTGACATTTCTGGAACCATCATACTCAAAATGATTAAGCCAAACAGCAAAGTGTGACCCCAGGTACTTACGCCGGTGTCGGGAGCTCTCTCCCTGCTCCATGCTTGATGGAGAGGAGAGGGCTATGCTGCGAAAGTGGCTGCGTTCAGGTTCCCCAAAGCCTGAGCTCTCAGGAAGATGGTGCGCTAATCTCTGCTCTGATGATCAGCTACTGTCACACGGCCAAACTGACGCCAGTGACAAATCAGATGCTGATCCCTGAACATCGGCACTAACAGAGAGGGAGGAGCCAAAGGATGGTTGAGGGAGAGAGGGAGAGAGAGAGAGAGCATGCAAGCTCAAAAAAAAAAAAAGAAAAAAGAGATGCACTGCTGTTCACCTAGCTGAGTATACAGTGTTTCAGTTCACACCAAGGCTCTAAACAGCATGAGTGAATGGACATCAGAGCATGGCATGGGGGGGAGGGGGGGGGGGAGAGTTCTGTGCATAATGCAAAAAAAAAAAAATCCTAAGTGACACTAAAATTGAAAATGAAAGAGCTTTCTTAATCTTTGCTTGGTGAGGTCTGGCAAGTTCCTCTACTCCCCATTTCACATGTGGTCATGAAAGACCAAGTGACTGTTTAATAGGAAGATAATCTGTATTTTTGTTTTCTGGTGTTAAAAGTTTCGCAGTTACACTCCGTAAAGTCTGATCAATGGTCATTAATCACCTCTTCATCAGCATGGGAACAGAGCAGTAATCACTTAACAAGATTAGCAAAATCCTGCCCTTTTTATAAAACACACAGGCCTAGAGTATAGGCAGCAGGACCACCTGAAAAACATTTATAAGTAGAATTTGTCTTTTTACAAACTGCTCAATTTCATGGTTTAAAAAGAAACCTTAAGATGTCTTAAAAAGAAAAAAGACAGCATTTCATAAAACGTGTCATTACTCAACCAGGGCTCATAATACTTGTCCACCACTGTGCAATAAAAATCATAAATACTTTATGGAAATGATTAATAATTGGATTTATATCATTGTTTTCAAGGTCATTAGAGTGCTGCTAGTTGGACCAGTGTAGAAACGTAACACAGTGTAGAATTTAATCTGCACCATATACAATCAAGACACAGTACTGTGCAAAAGTTTTAGGCACCCTATTTTTTTTTTTAGTACAAACTTTGTTATAGATTTTTGAGCTGTATGGTTCTTTGGAGATTAAAGAAGATTCATTATAGGTTCTTCAGAGCAGTGTATTGGTTCTTCAAGGCACCATACCTTAATAGGTTAAAGTGAACCCTACAAGGTTCTTTGCGGGACTGGAAAAGGTTGTCTCTTAAGAACTTCAGAGTAAAAGGTTCTGTGTGAAACTTAAAAAGGTTCTCATATGGCATCAGGCTGAAAAACCCTTTTTGGTTCTAATTGGATCCTTTATTTTTAAGAGTGAATGTGCAGTCCCGGGGCTCCAAGGGGTCCATGAAGCAGAGCCATTTCGGACACAATATGGCCAAATGTTCTGTTTATTTTTGCTCCGATAACGGAATTTGATCCTGAAGAAGCCACACTCACTTTATAGCACAACGGCAAGCTTACTAGCTAGTTCCCATTGATTTGTTCATTCCTGTTAAAGGTGCTTCCTGTACAATTAGCATCCCTTCTTCCTTTTTATCTTCATCTGACAAGTTTTCATATTTGAAGTCAAAAGTTATATTCCTTGTTTGCCATGTCTGCTGATGATGTCGGTAACACTACTATAGCAACCGTTTCAAACTAGGAAGTGGAATTATATGTGGCAAACACAGATGAGCAGAGTGACACACACACAATGAATCTTTCCAGTGCGGTTATAGGAAATATAGGCACTCTTAGAATGACACTCGACCAAACTAATTAGTGGACCGGAACTAACTGTTGTATAAAATGAACATAATATTTTAATATTTGCATTTTTTTAATTGAAATTTATTTTGCAATTAATGGGATTCTTATGCAAAAGGTTTGAAAACCCCTGCAACTCTTCCACAGAGTGATATGTTTTGCCATCACCGGCCAATCAGTAACATGAACTGACATGAACAGGAAAGGCTAAATCCAGGGAAGCAGTTAGCACCTCTGTCTCAGTGTATTTCCTTCAAGAGAGCAAAATCCAAATGTACTGAGCTTTATTTCAAAGTGATGCATTAAATTGTCCATCTCTTGTATATACTTTATACAACTTGTTTTGCTGTTTGGGCTCTCATACAACAACAATATTAACAGCATTTGAATCATGGCCATAAAAATAACAAAACAAATGTAATCTGCATTTGAATATACAGGTGCATCTCAATAAATTTGAATGTCGTGGAAAAGTTCATTTATTTCAGTAATTCAACTCAAATTGTGAAACTCGTGTATTAAATAAATTCAATGAACACAGACTGAAGTAGTTTAAGTCTTTGGTTCTTTTAATTGTGATGATTTTGGCTCACATTTAACAAAAACCCACCAATTCACTATCTCAACAAATTAGAATATTTCATAAGACCAATAAAAAAACATTTTTAGTGAATTGTTGGCCTTCTGGAAAGTATGTTCATTTACTGTACATGTATTCAATACTTGGTAGGGGCTCCTTTTGCTTTAATTACTGCCTCAATTCAGCGCGGCATGGGTGTGATCAGTTTGTAGCACTGCTGAGGTGGTATGGAAGCCCAGGTTTCTTTGACAGTGGCCCTCAGCTCATCTGCATTTTTTTGGTCTCTTGTTTCTCATTTTCCTCTTGACAATACCCCAAAGATTCTCTATGGGGTTCAGGTGTGGTGAGTTTGCTGGCCAGTCAAGCACACCAACACCATGGTCATTTAACCAACTTTTGGTGCTTTTGGCAGTGTGGGCAGGTGCCAAATCCTGCTGGAAAATGAAATCAGCATCCTCAAAAAGCTGGTCAGCAGAAGGAAGCATGAAGTGCTCCAAAATTTCTTGGTAAATGGATGCAGTGACTTTGGTTTTCAAAAAACACAATGGACCAACACCAGCAGATGACATTGCACCGCAAATCATCACAGACTGTGGAAACTTAACACTGGACTTCAAGCAACTTGGGCTATGAGCTTCTCCACCCTTCCTCCAGACTCTAGGACCTTGGTTTCCAAATGAAATACAAAACTTGCTCCCATCTGAAAAGAGGATATTGGACCACTGGTCAACAGTCCAGTTCTTCTTCTCCTTAGCCCAGGTAAGACGCCTCTGATGTTGTCTGTGATTCAGGAGTGGCTTAACAAGAGGAATACGACAACTGTAGCCAAATTCCTTGACACGTCTGTTTGTGGTGGCTCTTGATGCCTTGACCCCAGCCTCAGTCCATTCCTTGTGAAGTTCACTCAAATTCTTGAAAGAATTTTGATTGACAATCCTCATAAGGCTGCGGTTCTCTCGGTTGGTTGTGCATCTTTTTCTTCCACACTTTTTCCTTCCACTCAACTTTCTGTTAACATGCTTGGATACAGCACTCTGTGAACAGCCAGCTTCTTTGGCAATGAATGTTTGTGGCTTACCTAGTGAACCAAACTGAGAGGCCATTCTGAAGGCTCAGGAAACCTTTGCAGGTGTTTTGAGTTGATTAGCTGATTAGCATGTCACCATATTCTAATTTGTTGAGATAGTGAATTGGTGGGTTTTTGTTAAATGTAAACCAAAATCATCACAATTAAAAGAACCAAAGATTTAAACTACTTCAGTCTGTGTGCACTGAATTTATTTAATACACAATTTTCACAATTTGAGTTGAATTACTGAAATAAATGAACTTTTTCACGACATTCTAATTTATTGAGATGCACCTGTATATCGAAGGATATAAAAATATAAATAACCGTACATTAATAGTAAAGTGTTTAAAATAATTTAAGGCATTGCCAATAATATCAAGTTAATTGAGAAACGATAACTGGCAACTGCTGTCATTTTTATACACACTATAATAAAAACATTTTGGATAACCAACATGTTCCTGAATGTACATGGACAGAGGTGTAATAAAGAGAGTCCCGAATAAATGTGCAAAATATTAAGTTCAATTTCCCTCCAGAAGTAAATAACACAGAACAGGAAACCACAAGAGTAATGAAAATAAAACACCAGCAGATTAGTGGTGTACCATTAATAACATTTCTGTGCCACAGTGTGTCCTTAATGTTGATAGCGTTGTATGTTTATTGCACTGAATGTGTCGGGGGGGAAAAAACTGATACCATGAACGTGTACAGTAAGTTCTGGTAATATCAAATGCAATCCCTGACACATACAGAGTACTTCATTTTCCAGTAGAGAAAAAAAAAGTGTGTTTGAGTGTGTGCGTGTGTCTGTGCAATACATACTCAGGAAGGCAAAAGTAATCATTACATGTCGTGGCTTGAAGCTGTCAGCCACAGAAGCCTTAAATGACAGCATGATCAAAGGTCAAGGGTGAATTTGGACAAATGAGGATAATGTCGACACGCAAAAACTGTTAGTTAAAAACTGAAAGCAGTGAACCTGAAATGAAACACAAGGCGGCTGATGTTGTATCCACCAGAGGGCATCACTGACAAACAAAGCACTGTCTGCTTTGTCCACATTTAGGTTCACGTCTCATCCATGTTTTTTTTTTTTTTTTTTTTCTTTTTTCTTTCATGAACTACTCTCAAATGAAAGAACTGAGTTACCATCAACTTCTTACGAATAGCATCATAAAACTTAGTGTAAAAATCTAAAAAAAAAAAAAAAAAAAGTTCCTGAGTGCATAATGAATAGCAGACACCAGGTGTTTTCCACTCTGCCTTGGTGAAGGTGAATCCAGCTGGCAAGTTCACTGAATCAGCAATAAAAGTCCTTACAGAAAGAAAGCAGTTCCCTACAGATGTAGCAGAGCAGTGAATCAGCACACAGCAGCTGGAAAAAAAAAATAATACTGCACCACCTTCTGCACACATGCCTGCTTGCTGTATATACACTATAGTGTTTGGAGTCAAGCAAGTTTGGCCACTCTAACTGTTTTACAGATACTACAGTACTTCAGGTTTTTACATTAGACATAAGTGACAAGCAGTGTTCATTTTAATACAGAATTTGTTTGTTTGGTTTTTTTTCCCACGAGTTCAATACTGAGAAGAAAAAGGAGTAGCACAGAATGTTGTAACTGTTCATTATCAAGTTCTCGTTTTTCCTGATTTGTTTCACTGTAATTTACATGCCTTCAAAATAGCTAAAACATAAGTAGGCCTGTGACGGGCATAAAAACACAACAACAGGGCATGTTTTTATGAGAAAATATTCAACAACTGGGTGGTGTGACGTCGCCCGACACTGTTCGCACCCGTTGGTATTTTCCAACAGCATCATGTCCCGGAGTATTCTATTAATCTCATACCACAGTAATTTTCCAACATAAACAAATTATTAGTTATGAAAGATTTTACCTTTGTATGTTTTAACCATTTACAGCAGACATATTTAATGTTGTGGAATGTCTGCAAAACAATTTCCAGCTGTAAACAATTGTTCCCTCTCTCGCTCTCTCTCTTTTTTTTTTTTTTTTTTTTTTTTTTTTTTTTTTGAAGAGTTGAACAAGACAAAAAAAATGCAGCTTGTCATGTTACCAAGAAACCTGAAAGCTCTCAGTCCTGAACACTTCCCAGTGCTGGAAAGTTACGGCTTTACCTCCAACTGTTACAAAGTGCTGACATTCAAGACTCTTTCCATAAATGTCTCTTCACAGAAAAGCTCACCAAATCAACAATTACACACATTATTTTAAAAAATCATGTTCATGTCTAGAGTCCACCATACAAGCTGGAACTAATGGTCAAATCATGATTATTTCAGCTGCTCGCAATTAATCATTAGACACCACATTCTTATGTTTATATACACAGTATGTATGCGTAGTGAGTATACTAGGATTGTCACGATACTATAAACATATCTTACAATATTATACCAGCTGAAGTATCACGATACCAAGTAGTACCATGATACCACGCAATATTGTGCTAATTCATAATTCAAATCTACGAAATGAACCAAATTTACAGAAATACATAGATATAAATGAAAACAGACAAACTGAATTTTCCTCTGAATACTTTATTAATGAGAATGAATAACTGGCTGTTGGAAAAACTCAAGAACAATCATACAATTGGCAAGCAACTAATTCAATGTGCCATATATTTTATCTAGAGGGATGAGATCACGTAAATGGAAATTGTCCTAAGAATAAATAACTGAATTTGGAAGCGAACTCCAAAAAATAAATAAATAAATAATTGGGAACGTTAGCTCGCTTACTAGCAAACAGGAAATCTTTAAAGATTAAGGTAAATAATTTAGGTTAAATGAAGAGTCACTACCCTTTGTGTATTCTGCAAAAGCAGTGAGATGTGTCGTTTTAGCGAAAATTGTATTAACTGCCGCACATACAACATTACGTATGGTAATGCAACATGCAACCCTAGAGTATACACATTCATTAATTAATAGCCAATCCGACACTCATCATCATTATACCTAATCTTAAGTTTATAAAATACTCAACTTTTTAAAATCATTTATTCATTTATTTTCAGTAAGCGCTTTATCCTATTCAGGGTTGCAGTGGATCCAGAGCCTATCCCAGGAACACTGGGTGTGAGGCAGAAACACACAATGAATGGGATGCCAGTCCATCGCACACATCGGACACTCAAGTAACTAGTTTCCTCCAAATTCAAATCAAGCAATTTGCCTCATTTGTTGTGATGTTGTCAGTATGAATCGTAAACATGCAACAGCCAACCAAGGACCGGTGCCCAGATAAGCAAAACCGGCCTTGTTTTCTTCTGGACTATCAGTCAGAGCACTGCTAGCCAATCACGGCCATCTGTGAGCTCATATCCAGTGCCCTCCACTAATATTGGCACCCTTGATAAATATGAGCAAAGAAGGCTGGGAAAAATTGTCTTTATTGTTTAAACTTTTGATCTTTTGTTAAAAAAATTCACAAGAATACTCTGCTCTCATGGATATGAAACAACTGCAAACAAAACACAGGTTTATCAAAATAAATATCTTTGTTAAATATAGGTGTGCAACAATTATTTGCCACCTTTTAGTCAATATTTTGTGCCACCTCTCTCTGCCAAGATAACAGCCCTGAGTCTTCTCCTATAATGCCTGATGAGGTTGGAGAATGCATGGCAAGGGATCTGAGACCATTCCTCCATACAGAATCTCTCCAGATCCAGATTCTCCAGATTTTGAGGTCCACACTGGTGGACTCTTCTCTTCAGTTCACCCCACATGTTTTCTATGGGTTTCAAGTCAGGGGACTGGGATGGCCATGGCAGGACCTTGATTTTGTGGTCATTAAACCATTTTTGTGTTGATTTTGATGTATGTTTTGGATTATTGTCCTGCTTGAATATCCAACCACGACTGATTTGAAGCTTTCTGGCAGAGGCAGTCAGGTTTTAATTTAATATCTGTTGATATTTGATAGTCCATGATGCCATGTATCCTAACAAAATGTCCAGGTCCTCTGGCAGAAAAACAGCCCCAAAACATTAAAGAGCCTCCACCATATTTAACCATGGGCATGAGCTACTTTTCCATATGGCTACCTCTCTGTGTGTGCCAAAACCACCTCTGGTGTTTATTGCCAAAAAGCTCTATTTTGGTTTCATCTGACCATAGAACCCGATCCCATTTGAAGTTCCAGTAGTGTCTGGCAAACTGAAGACGCTTGAGTTTGTTTTTGGATGAGAGTAGAAGCTTTTTTCTTGAAGCCCTTCCAAACAACTTGTGGTGATGTAGGTGACTTTGGATTGTAGTTTTGGAGACTTTCTGACCCCAAGATGCAACTAACTTCTGCAATTCTCCAGCTGTGATTCTTGGAGATTTTATGGGCACTCGAACCATCCTCTTCACAGTGCGTTGAGACAATATAGACAAACGACCAATTCCAGGTTGATTCATAACATTTCCAGTTGACTGGAACTTCGTAATTATTGCCCTAATGGTGGAAATGGGCATTTTCAATGCTTGTGCTATTTTCTTATAGCCACTTTCCATTTTGTGAAGCACAACAACGTTTTGCCACACATCACAACTATATTCCTTGGTCTTACCCATTGTTAAGAATAACTAAGGGAATTTGGCCTGTGTGTTTCCTCATATTTATACCCCTGTGAAACAGGAAGTCATGGTTGAGCAATTTCCTGTTCCTAGTCACCCAGGTGTACTAAAACAAACGTAACATATAAACAGGAATATACTTCAAATATATTTTTCTCATATGAATTTATAGAGGTGCCAATAATTGTGGCACACGTATATTGAACAAAGTTTTGTTTTTTTTGATAAACCTGTATTGTGTTTGCAATTGTTTGATATCCACGAGAGGAGAGTATTATTATTATTATTTTTTTAAACAAAATATCAAAAGGTTAAACAATAAAGACAATTTTTCACAGCCTTCTTTGCTCATATTTACCAAGGGTGCCAATATTAGTGGAGAGCACTGTATATAAAACAGGACAGAGGTCTCCTAGTGTATCCAGCCGCCTTATGACATTACATAAGCAGCTGTTCAAAAAGAAGTGGTGTGCATGTGTGTGTAGGTGACATCATAAGAGTAGGACTGAAAAGCAAACACACACACACACACACAAGTCCATAAATCTAAGGGCCATTCTTTTCACAGTGTGTTTATCATGAAAACTAATGTCATGTTAATGATAAAAACAAGATGACTTGCACAGTGTTAGCTTTCACCCCATCCCACACTGCTCCACTCAGGTCAGTGTTTTTTTGTTTTTTGTTACCTACATACTCGACCCCAGTGTCCTCTAATCTCCTCCCCCAGACCTTACGGGTCCAATCTTCTTTTAATTAAAAAAAAAAAAAAAAGGTTGGCCTCACTACTCTCTTAGACATGACTCTTAACTAAAAATTTATGGGCTCAAGATTTCTCTAAAAATGTATGGGCTCAAGAGCTTTCATACGATCTAATAAATGTTATTCTTTATCATGCCCACCGTTCTTCTCCATAAATTAGACCAAGTGTAGACCATCTGGAATTTATCAGCCATCCTGTAACTTGGCTGTTGTACTATGGGCCAGGACTTCATTACAGTCTTACATGACTTCAGTTTTCACTATATCATATGTTCTCCCAACTTCCAAGCACTAAGCCACCGTGCCCCCCTTTAAACTAAAACATTAAAAATATCATTATATAAAATTTACAGGTGTTCAACAGATTTCCCATGATTACGAGACAAACAAAATTTTCAAAGCAAAGAATGCTAGTGAGCTTAACTCTGGTGTGTGTGTGTAAGAAAGAGAGAGAGAGAGAGAGAGAGAGAGAGAGAGAGAGAGAGAGAGAGAGAGAGAGAGAGAGAGAGAGAGAGAGAGAGGCAGGCCATAGATTTTTAGGCATGTTTGTTATTGGACTGAACACAGCCCCTTGCCTGATAACCGTTCAGCAGATCAGGTCAGGGTCAGAATGTGGATGAAGAGCACATGGCAAATACACACATGCCTCATCCAAGTGGCTTTTGAGTAAACTAACACATCAGCAAAGAGAGATTATATCAATCCACGTGCCTTCTTTTTCAAGGACATTATTATCAGAGAGGAATTTAACATTTAACCATGTCATTTATTGAGCCACCTTTATTAATCCCTTTCAAAAGCTGTTTGCATTTTAGTCAGGACAAGGTGGAGGTGAAGGCAGAAAAGGGAGAGGGGAAGGGAGAGAGAAGGGCAGAGCAGAGCAGCATTAACCTTAGCATTAACAGAATCCAACAGCAAGAGAACAACCGAGCAAACTTGACAAAGGGCCCTCCTTCCCAGATATGCTTTGAGTAAGTAAAAGCTAGTAGCTTTATAGAAAACATGCTAGATTTCATTCAAAACCGCTCCACTACCCCAAAGCCTCTGAGTAGACCCAGTCCTCCCCAAGGTCTACCTCAATTCAAGTCAAGTCTATTCTATTCAATTTTATTTAGGAAGTGATACTAACAATAGGAATTGTCACAAAGCACATTTACAGATATGTACATGTAGATTTAGATCCCTAATGAGCAAGCCAGGGGTGTCAGTAGCAATGAAAAAGACGACAAGAGGAAGAAACCTTGAGAGGAATCAGACTCAAAAGTGATCGCATCCTCCTCTGGGTTACACTGGACAGTGGGATTAAAGAAAAGCCAAACATTACTAATGAAACTACACTAGACTCTAATGAATAAACTACACACTAAACAAATAAACTACACTCGTGTACAATTCAAACACGTGACTTTGTGAGCAGAGGGCACGGTGGCTTAGTGGTTAGCATGTCTGACTCACGCTTCCGACGTTGGGAGGTTTATATTGTAGGTAAACTCTTTATTTTTTTTCTATTTTTGAGCTTGTTATTCTGTGAAATAAAAAACAACAACATAAGATTTAAAAAAAAAAAAAAAAAAGAAAAGAAAAGAAAACATCCAACTTATGGGGGGAAAAAAGCATTAGAAAGTTTAAAGGATCCATTTGCCTGGCACAGTAAAAGCAGTAAAACCCAGTATACAAATGGAGAATCGAAGCCTGTAGGACCTGCCTCTACACAAAATGTTTCATATACAGCTGAGTGCAAAAGTTTGCATACCCTTACGACACAATGTTGTTTTTTTCTTTCTGTTTTACTTTTCAGTTTAGTGTATTAACCAATGTTCTGCCAACACAAATGCTCACATAGAGATATGTTAATATATTATAATATACACTAAGAAATGAATTGATATCAGTTCAAAAGTTTATATCTCCCTTTTTGAATATAACAGAATTATTTTGTAATAACTGCATGACCAAATTGGCTTTCGTAATTGCTCTCTTGAATCTATCTGAACTCCCCCATATATGTTAAAGATTATAATCCTTCCAGATGCGTTTTTAAAAATCTGTGACTTTTTGCTTTTGCTTTCAGTCTTGTTAGAGGACACACCCACATTTCATTTGAACTTCCTGAAATTCTGTTGTTGTTTGTTTGGTTTTTTTGGCAGATCCATTGTAGAAAGACATACATTGGGATATTCAAACTTTAAAACTCAGCTGTACATCAACATCTGTACTGCACTAGCTTTATTTCTTTTCAGTTTGATGTGTAATACTTTTTTGTTTTCATGTCAACAGCACCACCAGCAGCTACATAATGCCATTTTTTCCTTAATGCCAACTCAACCATACCATGAAGTGCAAACACTGATATATAATCAGCAGCACACAAGCCAAAGATAGTGCTGCCACATCTAATCATGTCATGCCATGTCATATTTTGGGTGTAGATACTCGAATGTTGAGAGGAAATTAATGGTTGAAGTTGTGACCTAACTTGATTTAATGCTTTTAGTGTGAGTTATTTGCATATAGCGTAAATCAGACAAACAGAAAAGAACAAAATAAAATTCCTCAGGGTTATCAGTCACTGCGGTCCAGAAGCTGGGAAATATGAAGTGTAGTGTGTGTGTGGGTGTATATGTGTGTGTGTGTGTGTGTCTGCCTTTGTGATTTCTTGCTTTTCAGTCAATTATAACCCTTACACACACATTAATAAATAAACACACGTTCCCTTAACCAGTAGTATTTACTGCATTAGTTAACATGAACAAACCATAAACCGTATCCATAAGCAACATTTATTTTTTTAAAAGTTGATAAAGTTAACATGTACCTAAAGAGGTGTATTTAAATGTGAACAAAATGTCTCCTTTAAATAATGCTTATTTAGTTTATGGGGATTTTTTTATTTATTTATTTTTTTTTACATAGATCAATTTACAGCATGTTGTTAATTGTTGATAATAAGATCAACTCAGGTCTGTGGCTATAAATACTGGAACCCAGCATTCATTTTGTCAAAGAACCACAACTAGCATTAAGGCAATGGTTCATAGGGTAGGTCATACCCTTTACCCATACCGCACAAGGCGGGGGACACCCTGGACAGGGTGCCAACCCATCGCAGGGCACAATAACATACACACACACTCACACATCCATTCACACACTACGGACATTTTAGATATGCCAATCAGCCTACAATGCATGTCTTTGGACTGGGGGAGGAAACTGGAGTACCCCGAGGAGACCCCTGAAGCACGGGGAGAACATGCAAGCTTCACGCACACAAGGCAGAGGCAGGAATCGAACTCCCAACCCCGGGAATCTAACCCCCAACTCCCAACATTGCGAGGCCAATGTGCTAACCACTAAGCCATATATATTGGTTAATTTCATTTATATTTAAGGAAAACAGAGTTTCCCTCACCAGCCTCTCTTATTTCTCACTATTGAAATCAATATGACAAAACGTTCACCTTGTCATCTTACTGAGAAACTAGAAAACACAAAGTCCTCTAGCCTGAAGACTCTCCCGTGAGGGGACAACGTACTGACTGTTAGTGTTTGCATAATCAAGTTATTAGGTTACGTACCTAGACTCCCTATGAAAATATCCTATGGAAATTATACTTTATTGGATCCTGTAATTTGAATTTGTCAGAGCTGCACTGTTAGAAAAACAGAAAATTGATAGATTACTGGAAAATTAATCTACACCTTCTGACCAATTAGATTCAAGAATTCAAAAGTGTTGTGGCTTAAATAATGTTACTTAATAAAACCTTAAAATAAAGTGTTAGCCATTAAATCATATTGTTGCTATGCTTGTAGCAACGATTCTCTATAAAGCACTCACTTCAAAACAGTTCAAATGCTAGATCAGCTGCGGTGAATGTCTGGAAAGTGGAAGTGCGTATTATAAAATGACCCAGAAACAACGTGTTGCATAATAATTGTGCAACTTGACTCTTATATGTCTGAAAACAAGCATTTCATCATGTCATCTTCTGCAAAGCTGCAGTCATGGAAAAGTTTAAGATGCTGCATCTCTATATACACAACAGAAGGCCAGTGTTCAGCTCAGACCAAGTCTTATTGTACATAAGGACATTAAAAAAAGGCATGCAAACAAGTCACTCCCCATCAAACTGCCAGGCTGCATGCACAAACATGCCAAAAGGTGGTGTACTCTATTTCACAGCAGTGAATCCAGCCTCATCTCAGTAATTCCATTCCTCAACAAGTAATGCCTGTCTTACATTTGAAATACACCCCCTATCCCAGTTTCATTTCAATGACAAGAACAGACCAGCATGCTCTGGCAATATCTTGTTGTCTGGAAATTAAGGGTATAGCAAACATTCCTACTACAGAGCCCTCCTTTTCACTGGGATTGTGAAATTCTACATGTTATGGCAATGTACAATCTGATATACTCCCACTGAATGGCAAACTGAACTATAGCTTAGAAGACTGGAACTTATAATATTTAATAGGTGATTTAGGTCAGTGAATGTCATGTACTCTTCTATTATCAGTAACTCCCACAGTCATTCAATGGCCCCAGGGCAATTCAGAGGAGAAAAAAACCCACAGCATGGAGGACGTGTGGGAGAAAAAATGGCTCAGCATTAATGCCACAGCTAGTACTCCATGTATGGAGTTTAAACCAGATTCTCCATAACCAAAACAGAAATTTGGTTATGATGTTTGGTTGTGAAAATTTCATATTAAACATTTTCACTGCATTCATTCATTCAGTCAGTCATTTTATCCTGGCCAGGGTTTGCAATGGAGGAGGAAGGAATACACTCTGGTCAGGACTCTAGTCCATCCATGCACACACTCATTCACATACTCATTCACACCTGTGGACAGTTTAGTGCAGTCCAACTACCAGCATGTTTTGAGAAGAAACCAGAGAACCCAGTGGAAACCCATGTGAACACAGTGAGAACATACAAAACTCCACAGAGACAGTAACCTGAGCTTAGGAACAAACCAGGAAAATTTGACATTTGAATATACTGCATCTGAATTCACCTATTTGAAATTCAGGCCATAAAAATTCAGTTTCAAGAAATTCAAAAAATTATTATAAAGCCTTAAAACAGGAGACAAGTCTGCACTTAGAATTATCATTAGAATTCGAATATTCAAGGAAAATATTCTGAGTATGCTGAAAGGGTCAATATTTAGACACATTTCTGAGGTCAAAGGTTTCTAGGCATGTGTCTGAGCGTGCAGTCAAGGGTGTATGTGGCACTATTTTTTGAATCCTACTCCTTCCCACTCCCACAATTAATATATACACTCACCATCCACTTTATTAGGAACACCTGCACATTCATGCAATTATCTAATCAGCCAGTCATGTGGCAGCAGTGCAATGCCACACAATCGTTGTTGGTATCAGATGGGCTGGTTTGAGTATTTCAGAAACTGCTGATCTCCTGGGATTTTCACACAAAACAGTCTCTAGGGTTTACACAGAATAGTGCGAAAAAACAAAAAAACATTGAGTGAGCGACAGTTCTGTGGGTGAAATTGCCTTGTTGAGAGGAAAATGGCCAGATTGGTTTGAGCTGCCAGGAAGGACAGGCCTATAGTAACTCAAATAATCACTCTTTACAACCGTGGTGAGCAGAAAAGCATCTCAGCATGCACAAAACATCGAATCTTGAGGTGGATGGGCTACAACAACAGATGACCACATCAGGTTCCACTCCTGTCAGCCGAGAACAAGAATCTGAGGCTATCATGGGCACAGGCTCATTGAAATTGGACAGCTGAAGATTAGAAAAATAGCCATCTGGTAAACTAATCATCTTTTTTTTCCAGTCTTTAACTGTCCACGCTTTTCTGCTCACCATCATTGTAAAGAGTGATTATTTGAGTCTCTGATCTCTCTCATCAATAAGGTGTTTCAGTCTGCAGACCCTCCGCTCACAGGATGTTTTTGGTTTTTTGCACCATTCTGTGTAAACACTTGAGACCGTTGTGTGTGAAAATCCCAGGAGATCAGCAGTTTCTGAAATACTCAAACCAGCCTATCTGGCACCAACAACCATGCCATGCTTAAAGTCATCATTATGATGTTTGATGTGAACATTAACTGAAGCGCTTGACCTGTATCTGCACGATTTTATGCTTTGTGCTGCTGTCACATGATTGGCTGACTGGATAACAGCGTAAATGAACAGGTGTACAGGTAGTAAAGTGGACTGTGAGTGCATGTTTATATCTTCCTTCCATGTTTATATATTCCGTCCATTTCCCAAAATATAAAAATTTAAACCTCTGTGTCCTTTACCAGGATAAATCACCGAATGAATGAATGCAGTAAATGTGTCAGCACCACCCAAGCATGCAATACATTCCCATACTAATCAACCTAGCCTATCTTTGTCCCATGAGGTTAATATCTGACTGCCAGCTCTCACTGTGAAATTTCTTTGCACCTCTAATGTGCTGTGATTGCTTTTGCAGAAATGTTATACTTGGGTCACCATCACTTACTGTAGACGTTGGTCCTGTGCACCGGTAAAGTAATAATTCACAAACAGCTAACGTTAACTGAAACACATTTCCAGCACTATTCAGTCAATGTCATTAGTTATTTAACATTTCATTCTGAAGGTGTTCATTAGTCATTGTTTTAGGTGTCAGTATCACATATCAGTTTGCGTGTCTGTAGTGTACTGGCAAGTTGATTGTGAGATTATTGGACCTCCTCCCTGGAAATAAAAAAATTCACACAGGACACAACAACACACTTTTTCCTGGCATGAGCGACTGTCCGAGTCTGTCTCTGCATATGGCAAGCATGGCATAACTAATTATTAATCAGTGCCATGCTGAATGTCTCCTAAGAGGAGAATAAAAATACACGATCAAAAATATGTGATGGAGTGCAGGATTGGCAGGGTTTTAGTGCCACTACTTGTCAAGTGCCTCTCTATTAAATAAACTGATTTAAAAATCAAACAAAAAAAAACCTCAATACATTGATTAATAAAAGACAGTGATCACAGCATGTAGGATGACTGACATGTAAAAACTCTATGATACTGTATGAATACCTAATTATGTATCTTAATGAAAGATGTATCATATTACATAAAAGCAGATTCAAAGGGTTTTTTAAAGAAATTTGATGATACTGGATGTTTTCTCAGAATGTTTCCAATTTTACTTTATATATATATATATATATATATATATATATATATATATATATATATATATATATATATATATATATATATATATATATATATTATAATTTTTTTAATTACTTTTTTTTTTAAACGTCATTTAGAAAATTGCCTCGCCAATCTTACGATGACTGTCACATTTACATTAGCATCATGTGATGGGAAAGATGATTGTAAATTTGTCACAGTGCATGAATGTCTATGATTCATCTGAAAATTCCCAGAATGAGGAAGATGTATAAAATGGAGACAAATAGTGGTATAACAGTTCACATGTGATAAATCATGCAGTTTGTGAGAAATGTGAGGGTCTGTCCTGTGCATCACCTGCCAATAATGCCAAGACCTGTATTTACATTGATACATATGACACACATAAAAATCTTTGGCCTACTACATCAGACGGGGTTATAAAAACCCACAGGACAGGTTAGACAGGTACAGGTGTTTATAAACCCTCAGTCACTTGAACACCTTAGGACAAGTCACTAGGTAAGCACAACAGACTGACTTGGGGCATTAGGTCAATCATAACGAAGGGAAATCCAAGTGCATACAAATACTGATACAAGCAAACTGTGCTAAACGGAAAAGCAGAAACACGCAAACCAGCAACAGTTAACAGCCAGGAAAAAGCCAGAGGTTGTGGGGGTTGAACCTTTAGAAAACTTGACACCAGAGGAGAAAAGGTGAAAAACAGGAAGCATATGGCAGTGTGAAACACTGGTCAAACACAGAGCTTTGTTAATACCACTGAAGAGAACTGATGATTTTGGGGATAAACGGGATAAAATTCTATTAGCACCAGTGTGTAGACCTAATAGTATGATAACTATTCTACCAAAACTTTTCTATTCTACCATGTCCCCACTAATTCAGATTTTGAAAAGATGGCATTTTTAAAAAAGTTTTTTGTCCACACTGGACACAGATGATAAGAAAATACGTATAATAATCAAGCACAGACTGCAATGCTATCTGAACCAGGAACTTTACACCATTTTGCAGTTGTACAAGGTTTTATGTGATACACCCAGCAAATGGCTAAGTGACAAAAAAGACTCTTTGTACAGTCAGTAACAGCACTGAGCACGCACTCATTGCACAAATAAACAGCCTGAAAGAGCACCAAAACACCCCAACAGTTCAAGACAGCACAAAACAGTCTAAATGAAGACCACAGCAACCCAAAACAGCCTGAATGAGCACAAAAGTAGCCAAAACAGCATCAAAACATCACCAAAACAGCCCATAACACCCCAAAAAAGCACCAAAACAAATCAGTACCAAAACACCCTATAACAGCCCAAAATAGAACCAAAAGGGCAGCAAAACAGCCCCAAAACAGCCAAAAACACCCCAAAACAGTGAGAAAACAGCCCCAAAACAACACCAAAACAGTGCCAAAAGAGCGGCAAAACAGAACATGACAGCGATAACACCCCAAAACAGCCCCAAAAGAACAACAAAACACCCCCAAAACAGCCCCAGAACAGCAGCAAAACACCCTAAAACACCCCAAAACAGCCCAACAAAGCCCCAAAAGTTTTGGTGCTACAGACCAATCACAGTACAATAGGCTTCAGTGGTTTCACCATCCATGCCATAGCACAAAAACTGTTTTAATTTTTGTGTTTTCAAAGAAAGGTTTTTCGGTCGCCCAAATCACCCCTTCAGTGTGGACAGAAAGCCAGAACAGACAAAGAGGTCTTTACTAATTGTATTGTGTGATGTAAAGATGAGCATGAATTTTAACTAAATACCAGTAAAATGGTTGTGTGTATTAAAAGCTTAATTTGGTTTGTCTCTCTTGAGAAAAGCTTCATGCTTTTTGTATTTAGTTATAATCAATTCTCAGTATAACAAGCTTCTCACCACTGATCTGTCTGTTTTCCAGCGGACAAAGACCCTGTCATTTTACTGTCTCACAGGAGTATGATCACCTTCACCATACTCTATAGGGTTATTGCAATACGACACAAACCTGTATTCTGAGGCATATGAGCCTGTTCCTTGTATTCACATTCTCACACACACACACACACACACACACACACACACACACACACACACACACACACACACACACACAGTTTATGCAAAAAAGCTAGTGGGGATCACTTAACCAGTGTTAAGAACAGGAATAACAGTAAGAGATCATTTGACATTGAATCTTAATCAAGATTTCACAAGTAGAATGTTCTATCTGACAATTCAGTCATTTTAAGATATTAAGCCAAACATAAAACCGCTGACGAATATTCAGTGGAATGTAAACGACATTTAAAAAACCATTAACAGATCTTTGCCAAGAGGTCAGAACATTATAATTCCAACGAATTGTAATACAGATCTATTAAAAGGCTATTAAAAGGATTTTAAAAAGCTATCAAGGCATAGGTATAAGTGTGACAAGTTCACCAATGTCTTTGAATTTTATTTTGCCTCCCGTGTCAGTGTCTTTGGATAAAAGCATTTGCCAACGAATAAACATGGCCTAAACTAAATAAATAAAACGGAAAATTGGCTTCAGGTCCTCAGATGGCTGCCAATAACCTCTGTGTAACACACAGAATAAAGAAAACAGAGTTGACCAGGTCATTTGTGAATGCCAGCTCCGAAACCATTGTTGCAAAAAATGTCACCTATTGTCAAAACATGTTATTTGACTCTTTTATGCTGAGTAATCTCTTTATGGATTGACTCTTTCTCCAAAAAAAAAAAGGAATAAACAGATCTTTCTATTGGCCACGCTCAATTACAGCTTAAGCTCCCCCCAAAACCACGGGATGAGATTCCGAACTACAAGCTTGATCTGAGTTTAGAGTTAATTTCAGGTTCTTCTTTGGGTGGAGCTCAGAAATAATTTGACACAGATGCCTAGCTTTCTGCTGCAGTATGCAATCAGAGAGAAAGAGCGAGGCATATCCTCCTGGTTTCTCAGAAGCCTTGTGTGATAATACAGTGGACATCAAGCCGAAGTTAAGCTTTGGACACTTTGATACTCTTCATAGATGAGCAGCTGAGCGTGAGATTCAACTGGTGAGATAACTGATAGGTGGACTGTCAACTCCCATTGAAGGTGACCAACAGAGAGCAAGCTACAAGGCCGATCAATAGTACTGGCCGGCGTCTGGATTCACTCACTGGAGAGGTGGGGAAGAAAAACAGGCATTGCACAATGCAGGACCCCACCAGTCATTTAACCTTACATAACCCTCAAGCAGACTTCAGCTTCTCCACTGAGTCTATAAAAGTGTAACTGCACACCATGTTACAATTAACACTGGAAAAATGGGGGGGGGATGTTTTACAGTACTAGCTCAAGAGAGTCTGTTAGGAGTTGGCACACTGTTAAACAGATGAACCCGATGACCTTTCGTGCAATCTGTATGCTCAGAGTGAGCACTGACTCAACATGCAGATGATAACGGCAAAAGCAGAGTAGCGGTGGAAAAGGCTGTGCTAGTAAATATGAAAGTATCAGTTCTATTCGTAGTTTGCTGTAAAGCATGTACTCCAAATAATAGGTGATGACTGCCAAAAGTGTTAATACTGCTTTGTTAAATATATAGGGAAAAAACAAACAACAAAAAAAACAACAAAAAGAAATGATAATATTGCCGACTACCACAAGATCATAAAGTGGAGGACAGATAATGCATGCAAGCAGTATGAACATAAACAGATAAACATGCATGGAGCGACCCTTCAGATATGCTCCTCTCACAAGTGTGTGAAAGAATTCTTAAAAAAAAAAAAAAAAAGTTGTAGAGAGCAGGCTCCATTTACCACCACCTTCAAGACTGACAGCAGGAAGTTAACACAGATACTACCCCACTACTCCAAGTACAGCTTGGCTACACAAAGACCGAATGTTCTAGAAAATTCCACAAACCGTGCGAGATGGGCTCACCTGCAGCGTCTTCATCTTCCTCCCTCAGGACGTTGTCATCACTGCTGTCTTCCTGAGGCGAATTCCTGCCATCATCCACGGGAACCACCGTGAAGTTTGTGGGCATTTTTACAGCATGTGCTTCTCAGCGAGCACGTCTCCTACTCCTTATCTCTCTCTCTCTCTCTCTCTCTCTCTCTCTGTCTTACACAGCTTGCTTTATTGTCTTTTTTCTTCCTCCAGGAAGCAACTGCTTCTCGTCCTGTGCGGTGGCTTATCTGAGTGAACTTCTCGGTTTCACTCTGAGTGCTTGGATACCGGTGGCCCATGTGACCAGCCTTCTGACAAATATGGAGCAGCCACGCCCAATTGCCCACGCACGCACACACCCACACGCATAGCCTGGTGAAGTCTGTCTCTTGTCTGCAGCAGCAGGAATCTCCAAAGACGGAACCAGAAAGGGCAGGAGTTGAAAGGATGTATTGATTAAGCTAATCTCTCCAGCCACTTCCTGTCTCTCTTAAAAAGGGTGAAGGGGCATGACGTGAAGAGGGCTAGTTCTTGATCAATGAGAAACGCAGAGACTATTTGCACTTTGTGTCATAACTCCTTATAACAGAAGTTCAATTAAAGTCAGTCTAGAATTTTAAACTGCAGAATTACAGATAAATACATAAATAAACATTCATCCTGACATTACTACATGTAGTCTAGGGAAGGGGAGTAGCATACATTTCTAATCAACACAGACCTCAGCCCCAGTGCTGAGGAAAATGTGATCACTGCTGAACTGTTCCGGGAAAGCAATTGCGCATAACTAAAAATTGCTTCAGCTACATGATGAATAGCTTATTGTTTGCCAGCATCATCCAGTATCTTATCATAATGTCACTTCTCATACAGAACTCGTCTGTATGCACTCCATGCTTCACTTCAAGGTCAGGTTATGGTCAGGTTTATAGAAAAAAAAAAATCAGGAATGCATGCACAACTTTTTGTGTTTACAAGACAATGAAGGAATTAAACACACACCAAAAAAAGAAAAAGAAAAAAAAATAGGGCAATGTATCAATACAATATTAATATTCTAATAAACTGTTTTACAATACAAGGACTGTTGTGGGTATTGTTAGTACTTTAATAATACTGACAAACTTCAGTGTTACCCAAAGCAACACATACCTGACTGGATTTATTTTTGTAGAATTTGTGTATTTAAAAAAAAAAAAAAAAAAAAAAAAACACAACCGCACAAAAGTGTCATCAGGAGACTGCTAGTTCAAAGTCCGACAATGCCACAGCCAAGAGAGCCCAATAGAGCAAAATTGGGTATTCTCTCTGGGTGGGAGGGATCATGTTACTCTCGTAACCCTCATTCTTATGACTCATTACTTTCCCCTGCCCAATAGAGTGACACTAGGCGACCATGAGTGCAGTGGCAGCTCATCCATTCCCAGATAGCAAATGACATCTGGCCCACATACCGTATGAAATGATGGCAATGACTCAACCTGAGTGTGACTGGCTTCTGGGCCAGCTGTGGGCCCAGACAAAACAAGCCTAAAACCGGCTTGTTGTGTGAGGTCCAGATATGGCCCATATGACCTTTGCCATTGCCAGAACTGAGCCATATGTACCATATCTGGCCCAGATGAGGCCCAGAAATGTATGCTATCTGGGTAGGGACACCACCCCCCCATAATCAATGGGGTCCAAAGGTCTGATGAAAATCTGGGATTGTTTTTTTTATTATTACTATTTAAAACTGGAAATTAACAGAAAAGTTTAGAATTTTGAAAATTCTAAACCAAAAGAAAGTAAATGTACAACATCATGACTATCCAATGTTCAACATCATATTAAATTCTTTATACAAAAGGTCAGATTTTCCATGAGTCTTATCCCTTCCATTGAAGGTCATGTTCAAATGACACACCGATGGATTTCATCCAACATGGATCATCAGGTTTTAAACTTTAAACTTGTGGAGTCTGTCAGCTCGAGTGCACACTGTCATTATAGCAAAAAAGGCAAGCATACTGAATACCAAGAAATTCTGAGATTCATGTAAATATTTATAAGATTCTGTTGTTGCTGATAATATCATTTGTAATGAAAACAGTTGTGTTAAACTGAAAAAGAATGCCAAACAGAAGCATTTTCACTAGTACTCTCAGACTTTTGGACTCCACTGTACCGTATATCAGCCATTCAACAAATGTCCTCATTCACACACATTTTTAATTCATTTGAAATAAATCACCTCTTGAGTGACCGATGATTTTAAAATGTTGCTATTTGATAGATACAAGTTTGACTTTCTAAATGACTTTCTAAATGCGCAAACGCTTCCCCATTTAGCTCCATAGAGTTATTATTACACCTAGTGGTCAGAATTTCTCTAGTCTAAAAATTCTCCATAGCTAAATAATCGGAATTAAATCTAATAAATTTCTGCATCGGCAAATTGTAAGTGTAGATAGTATGTCTTTTTTGTATAGAATCATTTCTACTGTAAGATATAGGGTTGTCAAATGTACCGGTACTTCGGTACCAAGTCAGTACTAAAAAATATAAAAGTTGATGGTACCAGATTTTCACAAGTACCGGTACTACTAACCGATGCGCTGTCTGACAGGTAGTCGGTCGGGAACTTTTCATAGGTGCACCATGCAATTATGGTAGCGGTTGCATTATGGATGTTTTAGCATAAATTCAAGTGTAGGATTGAAAAAAAAAAATCCTCGTTTTTGTTTACTTAATTTTTAGCATACGCGAATGTAACGCTAATACGGTCATGTGTCCTTATTAACCATTTAATTCTTTTAAAAACATCCGCGGACCGCCGTGTTGTTAAGTGTAAAACTATATGCTATGTACATAGCTGCTGTGTTTATGTAGATACTCGTGCAATATATCTTTGGAAAGCTAAGATTCTTGTGCTTCGACTGATATAAACCAACACTTACAAAACTGAGGCAACTCACCTCATAGTAATCCACTGATCCATAACATCCCGACAAAAACAGTCTTGTTACACTGGCAAAGGTCCAAACGATCCAATTAAGTAAAAATATTTAGTCCAAAACACATTATTACATCAATAAATACCCACAGACTATTGCTGAGTGTTACGGCTCACTCCGTAACACTGAGCTGAAGTGAGCCGTGCACTTCCGGATTCAGTGACATTGACACTTTTACTTCTCCACATGTGTTTTGTTTTGATTTCTGTCCTGTCTCCACCCCTGTATTGTCATTGGTTTCTCCCTAATGTGTCTCAGCTGTTTTGTGTTAACCACCTTGATTACTGTGTGTATTTAAACCCCCGTGTTGCTCTGTCTGATCGCGAAGTATTATCGCAGTTACCTTAGCGGTCTGTCTCTTACCAAACCTTTTGAACTTTTTTCCGGTTTTGATCCTGTTTCCGCCTCGTGTTTTGATTCTTGTTTAGCCTAGTTCATGTTGTTTGCGTGTATATAAGAAGTGCGTGTTGTTCAATTATGGCATATTTTTGTGTTTTGCATGCTTGTAATTTTTTTATTTTTTATTTTTATACCTTTGATTACTTGTGGAAAAACAAAAACTTGAAACACTTTTAATACTTGAAGTATACATAATGGCATTGTTTTGTTTTGTTTTGAATATATTTTATATTGATATTTAACTTTATTATTAAAATAGTGTGTTGTTCAATTAGCATGTTTTTGTGTTTTGCTTTGGTACCGAAATTGGTACCGAGTACCATGGAATCTTACAGGTATTGGTACCAACTAATGAAATTCTAGTAAGATATATTGCAAAGATTGGCAGTAAGAAAGGAAGATTACGGAATGTATAATGTCCATACATCAGAAATGTGTGTGCACCACAGTGACCTTGATTCCCAGAAAACCACTAAGAATAAAAAGAAAAATATGTCTCCTTTTTCCAATGTCCGAATTGTTTAGGCTGTTTTCAGGTATGTCGTGTTTTTTCAGTCGTACTTGGGCTGGAAATTTTGCAGGCAAACACACCTGCTGTATCAAACCCAGTTGAACAGAGTTCAAATCTAAATCCACTTAAATCAAGCTGCTAGACTGTATGCTGGATGACTATATGTTCTCGACTCAACGGTCTATTAACGGGGTTACTCTAAAAAAATGTACTAGACAGCAGCCTATAGCCCACGCCATGCGTGATAACCCTTCGACTTACTTTTCTATGTTATTATTAATGTTGCCTCACCGAAATCTATGGTCACGAGCCACTGATACATGGATGTCTGTGAGCTCATATATACAGAAGAAGACAGTTAGTGTCTCTATCTAAGCATGTTTGGCCACCCTGTAACCTTTCATGAGCAACAGTTTGTAACGATGCAGTCACAGAGCTGCACATGTCTCAGGAGAAGCATGTGTTTGCCCTCACTGGACAGTAGCTGTTGTTTGATAGTGGAGAGCTTGCTATTGGATGGGAAGTGGCAATGACCAAATTGGGAGAAAATGAGGTAAAGAAAAATCCCACAAACAAATTATCACAGTTTTTCTGATAGTGCATTATATGTGGCTTGAACAAATGTGGCAAAGTACCTTGCTTACAATGTGTGCAAATGTTTAACTGTATGTTGTACAACCGTTTATAGAGACTCTATTCAGTTCCTGTTCTTGTTACAGATCGTTACCTCTTGTGTCCTGGGTCATGGACATCCCATGCTTTACCTTTTCGAGTTAAAGAAGAATTCCCAGAACATTCCTATGATGCTCAAAGTGTTTACTCAGACTGCAAGTCTACTTCATGTGTTCCTACTCATGTGATATGGTTGCATGAGGAGTACTGCACTGGCTGTAGCTTTAGTCATGAAACATTTGGAAACAGGAAACTCTTGCGACAAACTTACGACACTGAATATAAAACGGACCAAGTTGCTTAACTAGTCATTATATAGAATATGAAAACCCCACTTCATTTCACTCGTTTTACTTTTGTATAGTTTTGAAGCTGTAAAAACCCATCACACCAAATTAAATTACAACCCTAAGTGCATTAACAAAAAAATATGCATCAGTAAGTCAATAACCAGTAAAAGCCAGTCTTTATTCAAACAGACCTAGTATTTTTAGCATCAAAATAATTGCCAATGTGCTGCAGACAATACAGAGACATTTTTTATAATGTCAGGCTCACCCAGGCATCACATTTATCCATCAGGACTCAGACAGAGCGGCACTTATTTGCTCTACATTCCAATAGCCAGTTAAAGACTAAAGAACAGGGAGGCCTTCCTTTGAGAACATCATCACCTCCCCCACTATTACTGGAGGACTCAGGAAATGATGGGAATTGTGTTTTCCACATGATAGGAGAGTCTTTACACCCAAATGTTGGAAGTTGAGTTCCCTGACTTTTATTTGGCTTCATCGTAATTGTAGGAAAAAATATTTTAAGACCTTATAATATAATGCATGATAAAGCCAAAACAAACTAGTCTCACTAATTTGTTTTGCAATCTGCCAAAGACTTGCCAATAACAAACACCATTAGGTATTTTAACACCAATACAATTATTTCTTACTGTGTATTCATTATAAACAGTCTAACACATTATCCTCTTGTGTCAATGTACCACAACTCAAACATGTAGAGTCTGAGGGTTTGCTCATTGCTATCTCTAAAGCATGAAAGATATTTGATGTTTCCATGGTAGTGTCCACATAACTTGCTGTGTTCCCTCCACTAGCTTCCTGTAGTTGCCTGCAGCCATTGTAAAACACAAGTCCTTGTACAAAGCCAAAAACGGACCCTACATACCTGAAGGCATTTATAAAACCCTGCTCTGAACCATGCTCCCGTGGAGACAGAAGCATGACTTGACTTGATGCAATGCCAGGTTTATTTGCCACATACCCATTTGTAGCAGGTACAAGGCTGCATGAGAGGCAGCAACTCCACAGACTGTGCATAGCAAGTACAATATGGACAATGTAACAGTGGGTATAGGGGTAAGGAATAGTGCAGACAAAACAAGAGCATACAAAAATTACACATATGAATATGTATGTATGTATCTATCTATCTGTATATGTATATACATACACATATACACTAAAGTGTCCTGTGCATGTGCAAATGTGTCAGGAGTGCCTTATGTGGCATGTATGATCAGGTGGTGCGTGTGTCTGGGTTAATGTCATCTGCAGAGGAGGGTGTTAGTGATCATGAGTTCAGGGTTCTGATGGCTTGGGAAAAGAAGCTCCTCCTTAACCTATCGGTCCTGGCCATGTGGTTGCGGAGACTCTTTCCTGTCCGCTGCCATTAAAACAGTATGTAGTTGGAATGTGTGGGATCCTTTAAGATTTGTCATGCTCTGGTCTTGCACTGCCTAGTGTGGATGACCTACAGGCTGGGCAGTGCTGACCTGGTGATCTATTTAGCCAACCTCATCACCCATTGCAGGGCTTTGCGGTCCTCAGCACTGCAATTCCCGTATCAGGCGATGATGTTCCCAGAGAGAATGGTCTCTGTACTGGTGGTGTAGAAGGACTTCTGGATAGCTGAGTAGATGCTGAACTTCCTCAGCTGACATAGATGGTAGAGGTACTATCTCAATTAGATCACTAATTAGTTCACTACTCAGCATGACAAACAGCACTGGCAATTAGTGCATTTCAGGATTCTGTGAATGAAATGCAAATGACTTCACACCATGCCGCAGTCTAGGTGGTACTTAGGTTGGGCGTTTAATATCACGTTATCTGTTTGATGTTACTCATGTTTTCTCGAAAATTTCACACTATTTCCAGAAATTGTAAGTGAACTGTTTAATGATGTTTTGAGTTGTCGTTTTCTCTTACAGGGCTGTTTCTGTTTCTTATGTAGGTATAGTGGTAATCCAGAGTCAGTCCTCAAGAAACATTTCTTTGAAAGAGAGCTTTAAATTAGCCTTGTTAGCATTTATTTGCTATCTGGGTAGCACCTAGCATAGTTTTTAATTTCAAAAACACCTAAAACAAATCAAAACAGTTGCATTGTCTTCATGTAGCAGTCTCTTGTTGCTTTACACTCTACTCATGGAGCCATTTGTTAAAATTCTTCTCTAATTTCTTTACAGTTTCAAAGTTTGGTTAAACAACCCCCAAAGTACAGGCTAACCTGTGGTCCATTACTACTCTCACGAGCCAGACCTCTAGCTTTCACTAGAGAGTCTGACACTTTTTAATCAATAAGCAGTCTACTTTCACAGGAAGAGGCTGTTTCCCTGACACTTAAACAACCAACCATGTTTACTCTTCACTGTTTGAAACATTCTCAAAAGCATTTTAAAAGACCAAAAGACGTGGACTTTTTTCAATCCACTGACTATCTTGTACTGAAAAAGTAAATGTGTCATGGTGTTCACAAGTTTGTTTTCCAGCTGGAAACCGGCATATGGAAGTGGAATACAGTACATGGATGCGCTGTGAGCCAATCATATTGCAACTCCAAGATTCTGAAGCTTGTGGCCAGAAAAGTGCAAAAACAAAAATTATATCAGAATCTCCATAGGCTGTGGGTGGAGAGGCTGAGACTGAGACTACTCCATTAAAGACTCACAACAATCCCATTTCTGTAGAGAAAAGTGATCTGGCAGTTATTCTATTCATCATAGCTCCATTATTGCAATTTGAAATGCACCATCTGGAGCAGTGATGTACTTAACATTTAGTTATCATATACATTTACAGAGCCACATAGTGTAATAGAACAGAGCTGAAAGGATTGCATTTTAAAGTAGGTTGCAGTAAGTATTTCCTTCTTTATAAGCAAATCTTCACATTGTTTTCCAGTAAAGGGATCAAGGGATGTACATGGCATGGTTCTATGGAAAAAAGTTATGTCACTTGTGCACCACATTTCCATTATGTTGATTGATTTAGAATGTGACATTCATCTCTGACAAAATAAATAAATAAATCGCATGATGGTCAGAATAAAAGCCATGGGCAGGAGTTTTGTGTGTGTGCGTGAGGGGGATTAACAGAAAAGATCACCTCATTTCAAAGTCAGAAACCGCAGTATCACTATCCTCCTGCATTCCGGCCCCTGTGGTTTAACATGGCTATTCCCAGAGTATTGATCCTTCAGGAAATACAAGAGACGTGCACAGATAGGGTTTCCAATGCACCATCTCTGAGCTGCAGGGCCATTTTACCATTTTAAAAGAATTGTACACAGGTCACCCTGATAAATAGACTATACAGTAATAATGAAACATTAAAACTGTGTTTTGTTTCTTAAACAGAAGGTAAAACATTTTGTCTAAATGGCCCTGGGACATTCCCAGAGCTGTTATTCCTGACCGGGTCTTAAAATAACTGTTTCAAACCCTGCTGAGTTTAAGTATACAAACAGCCTTCAGGCACTCGAGCATTTCTTAGGAACTTCAGTGCACCAAGACAGGCATTTACACATGTTTGTTTTGTCTGGTCTTAATTCTTAACCTTTGCTTTATTGACTGTGTCATGCTACAAGGCCTGTATTTGTTATGCTGACACAACTCTCATTTACTTCGTATCCTAACAACTAATGCCCCTGGCAAACATCATCACTGCTGAGCGATCATGTGGAGCGAGTAAGTGCATACAGAGAGTCAGCTGTTAATGACAGACAGGGTAAGATGGACACAGCATCCCCCACGAATCCTATTGTTCATCCTAATCCAATAAGGTTCTCATACATTGGATTTTGGCTCAAGTCGGATTGACATGCTTGATAATGCTGAATGTACATTACACAATATCTTAGTAGTGTGAGCACCTTACACCTTACAACAAGTAGCAAGAAGAGATGAGCAACAGCCAGTGAGAGTCAGAGAGGAAACTGTTGTAAGCACAATATTGTTGCTTCTATAAAAGATTATTTGGCATGTCATACCCAAATGGTTGTTAGGAACTGCAAAATGATTGCTGGAACTATTGGTTAAAAAAATTTGCCTCTAGAGGCAAAATAAAAGCTATCACTGACAAAATTTGTTCTGTTATTTGAAGTGTTTTTTGATTCATTTTGGATGTCTCTATTTTTATTTGTTATTTGGAGTGTTTTTTTTTGGAGTGCCCAACTTGGTTATCGGTTTCGCTTAAATCCGACCTCGAATACCTATGTTTCTTTTGATTACACCTTCAGTTCCCTTTGCAGAACAGACAATCCTCACTGGCCACAGCGCCCCAGAACATCCTTTCTCTACATTATTTTCTTATTTCTCTTTTTTCTCATTTCCATACAAACTACTGCAAAAATAACCACCACAGACAGTTGCTAAGGCTCCATCTTGACAAAGTCACACTATAGACAGCTCTCATGTTTATTTTCATAAGAAAGCGTGTTTTGGTAATCAAGCATGCTTCAATGGGGATCTCTCGAGGTGAAAGATTGTGTACTGTGTAAGCTTTGCCTGCGATGGATTGTGTAGTGTACACACTGCTACATCCACAAAACAACAGATCGCACGGGAAGTAATTTAGTATGAGAAGTATAGCGAGTTGAAATTTCAAATCAAATTTTTTGATATATCATGGTAAAAGGAAAATACTCTGTTTTGTGTTATACTTCATGCTAGCATGTTTTTTCTGCCTTTCATCAGGTATATAGGATATTTCACAATGCACCGCATCTGGACATAAAGATTTCTGTGACTATTATCTAACATGGTACAGAAGGATTTAACAGATAACAAGGAAGTGATGTGATGCTATGTAACCTACATTGCATTAATCTGATTTCGACAATCCTAGCACTCCCTAATCTTATGAGTGTGACTAGAATGAACTTCTTCCTCTTTATGCTCTTTAGCTCTTTTTGCTACTATTACAATAGCAACATTCCTTCTAATATGTTAAGAACACTCTGATAAACCTTTGATGTTCCACTGATGATTTGGAAAAACTTTAACTTGGAAACAAAGCTGAGTTAAAGCTAACACAGTTAGTTAGAGCTGCAATTGAATCAAGTGATCATGTGAATCATCAAAACATGCACAGAAACATTAATCTGGAACATCTCGTTTCAGCACACAGCACGCAATAAACCATTCAGTAATGGGTTAGAGGACTTATTGAGGTTTCTCGATGATACCAAATTATTCAACCCTCCTGCAGAGCCCAAGATTAAAATCCCAGCTTCGGGATTGTTCACTGTTTGATCCTTTCTAACTGGGAGAGCAAATATAAGATGGCAGGGTGTTTAAACTAGCTTTGAAACAAAAGAAGTAAGAGGTTGAGTGTGTTTCTGAAAAGAAGAAGTAAATGATGGATGTTGTGTTTTGATGTAGACAGTCTGAGTAGATTTATCAGTTTGGCAGCTGCTTCTATTTAAGGCAGTGATTCTCAAATTGTGGTCTGTGAAGCATAGCCAGGGAGATGGAAACTTACATGAATGGGTTTAATCAAACTTTAATAACATGAGACCAAGTATGCCAACTAATAGATTGTTAGGAACGGCACAGCGTCAGCCATGATATGGCACCCCTGAAGCAGAGAGGGATAAGGGCCTTGCTCAAGGACCCAACTGTTGCACCACCCATGTTTTCTTGCTCAATGGCCCAACAGTGGCACCTTGGTGCTGGGGCTTGTACCCCCGACCTTCTGATTTGTAACCTGATTAGTAGTAAATTAGTCTTAACTCTAAAATGAGTCTAAAATGAATCTGTACTGAGGGTCCATGGATTTCTTACTGTTAGACATCATCTATCCTATCTGTCTGTCCTGGCATTTTCCCTCACAACCTTCGAGAACTTTAAACACAGAGCTATGAGTATTGAAGACATACGTTGGATAAAGTTGTTGTGATTGTAGCACCACCTCCTGGTGATCCTCAGCAAAAGCAACACACTTTCTTTTCCAGACATTAGTGGAATATTCCACATGATTTTAAACAGGATCTGAATTACTTCCTACCTAAATGAGTTTTTAAAAAAAGTATTAAAATATGATTAAGACATATAATACAATCTTACACATTATAAAGCTTAGACATTATGCAAACCTGAGCATACCCTTCAACTACAGTGTACACTCAAATATTATGAAAAAAATGTGGGGAAGGCGTGATATCCTAGGAAAATTTATAAGGTAATTTTCCTGGCAACCTGTCATCCACACAGCCTACCCTGAATTCCCAGTTGTTTACAAGTCAAAAGACAAAAGCCCTTTTAGTAAACTTTTAAGGCAGATTTTTGAGACTCATTTGCTGTTTTGGCTTTAAGAAAAGATCAGGAACCTCTGAGTCACATATAATCAGGCCAACGTTAAGGTATGAGGTATTCAAGTCAAGCACATGCCCAGCCGGGCCAAGTGAAGACATAGAGAAAGTACTTCCAGTACTATAAACGTTTATTATAATTACTGTATTTACTTTATATCAAATGGCCCAATTTAGCCCACACAAGAACCTACACTAGAGGTCAATTTTGAGGCTGATTCTTCTGACAAAACATGCCCTGATTTTACCGTTCTTAAAAAGATAAGTGTTAGGTGCATACAATCCAATTCTAACGCTAAATGTTCTCGCTTGAAGTCCAACAATTAAAGCCCAACAATTATGTCTTTTGGTATAGGTACAGTTGGTAAAGTCCAGAAGTTTATATACACCAAGGCTAAATACATTCCAACTCTATTTTTCACAACTAAACACATTTCATGTTACCATATAGTACATTTCCTGTGTTAAGTCAATTCAGGTTTCTACTTTATTTCCATAAGAAGTCATTTCAAAATAATAGCAGAGACAGATTTATTTAAGCTTTTATTTCTTGCTCACTCCTCCTGACAGAACTGGTGTAACTCAGTCAGGTTTGTCTGCCTCCTTGCTCAGACAAGCTTTTTCAGTTTAGTCCATATATTTTCAGCTCAGAGCTTTGTGATGGCCAGTCCAAAACTTTCACTTTGTTGTCACTTTGTTTGTTACAGCTTTGGAGATGTGCTTAGGCTCATTATCCTGCTGGAAGACACAGTTGTGACCACTTTCTGGCTGATGTCTTGAGGTGGTCTTCATGATGCCATCTACAATGGGTATAGAAAAGAATCACCCCCCTTTAAAATAATCACATTTTGTTGCTTTTCAGCCTGAAATGAAGACGGACACAGTTTTTATTTTATCCAGCTGTATTTACTCAGTGCAACTTATAACATCCAAGTGAAAGATATAACACCAACATTTTTTTTTAATTAAAAAAAAAAACAGAATCACCTGTTTTTTTGAGTTGGAAAAAGGATCAACCCCCTCCTAAAAATGACTTGTAAACTCAATAAGGTGTAGCTAATCACATTCTCAATGGCACACAAAGCCATTTGACTTTCAACTGTGATCACCTGTGGTCATTTTGATTAGCTCAGCATGAAAAGAGCTTTCCTGGAGCATGTTGTAGTGCAACTGAAGCAAACAATCAACTATGGGTGGCACGGCACTGTCAAAAGATCTCTGGGATAAAGTTGTGGACAGGCACAAGTCAGGAGATGGATACAAAAAAATTTCAAATGCTTTATCAATGCCTAGAAGCACAGTGAAGTCTATTATTAAGAAGTGGAAGGTATTTGGTACAACACAGACCCTCCCTGGATCAGGACGTCACTCCAAACTGGATAAAAGAGCCAGGAGGAAACTGGTCAGAGATGCTACCAAGAGGCCTACAGCAACTCTGAAGCAGTTGCAGGAATTTATGACAAAGAGTGGTCATTGTGTGCATGTGACAACAATATCACAAATTCTCCACAAATCTGGCTTGTATGGGAGGGTTGCAAGAAAAAAGCCACCCACGACTGAGCTTTGCCAAAACACATCTTGAAGATTCTGAGGCCACATGGAAAAAGGTGTTATGGTCAGATGACACTAAAATTGAATTATTTGGCCTCAACACCAAATGATATGTCTGGTGGAAATCCAATACAGCTCACCATCCAAATAACACCATTCCTACAGTAAAGCATGGATGTGGGATAGAAGGAAAATGGATGGGGCAAAATACCGTCAAATTCTTGAGGAAAATCTGCTGCCCTCTGCCAGAATGTTGTCAATGGGAACAAGGTTTACCTTCCAACATGACAATGACCCAAAGCACACAGCAAAACTGACCACACAGTGGTTGAAGGAGAAAAAGGTGAATGTCCTTGCATGGCCTAGTCAGAGCCCAGACTTAAACCCCATTGAAAATCTGTGGAATGGCTTGAAGACTGCAGTCCACAAACGGTCACCATCAAATTTAACTGAACTTGAGCAGTTCTGCAAAGAAGAATGGGCAAATATTGCAATGTCTAGATGTGCAAACTTAGTAGAGACATATCCCAACAGACTAAAGGCTGTAATTAAAAAATTAAGGCAAATTAAAGCAAGGGGGTTATCCTTTTTCCAACTCAGTGATTCTGTTTTTTTTATTTTTATTTTTATTTTCTGACATGTTGGTGTTATATCTTTCACTTGGATGTTATAGGTTGCACTGAGTAAATACAGCTGGATAAAACAAAAACTGTGTCCGTCTTCATTTCAGGCTGAAAAGCAACAAAATGTGATTATCTTAAAGGGGGCGGTTCTTTTCTATACCCACTGTACTTTCAGAGGTGCACCAGTACTTTTTCCAGCAAAACACCCCTACAAAATGATGCTACCACCCCCATGCTTCACAGTTGGGATGGTGTTCTTCAGATTAAAATCCTTATCCTTTTCCTTCCATACATAGTGCTCATCATTATGGACAAACAGTTCAATTTTGTTTCAGCTGGTTAGAGAACATTCCTCCAAAAAGCTAGGTCTTCATCCTGGTTATTATCCGCAAACTTCAGTTATTGTTAATGCCCTCTTGGAGGTCTCCTTTGCAACAGCCTTTGCGTGACAATGAAAGACTCTCTTAACAATGGATGTACATACTTTGGTACCTGATGCCTCTAACTCCACCAAATCCTTTGTTGTTGTCTTGGAGTTTAGTTGAACCTTTTGAACTAAAGTTTGTTCATCTCTGGGAGTTAATTTGTGCCTCTTTTCTGAACATTGCAGTCTCTGTGTGGTGCCAAGATCTTTATATTTGCATACAATTGTTTGTACAGTTGCTCACGGTACCATAAGTTGTTTGGAAATTGCTCCTAAGAAGGAACCAGTTCCACAATTTTTTCTGAAGTCTTGGCTGAGTTGCTTGGATTTTCCCATAGTATCAAGGGCAAAAAGGCACTGGCTCTAGTTAGGCCCTTACACAGCCACAAGTGCACTCCCAATTAACTTTTAGTTATGATAATTGGCCAATCAGGAGCTTTAAAAGTGAGTACATCGGTTTCTGGAATCTTCCACAGTGTTTAAAGCGACAGTCAACTTGGTGTATGTAATCTTTAACCCACATGAATTCTGATATAGTGAATTAAAACTGAAATAAATCTGTCTCTAATCAAGTGTTTTAAAATGAGCTCTAATATGAACAAAGCAGATGCCCTAATTGACTTGCCAAAAGAAATGTATGGTAACACGAAATGTGTGGTTGTGAGAAACTGAGATGGCCTTAATTGTATGCATACAGTCAAATGAAAAAACTCATTCACCTATTCGCCAAATGAATATGAAAAATAACTGAATATTTACACAGCACCCACTACAAATACATCTCTGATGTAATCAGATTGTAAAAGTAGTAAGAGGAGTTCAGCACTGAAGTGACGAAGTCATCTATATACAGTACATCATTCTGCATGACGCATTTGAAAAACTAAATACAGTAATAACTTCTAAACATAGTAAGAACTGACAGGAATTTTGGCCATCCTAATGTAGACAGCCGACACATGTACACTCACACAAATGTCGCGAATGTCAAAGCACTCCTTCAGCTGTTTGCTTGACAAGACGGGATCAGGTGATGCTTTATTTTTCCCTCTTATGTAATGGGAAAGTTGTGCCCAGCATGCCACAGACAGCTCTGGTGACTGGTAGAGGCTTCCTGAGGTATGAGGGGAGGGAGTGTCAGGGGAAGTCACCTAAAACCACAGACACCTCAGCCTTTCATGCCAGCAGCTTAAATCCAGTAAGTGAAAGAGACAGCTGAGTTCACATCTGAGATTTAATAACGTAGCATAATCTACAGCAGACTGGTGACTCACACATCTGTTATTAGACTGGCAGCGGTAATAAAGAAATTCTGCGAATTCACAGACAGGTCATGGTCATTTAGTTTGAAAACAGAAAATTGGTGGTGTTTTATTCTGCCATGACCTGTTTTTCAGTAACTTTATAGGATACTCAAGCTATTCACTATGACAACAACAAACAGGCTTCAACTTTATATCACCTTTATCAATTCACATGCACACATACTATGTGTGTGTGTGTAATTATATTATGTATATCAATTTATATATTAAATATTATATTAAAATATAAATAGTAGTCTCCAGTACAATTAGTGCAGTTTTATAAGGAAATTAGCTGGTGTTATTGAGCATCTTGCAGAACCAGCCACAGTTCTTCTGGAGACTTCGACTTTCGCACTTGCTTCTTATTTTTGCAGCAAAACCCAGCAGCCTTCATTGTGTTTTTTGTCTGAAAAGTGTCTCTTATGTAATATGCTGCTTTATTTAATGACATACAAACATTTTTCTGTAACATTTAATTTTGTGCTAGAAAACTAATGTTTGGGAATCTAAAATGTTTTTTGTACTGACTTGATAATGTAGAAGTCATAAAAAAAATCTATAATAAAGTTTGTACTAAAAAAATAGGGTGCCTAAAATTTTGCACAGTACTGTACATACATACACATTATTCCCATGGAAGAGAATAATAGTGTGATTCTATACCAAAATCACATTAATCCCTAACTCCCAGCCACCCCTACATTCCCCATAAAACCAGACAGACAGACAGATAAATGCACAGTTTGTGCTTTAACACACCAGAGCAGTTGGTTTAAAGTAAGTAAAAATACAAAAATACTATCTTAAGTCAGAAGTCAGTTACTAAATAACCCCCGTAGTAGGTGTGGTTATTTACAGCTTACACACTTGAGATCCACTGAGATCTACAACTCAGCCCGTTATGAGCACAGATGTACACACACACACCCACACCACATACACAAACATACGCACACCCACATACGCACACAAGACGGAGGGTCAGTCGATGTGCACAGCTCTGCAAAACGCAGGGAGTAACTAGACACTGCAACCTAAAATGTGATATGGACAGAAAAGGGGAGTTCAGTTTAGCTTAGACTTTTGAAACACTGTGCAAGATTCACTGACTGTCTATAACCTATAAGCTTAAGCCTAAAAACACAAAGCTATGAAAAATAAGTGGCATAAACAGTGTAAACAAAAATAAAATGCAAAAAAAAAAAAAAAAAAACCCCAACTGAACAAAGTGCAGTGCTTTTTCATGAAATATTGATTTCTTTAAAGTGTCCAAAGATTTTATACTGCATCATCGCTGAAGCTTTTATAATCCCTGAGAGACTATTACAGCCTGCACCATTGTAAATCTATTCATTGTGGGCAATAAACACAATCATCAGTCTTAATGAAGAAAAACAAGAAGGCCAAAGCAGTGAAGAAAACAGTCCTCTCAGCTTAGGCAATAACAGTCCCAACAGACAGCACCAAGGTGACACGGTTATTTCATGTCAAAGCACGAGTCACTGATTCATGAATCACTGCATCCATAAGTACAACGATGGCAGGCATGCATTTAGGCTGTGTTTTGTTCATTAGATAACAAAAAATGTTTAATTCCAGTAGTTTTCATTTGAACTACACAAACCCGGGACGGGGTGACAACCCATCGCAGAGCACAATCACACACACACTACGGACAATTTGGAAATGCCAATCCAACCGGAGTACCTGGAGGAAACCCCTGAAGCATGGGGAGAAAATGCAAACTCCACGCACACAGGGCAGAGGCGGGATTCAAGCCCCCAACCCCGGAGATGTAAGGCAAATGTGCTACTCACTGAGCCACCGCGCCCTTCTCTGTATATTATAAGCCTATATATCAATCTATGACTTAAAACGAGACTCACATTAACAGCTCTTTTAATGTGTGTGTGTGTGTGTGTGTGTGTGTGTGTATGTGTGCGTGTGATCATATGATATGAAGAATAAACATTCTCACAACAAATTCTGAATGAGCGCTTGTATCCTCTCATGTCATAGCTCCAAAAGGAGGTTGTGTCAGGCCCTAATGATTTGGTATGGAATGACCCTGTTAGGAACATGGATGCATGAGTCAGTTGTTTCTCATGTCCTGACCAAGAGAGACTAAAGATGGGAGATGCCACCTGATATCCACAACCCCCATCTCCCTTTCAGCTGCACATAAAGGGCATCAGCTCCATGGAAGCCACCACCACTGACCCCTTCCTGAGAGTAACCTTGGAGATCAGGCTTTGTTTGACCTCTTGGAGTCTTTTGCACTGTCCAAGCACACAAATTCCTTTTTAAAATAAATGTGAACTTTGATAGAAGCTGGGAGTAATACTTGTGTCTTTCTGAATGTGTGTGTGTGCGTTTGTATAGTGATAGATTTAGGTGTAGGCATAACATTAATTAGCTGCATTAATAATTAAGTCAATAGAAGGTCCTCACGAGTATAGTAAGACAAGCGTGTGTGTGTGTGTGTGTGTGTGTGTGCGCATGTGTGTGTGTGTGTGTGTGTGTGTGTGTGTGTGAGAGAGCATGTTTGTGCGCATGCCTATGCATGTGTGTGTATGGAAACCACTAAATTATGCACAGAAGAGATACTCCAGAAAGAGGGTGGAGACCTACTGACCTGGAATAATATGCTTCAGTGCTTGATTCCGTACCTGTATAAATTCCCACCCCAAAAACCACTGTAACCAATCAAACCATCCTGTTTAAAATGCCAACACAGCTCCATTTCTGGATAAATTTCCATGTTGTTGTTTAGTACTAAACGTCAATCAATGCCAGTGGTATTTAATCAACTTGATTCACACATTTACTGTATTGTTATGATCGATAACTGTGGTAGGTTAAAAACAGGCCAATACTTGAGGCCATCCCGAGATCATGTATGAAAATTTGGGAGTGTAGAAAAGAGTAATAAAGGACTGGTGGGCAAACACTTGTTTCCACGTTACACATAAATCTTTGCCCATTTCAGTAGTGTATATCAGGTTCATTAATAAAACAGTACTAAAAGAACACTGAGGCAGAAGAGGCCTGAAGATCTTATGGGATTTTTGTGAGTTCCTGGGGGAGCTGCCGATCTCCAGGAAAGACTCACCGCTGCTTTAAATGTCCTCCATTTGGATATAATGGGTTGCTAAAACCACTGTGGTGCACTATTCTCTTACTCAATCATCATTTGTAGACTTTTCCATACTGATGTATAGTCCCCTCTACAAAAGTATTGGAACAGCAAGGCCAATTATTTATTTATTATTATTTTTTAATTCATCATATTATTTTTTGCTTTCATTGAAGACATTTGGTTTTGAGATCAAAATATGAATATGAGACAATAGATCAGAATTTCCTGATATTTACATCCAGATGTGTTAAACAGCTTAGAACATGGCACCTTTTGTTTGAACCCACTCATTTTTTTTCAAGTAAGCTAAAATATTGGAACACGTGACTAACCGTTTCTTGCTGCCCAGGTGTGCCCCGTTAAATTGACTGTTTAAAAACAATTATAGCTCTGAATGTCTACTCTTGGTTTGAGCCCTGGGTTTCAATTGTGAACACTGTGTTTGTTGTTAAAAAAGGATAAAACAACAGGAAGACCAGAGAGCTGTCTATGGGAAAACAGCAAGCCACTTTGAAGCTGAGAAAAGAGAGAAAATCAATCAGAGCCATTGAGCATAGCCAATACAACAATTTGTAATGTCCTGAAAAAGAAAAAAACCACTGGTGTACCTCCACAGGGCAGGGGTGAAGGTACCAAACAAACCAAATATTAAATGTTTTAACTTTAATTTCCTTTTAAGACTATCTTTTCCTACTTTTGCTCACCTAAATACTGGGTGGTCTGCCACCAAAGGTGCCATGTTCCAAGTTGTTTAATACATCCACGTGTAAATATCAGGAAATGAATGATGAAATTCTGATCTGTCGTCTCATATTCATCTTTTGATCTCAAACCCAAATGTCTTCAGCGTGTAGAAAAAGAAATAATTGGCCTTGCTGTTCCAATACTTTCAGAGGAGACTGTATATTACAATATAAAAAAAGTTATATATATATATATATATATATATATATATATATATATATATATATATATATATATATATATATATATATATATATAACTTTTTTTTTTAAATATTTATTTAAATATTCCTTTGATAGTGGCATTGTGGCTTTGACTTTGACTTGCTCTTCTATTTATTCATGTGCCATTTGTCTGGTATTACATTTCAACTACAGATCTGAAAGCACTGAAGATTCGGACCACAAAAACAATCCATAGACAATCATCTAACCATTCATTGCACTTACATAGAGCCTTACAGTTATGTGGTTGTTTAAAAGGTCTGGCATATATCCTATTTTGATGCCCAAAGTGCAATCTTATCTTTTCCTAACATGGAACACGTTTGCTTATAAAGTGGAGCCTATCTACACATAATTTTAAACAAATAACAGTCAATTACTGTCAATTTGAAACGCAGGCTACTTAGAAAACAAATCTGATACGAGTCTTACAGCTGCACTGATATATGTAATACCACAGACTATTATAACATAACAGTCCATAAAAAAAAAAAAAACAGACATCTAAAGAATCTAAAGTCTTGATTACTAGCCGAGACTTATCTCGACATGTAGCAGCACCAGAGTGGAATATAAAACAAGAGTGCACTTCAATCAAGTCAGTCATTTTGTCGTAACAACCCAAACTACCACTGGCGACATTCTGTTGCTCTCAACCAAATCTGTTTTTGAAGGACACCTGGTTCACATTGCTTTTAAAGATGCAGCTTAGGTCTTAATTTTCCATCAGCAACAAGTTTATGATGTGTCACTTTTTTGACTGGTATTGTGAGTGTACTTATTAATTGCAATTAAAACACATTAGACACATACATGTGCAAAACACAGTCAAAGTGGAGTCCATATGAATGTCTGTAAGTGTTTTATAACCATGTGACCTACTATGATGTCACAGCACAAAAATAAATATATAAAGAATTAAAACAGAAACTGGTCAGGGCTGTAGCTCTTTAGATTTTTGTTTGTTTGCAGCTAATAAAACTGATCAAATACAGCCTTGTTTATTCCTTTCCAGTGGCTGATGGTATAAATGGGCTAGCAAGGCTTCAAAAAAAAAAAAAAAAAAAAAAATCAATATAATGTTTTGTTTTTGGCATCCATGTCAGATTATTTTCTGTTAACAAATGTGACAGTCAGTGACAGTTATGTCAAGTGATTACACTGAGTGAGACACTCCTTAGATTTGTTATCCATTTGGGCTGATATCCATGTCACTGACACATCATATGTCATGATTGAGAAGGTGCATATGAAATACAGTTGTGGGTGTACTGAGCATGAACAATGTGGATTATTTAGTCTATCATCATTTTTTCCCCAAAATGTTTTTGGAGGTAAAACTGAAAGTAGATAAACTATGAACACATTATTCACTCAAAGTACAAGCTACACGAAAGGACAAATTACAGAATTATAAGTTTAGTTTAAGCTTCACAAATCACAAATGCAGCTGCCCTGAAGTGTCTGTAAGGTTGACCCCACATCATCCTTATTATGCTATCGATTAACCCTCATGATATAAGGTATTGGGGGGCACGGTGACTTTGTGGTTAGCACGTTTGCCTCGCACCTCCAGGGTTGGGGGTTCGATTCCCACCTCTGCCCTGTGAGCGCAGAGATTGTATGTTACTCTGGTTTCCTCTCTGAGTCCAAAGACATACATTGTCTAAATTGTCCACAGTGTGTGTGACTGTGAATGGGCATGTGTGCGATTGTGCCCTGCAGTGGGTTGGCACCCTGTCCAGGATGTGCCCTGAGTGCACTGGTATAGACTCCAGGCTCCCGTGACCCTGTGTAAGTAACCGGTACAGAAAATGGATGGATGGATATAATGTATTGCTCAACTCTAATCATTTCATAGTCAAGCTATTGGTACTGTAGATATTTTGATACATTTTAGCTCTCCCATCTAATATTACAACCAGCCACTGTTATCGTTCACCCTTTTTTCTTCACATTCCTTCACTTTGAAATTTATCCTGCATCATGAAAGTGTTATCAAAGCAGACATTAGTCTGAAAATAAAGTATTTTTCCTGAAACATCAGATATTTTCAATGGCATTATTGCTTAAACCAATTACAATTAGCCTGAAAAGTCCCAACACATCTGAAAGGATGGAAAAGGTGGCGAGACAGTAACCCCATACTGTGCACTCAATCACTACCTGTATATGTAAGCACATCCAGTCATAGTATCTCCTTTTTCCTTCCACAGAAGCAGACATTAAGCTTATATTACGCAAATCCATCAGATTTATCACAGTAATTGTAATGCACCAACATAATTAACAAACTAATCCTGGTTAAAGGAGTATGCTGTCTTGGAAAAATGGTAATAGAATCCACCTCTGACACTAACAGACAAGACTAAAAGCCTACTTTAAGAGTCTGGCAACTTGATTTCCAACACCAATTAGATGAGTTGGTATTAATATTGGACATAGCTGAGCCTGAAAGCTGAATTAAAGACCATCCATCTACAGATCATAAGATAAGCTTACACCTGCTGGCTGATATTACTTTAAGTGAAGCGATCAAAAAAAAAAAAAAAAACCACCAATGGGACTCCACAATGTCCAACATGCAGTCTAGACATAACAAGCCTAGATATAATAACTAATATTTAATTTTAACTCTTAAGCTATATTCAGAACTACAAAATTTCCCAGAATCGCATAATTACCTTTCCACTTAAGGTTCTGACTTAAAATACACATCCCTTTGTCCACTGTAGTCCTCCCTTTCAGTTATACACTAATCCGACAAAAATCCACACACAATATGAACGCATAAATGTTAAAAAATGATAAAGGAAGCAGGGAGGACGTGCATCAGCTTGCCTGGCTTCAGTTCTCCTGGTGGCCTTTGGATGCTCAGCTCCTTTGTTTTGTTTGCAAAACAGCATAAGTAATCCAGCATAATCAACCAGCGCATTTAACTTGCTTTCTAATACGTATGGTGTCTTTTTGGTGATCCACTAATAACAGTTTAAAACAGGGGCACTCGACTTCCCAGATTGTCGATGAATGCATTCAAATAGCTTGTGTATCTTTTATGTAAATCCATCTATCCATCCATCCCTTTTGCATAGCACATATCCTTCACAGGGTCATGGGGGAGCCTGGAGCCTATCCCAGGGAACTCGGGGCACAAGGTGGGGGACACCCCAGATTGGGTACCAACCCATCACACACACATAAATGTCAATCAGCCTACAACACATGTCTTTGGACTGGGGGAGGAAACCAGAGGAACCCGAAGAGAACATGCAAGCTCCATGCACGCAGGGCAGAGGCAGGATTTGAACCCCCAAGCCCAGAGGTGCGAAGCAGGCATGCTAACCTAGGCCACCGTGCCTCCCACTTTGTATGCAAATATTGTATGGGATTGAATATTGAGAACTGTTGGGAATATGCCATAATTGGCAGCCTGTGTTGGAGAAATTGGGCTCTTAAAAGTCACAGGGGTCAGATATCATATTCTGAAAGCCATATTCATCATTTTTCCACCCACTAGCAGAGGGGAAAGAGAAGTGATGTGCATGTAGTAATATGGTAACTTGACATATTTATATCAATAGAAATACAACCCGCAGGCGTTCAAGAGCAAATGAATAAAGCACATGAATGAATGGGAAATGACGGGAAGCTCATCCTATTTATTTTCTCCTTGGAGTAGAGGTTTTAACCTACCTAACACATCTCTCTCATTCACTGAGCTCAGATATACACACACATGCTTGGCAGTGCGTGGTGATCATGTTAAAGCCGGTGTAATTCCTCACCTACAGATTTGTCCTCCGGTTCACTCAAGCGATCGTGTATAAAAGTAGAAAAGCAAGCAGCAGTCACTCACCGTATTTGTTCGGCTCTCTGTCGTACTGGAGGATAGGAACAGCCTCTGGCTCATCTAAATCTCCCTCACCTCCAAACACAGGTACGAGCTCCTGGTTATTATCGTGATGATTAATCTCCCGCACCTCGCTGTCACAGCACTGAGCCACCGGCAGAACCACGAACCTCTCCGTCATGTTTGTGTGCCTCGATCACACGGCTGAGCAAGTTTTCACGGGTCAGATGGCGTTCGGTGTATCGCTCATAGCTACACGGCGAAGTGTGCAGTGTACACGCGCGCTCGTAACACAATGTACGAGAGCGGTAACCTCCATGCACCCCTGTCAATCCATGCCGCGGTGGGCGTGTCCGAGCGCTGATTGGTCGAGCCGCGCGCGAGCCGCTTGTCGGTCAGAGATGAGCCTCGAACGTCACTGTCCAAAACAAAGCGCCTTCTGGAGATGTTTCTGAAAGTAGAATGAGGAAACTTTCATTCCTTATTTTTAATGCAATATTGGGAAAACCTAACCTATATTATGAAAATTACATGCCATATAAAGATAATAACCCCACCCCTGAATGTTTATTATTGTTGTTGTTGTTGTTGTTGTTGCTGTTGTTGTTGTTATTATTATTATTATTATTATTATTATTATTATTATTATTATTATTATTCATCCATCCATCCATTTTCCATACTGCTAATCCTACACAGGGTCACGGGGAGCCTGAAGCCTATCCCAGGGGACTTAGGGCACAAGCAGGGAGACACCCTGGATGGAGTACCAACCGATCACAGGGCACAAATTCACACACTACGGACAATTTGGAAATGGCAATCAGTATGATTGTGCCCTGTGATTGTGCCCTGTGATGGGTTGACACTCCATCCAGGGTGTCTCCCACCTTGTGCCCTGAGTCCCCTGGGATAGGCTCCAGGCTCCCCGCGACCCCGTGTAGGATAAGCGGTACAGAAAATGGATGGATGGATGTAGCACATTTTGTTTAAACAAATGAAAAAGTTTCATTTTATTGATACTGTCAATTATTTAAATAGTTTTCCATCTGAATGGCAGATGCCTAATATCAGCCAGCTTAAAGGAACTTAACGGAGATGTACTCTGTTATGCTGTGGCACAGTTTTGCATCTCTCAGCCTCAGTGCATTGGAAGATTTTACAATTTTATATTGTCACATTTATGTATTAAAAGGTCTGTAACTACAGTGCATATATCATGCATCAATGCATCATTCCTTCTTCCTTCTGTGTGAGACAACCAGCAAGGGAAATAAACCATTAAACAGCCTTTCTCAAAACAGTATAGCTCTTAGCAATTAACTGCCACCTTGTAGTTGGTTTGCCAACTGTTTATGTGAAAGTTAAAGATTTAAAGTGGGACAGCCAAATGGGAGTCCCGGTGGTGTTGGTTCATTAACATTAGGACTAAATTTCCTTCTCCGTTTCCTCCATAACCAGAAATGAGCAATTATGACCCATTCTGTCTGTAATGCCCCTTGCAGAAATGACCAGTTGAGAATCAATACAATAAGTCTGTGAGATCAAGCCATACTCATGAGAACCTGCATGAATCATCCAAAATAGTTTGGTGTGGTGGTTTTCATTCTCTGCCTCCTCATGCTCCTGAGCATCCTGCATAAGTTCGGTGGAACTGGCCATTCGATAGACCTCAGTGTTCATCACTAATTTCCCCAAATAATTTTCCTACTTAGACAGGTTTGTTTAAGGGGAGCTGTCACAGGGCATCATAGTTTATTAAGCAGTATCATAGTGTCAGACTTCTCCAACAAGTTGAATAGATTTCTCAAAAATACACATTTAAATAAATTGTTATCAAATACAGACAAAATAAAAGGGATGTACCACTTCAATTTGAATGGGTACTGCATCTCTGGTTGGTATTGTGGTTTCCTGAATTCATGGTAACAAATTTGTGATTTAAATGTAGGAGTGTTTGTGGCTGTTTCTGCACTCCTAAGTTCGAGTCTTCTGACGACAGCCCTGAGTCTTGGGAACAGGATATTTACATTTATCAGATGCCAGATACTGGCAGATACTAATCAGAAATGCAGCATATGTTTAGTGAAATCTACCAACACCTACAGTATTGAGTATACTATAGGTGTATAGTATACTATTGAGATACAGTTGTGATACTATTGTGATAGTATAGTAAAGTTGCACTGTTTCCAAAAGCACAGTTATGGTGTTAACACTTTGTTGCCATAAATATTCTCCAGGGTTCTGTTTTGTCACAAAGACATTTGTTCATTCTGCCATTATCCACTTCTTCAACACCATTAAAACGTAAAGTATACCTTAAAAGTATTCAATTCTATAATAAAACCAATTGCAGTGTTCAGTGATATCTGAGTGGATATGGTTCTACTGGAGTAGCTGGAAGGTTGTAAGGTCTTTACAAGGTGAGCTCTAAGGTCTGAGCAAGGCCTTTAGCTCATGACTACTTGGCTGTATGCTTGGATTGTACTTTACCTTACCTCGTTCAATATTAATTCATCTAAATTATTAATTCATTATTTCATCAGATCGACAGACAACTCTAGTCTTCACATATTCCTATACTGCACAATTTCATTCTTTCCCATTCCTCAATTACTGAAAGTAGTAGGTAGCTAATAGACCAGTTCAGAAATTTCAGTGAGGGGAAATGACTCCATGGTATCAGTGATTTCATGGCTTTCAGGACTGCACTGACTGACTTAATTGCCTATAAATCTATTCTTTTGTTAGGGGCCATTGCTAATAATAGTTAGAAATCCCTGGCCACTATGGCCTCAACCCAAAATGCTGTGATCAATATAGCCACTCAGCAACAATTGTTCCAAGTGTAAAAAAAAAAAAAACTGCAGTGGTGAAAAATAGCCATTATGTTGCCAACAGATTGTTTCAAAGGGTACAATGTTGGAATTATAATATTGTCACCAAACAGAACGCACTAAACAGCCAATTTCAGATATACAAAACAACATATCCAGCAACATGTCCAACATGTCCAACATGTAATTTAAATGCATTTGCGCATATAGTAGGCATGAATGTGGGTCATGCATAAAGCATGATAGGCACCATATTTTACCGCACAGCATAAAAATGGCTTTGTTTTGCATGGATGTCTTAGATGTTAAGATGATATAAATTTAATTTGTATAAACAAATAGCCAGTAAGATTTAGAATCCAAAGGGTTTTTTTCTTCTTATAAGCAACATGCGCTTTTATATTTTTGTTCATTTGGATGTACTATCAAATATTTTGACCAATCACTGAGTGTTTTAATTCAGAATTAAAGATTATCATCTGATATTCAGCACTGGTTTTACAGCAGCTTCTTTCATTATGTGATAAATTACACATGCTTTTGTATGATTAGCTTATGTGCTTCTCCACCTAATTCTCCCCATGATATTAGAACTGTGCACTGATGTTGACTATCAGCAAAGGCTCAAAGTGTACATTACTGTGTCACTATGTTATGAAACTGGCTAGACAGCCAGACAATTATGTAACAGGCATGTACAGTCCCCTCTGAAACTATTGGAACGGCAAGACCAATTTATTTGTTTGTGCTATACACCAAAGCTTTTATTTCTTGGTTATTTACATCTAGATGTGACATAGAACATAGAATCTTTTGTATCAGACCACCCAATATTTAGGCAATGTGCTACAGTGTGCTAATTTCTATATCATTTAACACATCTACGTATAAATACCAGGAAATAAAAGCTGAAATTCTAAACTCTCTTCTCATATTCATCTTGTGGTCTCAAACCGAAATACCTTCAGTCTACAGCAAAAACAAATGAATCGTTTCAGAGGGGACTGTACATTCTCTAAGCTTCTGATATGTGAATGGGAATGGTTGCCTCATGAGTACTGGCTGGTGATTTAGTTATTCTCACTGGCTACTACATGATTGACCCGGGTGAATATAATAATATAAGAAAATACTAAAAGCCTAGTGAAACCTGATCTACCTAATGTAATTTCATTAGCATATTATGCAGTCTGGTATAAATTGTCATAGGAAAAAAGAAATCTAAAAAGATACATCCTCATGAACTGTATAGTCTCTCCTAGATGGCAATTAGATCAAATGGTAATGAAAGGCAGACTTCCACTTAAGTCTCCTGTCTCCCAGCTTTTTTTTTTTACCTAAAGACCAAAACTTATGTCACATATGTTAATCTGCCAAGTTAATAATGTGTCATTTCATTCAAGGTATACTACAGGAATACAAATATATATATTTGTATACATACATACATATATATACACGGTGCCCTCAACTAATATTGACACCCTTGGTAAATATGAACAAAGAAGGCTGTGAAAAATTGTCTTTATTGATTAACCTTTTGATCTTTTGTTAAGAAAATTCACAAAAATACTCTGCTCTCATGGATATCAAACAACTGCAAACAAAACACAGGTTTATTTTTTTAAAAAAATCACTTTGTTAAATATAGGTGAGCAACAATTATTGGCACCCTTTTAGTTAATATTTTGTGCTACCTCCCTTTGCAAAGATAACAGCTCTGAGTCTTCTCCTATAATGTCTGATGAGGTTGGAGAATACATGGCAAGGGATCTGAGACCATTCCTCCATACAGAATCTCTCCAGATCCTTCAAATTTTGAGGTCCACGCTGGTGGACTCTCCTCTTCACTTCACTCCACAGGTTTTCTATGGGTTTCAAGTCAGGGGGCTGGGATGGCCATGGCAGGACCTTGATTATGTGGTCAGTAAACCATTTTTGTGTTGATTCTGATGTATGTTTTGGATCATTGTCCTGATGGAAGATCCAACCACGGCCCATTTGAAGCTTTCTGGCAGAGGCAGTCAGGTTTTCATTTAATATCTGTTGATATTTGATAGAGTCCATGATGCTATGTATCCTAACAAAATGTCCAGGTCCTCTGGCAGAAAAACAGATTAAAGAGACAAATTAAAGAGCCACCACCATATTTAACCGTGGGCATGAGGTACTTTTCCATATGGGTCTCTCTGTGTGCACCAAAACCACCTCTGGTGTTTATTGCAAAAAAGCTCTATTTTGGTTTTATCTGACCAAAGAAGCCGATCCCATTTGAAGTTCCAGTAGTGTCTGGCAAACTGAAGATGCTTGAGTTTTTGGATGAGAGGCTTTTTTCTTGAAACCCTTCCAAACAACTTGTGTTTATGTAGGTGACTTTGGATTGTAGTTCTGGAGACTTTCTGTTCCCAAGACGCAACTAATTTCTGCAATTCTCCAGCTGTGATCCTTCGAGATTTTATGGCCACTCGAACCATCCTCTTCACAGTGCGTTGAGACAATATAGACATGCATCCAATTCCAGGTTGATTCATAACATTTCCAGTTGACTGGAACTTCTTAATTATTGCCCTGATGGTGGAAATGGGCATTTTCAATGCTTGTGCTATTTTCTTATAGCCACTTTCCATTTTGTGAAGCTCAACAACCTTTTGCTGCACATCACAGATATACATATATTCCTTGGTCTAACCCATTGTTATGAATGACTAAGGGTTATGTTATGTTATGTTATGTTATGTAGGGGACATTGTTATGTCCTATGTGTTACCTCATATTTATACCCCTGTGAAACAGGAAGTCATGGTTGAACATACTTCAAATATATGGGAATATACTTCAAATATATTTTTCTCATATGAATTCATAGGGATGCCAATAATTGTTGCACACCTATATTTAACAAATATATATTTTTTAATAAACCTGTGTTTTGTTTGCAATTGTTTGATATCCATGACAGCAGAGTATTTTTGTGAATTTTTTGATCGAAAAATCAAAAGGTTAAACAATAAAGGCAATTTTTCACAGCCTTCTTTGCTGATATTTACCAAGGGTGCCAATATTAGTGGAGGGCACTGTAACTATAACAAAGTTACTGTGCATGTCCCTTCCTAAAGTGTGCAGAGTATTTTTTTCTTTTTCTTTTTCATTTATTTATTGTTATGAAGCGGGGAGGGGGGTGGGTTCTGGAAAAATTAGGGATTAGTTAATAATATATATATATATATATATATATATATATATATATATATATATATATATATATATATATATATATATATATATATATATATATTTTACATTTTATATAACAAACTTATAATTTAAGTACTTCATGAAGAGGTAGCTCTTTAGTCGTCGTTCGAAAATAGCCAGTGACTCAGCTGTTCAGATTTCTAGAGGAAGTTCATTCCACATAGATGCCAGAACAGAGACGAGCCTTGATAATTTGAGCCTTGATAATTTCCTGGCTTGATGTAGCACCCAACAACTTAAGAACATCGACCTAATTTTAATTTGAAGATCCTGTCATTAAATCAAGCTATAAGTCATATAAAAAGAGGGGCATCGAGTATGGTTCTTCGCTGCAGCTTTGAATGATGTTTACCTTCAGACGGACCTTTTCTAGGAACACCAGTGTCACTTCCTGTACTCGTAAACATTCATTTGAAATGATGTATTGAACATTTTGGAGAAACCAAGTAAGAAGTAGTAAATGTTTTAATTAGAGATGGAGCCTAGTTGCTAATCTGAGCATGCTGTCTAAATGGAGAAAAGACTTACCTCATAAATAATCTAGCATGCGGCCTATATAAAGAAAAAACTTTCCTCAGAAAAAAAAATATCTCTAGATCTTTTGAGATCTTTTGATATGGGTCAAATAATAGCTTAGCTGATTATAGCTACTTAGCTGGCTATGGATTTTTAAACTCAACTAATATTAACCAGCTATCTTGATATACAGTATTTATGATGTTTTAGCATAATGTAGCTTATGCAACACGATACAAGTCTTTAATTTAACATTTTTTCATGTTTTGTGATTGTGTTTTTGTCTGTTAGCTATCTATCTAAAATGAATTAGTAGTTATAGGTATGCATTTGGCACTTAGCCTCTCTGAACTTGTTCTGTTCAGATGTTGGCCAGACAGAGTTCATCAGATAATGTGTGATTGTTTTTTCCAAATGGCGCTCATGGCTGACATTTAGTGGCATGCCTCCTGGGCTTTGTCTCAGCTGTTCCTGGTTATTTTGAGGGAATGACAAAGTGCAGTGAGATATTTCACATGACTAACATAACTGGCTACTTGAGCTGGGGTTGTGTGATTAGATAAAATGGACTGACTCACTATGGCATGGCTTGTAGCAGAACTAGTTTAGGAAAAACCTAAATATTGTCTGGGTTACAAATTCCACGTCTACAGTGACCTACAGTATTCACATATTGTATTTTTATAATACCCTGTTTTGTAGGCCAACTTGAGTGGTAACAGTAGCCTTGCTAAGGCCACATTTAAACCTTACAATCCACAATCCAGTTTAAAAAACAAAACAAGTAGAACTCCACAAGTGCAACAAGTCTAGTCATCTAGTATTCATTTGTAAGCCCGAAATACCTTTAAAAAATACTTGAAACTGGAAAGAAGCTGTTGAAGAAGAACTATTTCAGACATTTGACCTTGCTGTGACCTTGATCCTGTTTTTGATCAATTACTAAATCTAAGTTCATCTGCTGATTACAATGATAATTCCATGTACACTCACTGTCCACTTTAATAGGAGCACCTGTACACCTGCTCATATATGCAGTTATCCAATCTGCCAATCATGTGGCATCAGCACAGTGCATAACATGCAGGTCAAGAGTTTCAGTTAATGTTTGTGCCCCGAGTTCCCTCGGATAGTTCCCTCGGATAGGCTCCAGGCTCCCCTGGAACTCTGTGTTGGATAAGCAGTATGGAAAATGGATGGATTAAATTATTTTTAATCAGCTAGTCAGTTCAGAAAATGTTATGATATTGCTGACTCTTTTCAGTAAGTACTTGATTATAATTTCACACAACATTAACTAAATAAACCTATAAGGTGTAAATGTATATGGTCTGACACATTTAGATGATATTAAAGGCCTTTAATATTGTGTAATGCTCCACTGTGAACACTAGGCAGCAGGGTTGTTCAATAATGTTGTTCAATAATGTCATAAAGTCTTATGCCTGAAATTTGTGTTGCCACTAATACAAGGAGCTTCTAATGAAAATTCCCCCATGAGTCATATCTGGGGTGTTATGAAACTTCTTAAAGGGATATGGATCCAGAATATTGAGATGTGCATTAGCAGGATATTATGATGATGAATATTGATGAGCTCTAGAGACTCAGAGACTGTGAAAATCCTGGGAGATCAGCACTTTCTCAAATACTCAAACTAGCCTGTCTGGCACCAGCAACCACGCCACAGTCAAAGTCACATTCTGATGTTTGCTGTGAACATTAACTGAAACTCTTGACATGTATCTGCATAATTGTATGCATTGTGTTGTTGCATTATAATTGGCTAATTAAATAACTGAATGAACAATTGAATGAAGAAATGTAAGAAATATAAGAAATGTATGACTATATCAAATGCTGAATTTAAACATATTGTGGAGATCAGATGAGATTAGATTAACAACTCCAAACTGAGAGGCAACAGCTTTTTATAGCATTTTTGCTAAAAGGAACAAAGTGTTCCATAGAAATTCCACAGAAAAAAAGGCTAGGGAAAAACAAGCATTGTTTCAATTAGGTGGTTTTTGAAACATGCCTGAAAACAATTGGGAATTAACAACAATCCAGTTTTTAACCCATCTTTAATCCAGCCCATCAAATGTTTTAATAACTTGAGAAACATTGTATAAACTACAAACAAAATAGTATATAGGAATTTATTGTACAGTGTTAACCTGTATAATCAAGTCTCCCATCCAAATTACAACAGAAAACAGCACCAGTTTTAGCGGATGCATATCACAATACATAGTACCATGGACATCACGGTTATAGGGTGAAATTTATCCATATCCATAATCTATATCCATATCCATATTTCTTTTGTTAATCATGTCACTTGTTAGCATAACTTTCACAGGTGAAAAGTGACAGTGTAACAGTGCAAATCTGGGATTGAATATCAGCGGGTATGCAAATATTAGACTTACTTGGCCAAATAGAGGGAATATTGACAGAAGAATGATTCACTCATTGAACCTCCATTGTCCTGACGGGAATAACAGTTAAAGGCATGGGGGTAGGAGTACTGAGCACTATACTAAGAGTGTAGTGAGTCGTTCGAGAGAGAGGGAGAGAGATAACTACTGTATGTGTCAAACATTGTTTTGTAAAGTCTGAAGTATGGTGATGCATGGGTCCTTGTTGCTATAGCAAAGTTTAGGAATGTCAGCGCTCCATAATGTTGTAGGAGCTTTACTTTAAGGCCATTTCCTGCCATGGCTTGCTGCTCTGCAGCCTCTATAAGGAAGCTTCAGTTTGTTCAAAATGCAGCAGCCTGCATCCTTACTAGGACAAGAAAGTCAGAGCACATTACTTCAGTCTTCCACAAGCTACACTGGTTGCCTATTAAGTTCCATGTTGATGAAAAAGTCCTTATGACATTTATAGCTCTGAATGGTTTAGCTCCTGCAGTATGAAACAAAACACATAGTTCAGCTAAGACAGGCCTCCTGTTAATCCACTCACAGTTCAGCAAGAGGAAAATGTTTTTCTGATATCACCTATCAACTCTGGAATAGTGTTTCAGAGAATGATAACTTTTTAATGATAATGATAACTCAAATGTAAAACATGCACTCTCCAGCCTTTTTAATAGGAACACCTATAAACCTGCACATTCATGCAATCATCTAATTAGTCAATCATGTCGCCGGAGTGCAGTGCATAAAATCATGCAGATTCACTTCAAGAGCTTCAGTTAGTCAAACATCAAAATGAAGAAAAAGTGTGATCTCAGTGACTTTGACCGTGGCATGGTTGTTGGTGCCAGATGTGCTGATCTCCTGGGATTTTCACACACAACAATCTCTAGAGTTTACACAGAATGGTGTGAAAAACAAAAAACATCTGGTGAATGGAGGGTCTGCAGGCTGCCACATGATTGACTGATTGCACGAATAAGCAGTAGTACAGGTGTTCCTATTAAAGTGACCAGTGAGTGTACTTGTTAAATTGCCCTTAGTCTTGGGATTGTTAAATATGCTTTTTTAATGATTTGTACTGTAGTAATTCTCATAGATGCATACTTAATTTATTAATTAAGCATTTATATTTTACATTGAGACTTTGAACTTAAAATGGAAATTTCTATAAACGTATTATTATTATTATTATTATTATTATTATTATTATTATTATTATTATTATTATTATTATTATTATTATGTAAGTTAATGTCATAGGATAATTATTACATTGTTATAAACACACATATTTAATGCTCAAATTAAATTATCCACCACTTCAATTTATGTTTTTTATTGTATTGTAGTGTATTGTATTGTATCATTCTTGTGAAATAAGACTCAAACAAGAAAAAACGTCTCTCTTTCTTCTTTTCCACTTATAGGTTACCCCGGGTGACCCTGCAGGTGAGTTCTGTAGTGCAAGAGTGTTTACTTAGAGGGATCAGGATCATTTGCCTAAGAAACCTTTTCTTTGACTGAACTCCAGCTACTCAAGACTGCTGAGACGCATAAGCTGGCGGATGGAGCATCCTGCTTCCTGGATGTTCTTGGTACATAAATCCAGACCATGGAAACGCAGACTTTTTTCAGTATAAGATACCTCTAAAGATGTCTGCCTTGGCATGAGATCCAAAATGAACAAAATGGCCACTTAAAAACTGAATTATACGCTGGTGTCCCAGCAGTTTTATTTTTATGTCTTTGATACTAAAAAGACATCCAGAAATGGACACAAGAAACATTTTACATAGTTTATAAGATAAGCAATTATCTCAAAACAAAAGTGTTTGCAATACATACACATTTATAGTAAGTGATATTAAGGTTGTGTCGAACCTGCATCCATTTATATTTACACATATAGTTTGTATATATAAGTATGTATATATAAGTCTGTATACATGCAATATACATGCATGCAATATGGAATACAGTTCCTCATGTGATTTAGCTTGGGCTTTATGAACAACACTAATATAATCTTTTTATACAACACCATTCTAGACTCCAGCATATGTGCCATTGTAAAAGAAAGGCTTGTCTGAGACACAGTGACCTACAATCTCAGGAGTCCATCTCTGAACTTTTGGTTTACCCTCTTCATCTGGTCGCACAATGACTGTATTGAGGGAAGATAGTGAGGGGTCCTCATTGAAAAAGTTGAATGGTCGAAGGAAGAAGCCTACAGAGTTTCCAGGAGTTGCTGTGTTGGGAATGTCCTCAGAATGAGGAATGTGTAAGAAACCCACAGTAACCCAGGCCACCAAATCCTGCAAAAGGGAACATACAAGTGACGGGTGACATACTTTTATCTGAGCATAAAAATTTGTTATGGTTAATACAGTTAGGACAATATAATACCTGATTCACAATGTTTTCATTGTTGCGGATATAGTTCTCAAATGAAACGACAGGTTCCCATGGGTCATTTTGGGTGTAGATGCTACTGCTGGTGGGCTCACTGTCCTTATGTCTAGTTACAGCCAAAGGATATCTATAATATCAGAAAAATCATAGATTTGTCACTGTCTCCAATCATTTTTAGACAATTCACTTCTGTCTAACAATTACTTAAGCATCTGTAGGACATCTGATATTTATCAAAAAGTGCATCATGCAACTGTACCAGATGTGTACTAGTGTAAATGTTTTGCATCTGTATATATCACTACATTTTCGAGTAGGATATTTGTTCATCTTGCATGCAGATGGATCATTTTTTGAGTGACATTTGTGAAGCAACAATACCTTGACCATGAAATGCCATTCTCTTCTCTCCAGCCTTGGGGCAGTACACTGTGGGCATGTGAGTTAAACTGAATACGGTAACCCCTCTGGTGCCCCCACTTGTTCTTCTGGTTGGGGTTGTAGAAGTGTAAATAGCGAGGAAACTTTTTTCCAAAGCGGAAGGCAGCACTGCGTTCTGTTTCATGTTGCGTCCTGGAGAGGATGGATTGTTTGATGGTGTGTTGGGAACTCCAGGGGTTGGTGAAGTTGACATATTTTAGTTCTATGGACTCAAAGCTGTTGTCACGCCCTAAGCAGAAGAGAGAGAGAAAACATAAGCAGGTTTTCCGTTGCAACATAATAAGATTTTAGGCCAAGTTTCCTTCCTTTATATTAAAGTTGATCTAAATTAGTTGGGATTAGGACAAATTAAAATAAAGTGTAGGAGTAGGCTAGGTCAGGAAAACTAGCTCTATGTATTTACACTCTTTTCAATACATTATGTCTGTTCTGTGTGAAAGTAGCGATGAACTCATGTAAAGGCAGTAATTTTAAGTGCATTATCAAATCTGAGATTGCATCTTTCCTATCTACTTCCTATTAAGTATCTACTTCAGCTCACCTGCAATGTCCAGATCCACTTTGTAATGAATAAGATGTGTGTGGATGTTTCCAAGAACATAGTTGTAAACCCTGGTTCCATAGTTCAGTCCGTTTTCTGTGAAGTATGTAGCATGAATGTACCCTGTTGCACTAACTCGAGACTCCATTACTCCATTCTGATAGAACAGGAAGTCCCAGATGTAGTCGTAGTTGTAAACAGTGGATGTGGTTCTTATTACAAGAACATGGTTTTCAAGACCCCCAAAGAAATTGTAGCCTCCGTGGAAGTTGCTATTGAAGTGTCTCCTAAGAGGCAGGCCTGTTGTCATCTCAAAAATACATAGTGCATTCTTATACCTCACAGGTTTGTCTGTATCGTAGAAATGGTACAGGTCCACAAAAGTGGCAATTTCAGGACAGTCAATACCTGGCGCAAGCTCAAAATCAGAGGTTCCCATGGCCCAGCCAGCATCGATGTATTTTGTTTGCATTGCAGCTGGTGTGTCTCCAGAGTAGAAGGCAATAGCTTCTTGCAGGCTGACCTCATAGGCAAGTCTCTCACCATTAAAACGCAAGTCAAAGATCTGCAGACCAGCGGATGAGCGGACACGGTAAGCAAAAGACCATCCAGCATACTCTACAAAGTTTTTATCTACATGGTATCTGGTGCCTTGTGGCTCCACAAGCTTTGGCCCATGGATATTTGTGCGTGTGTTGCTATGACCACGAGGAATGTAGGTGGAAAATAGATCATTTTCATCATGCTCAGGCAGCTTAATTTTAGAGATCATTCCCTTCTCATACTTCTCCACCAGCTCCTCTACACTGTCGAAGTATTGTTCATTGTACCACACTTTTTCCACAGTCCATTTCTCTGGATCCAGGTCTTTGTGGTTAATAAGAATCTCTAAACCCACAGGATGTATGAAGTACCCCTCTACAAATTTCTGTAGCATGAGCCACGATCGTCTCTCTCCTGGTTCCAGTCCACGAGGAGCTATATCTGAGAAGGTTAAGCATCGATTGGTGCAGTTTCCAAATGTGAAACCTGTGCTCTCATACAATATTTTGTTCAATTTCTTTGCGACTTTGCTCAAGATGGCATCTACATGCCCATATTCTACAGATGTGATTGGCCGGGACTCAAATCTGATGGGTCGGTCAAGTTTGAAGGTCTTGAGCTGATGGGAATTTGGGAAAGGCAAAGGACCAACAATGTATTCAGTTATATTAGGCTGGGCCTGGTTGGCAAATTGTACCACCACACGAGCCTGGCGTGGTGGTTTTGCCTGTCCCCTGTCCAGTGCCCGGAGGGCCTCATGCTTTCGTGGAACATGTAGCTCTATAAGAAGGATGCTGTTCTTTATGAGGGACTTGTCTCGTGCTGAAGTAAGGCCCAGCTCATTGCAGGAGTGGAGATAAGCTCTCACAGCCGTCATTTCATGGTGGGAGAGATCAGCAAACATGGAGGCCCCATGATGAGCCCATTCTCGGACTCTAGATGTAGCAGCCTGAGTGACGACCGAAGTTAGCAGCAGCAAAGGCAACCACATGTCCAAACCTGCATAAACAGAAATGCATACATGAGTAAAAAAAGTAACCTAATCATTAAATATTGGACAATTGTTTATCACCTGGGCAAAAAAACTATTAATATAATTTCAAACTCAGGCATACACATACTGTAAACTTTAACTTTGCTTTAACCTTTATTCTTTTGCTCTCTTCTTTAACTTTTAGGAGAAAGTCAAACCCCTCCTTTGTCACAACGTTATCTGTACAGTGATAAGTCAAAGTCGAAGTTGATGCATCTATTAAAATCAGCAACAATGTGCTTCAAGATCCCTTATATAAAGGTTTATATATATATTATTTATATATGTTTATACATACATACATACATACATACACACACACACACACACACACACACACACACATATATATATATATATATATGTGTGTGTGTGTGTGTGTGTGTGTGTGTGTGTGTGTGTGTGTGTGTGTGTGTGTGTGTGTGCTCATAAACTGGCTATTGCAACTACTAGTACACCACTCAACCGTGCATAAAAACTCCAACAAATAGATTAACATGTCATATTGCCAGAAATTTATAACACCATTATGTAACCACATTTTCAGCTTTTACAGTAACGTCACCTTTTAAACAGAAAAACAAGTCAAGTTCAACAATGTAGTTGCATAAAAGAAAGACATTGAATAGTCTTACCTATTGCTCTTATTTCCAATTCTTGTGGGATTTGTTCTCTAAATGTGTCACTTCTGTATCTAAAATGTGTTTACTCAGCCCAGCTCGAGCAGATGTAGTCTTTCCCCTACAGTCCTATTGGATGACAAACTGGATATGAAATGAACTCTTCTGTTCTGGCATTGTTCCTTTTATCAGCTATCCATGTCTCAAACGTGGTAAAGGATTGGCCAATTTCAGGTCATAAAACTGTCAGAAGAATGGACAAATGTAAATGATTATATTTTTGCCCTTGTATGGTGCCAATTCCATGGCAGATAAACCTCACTAAGAAATAATGTCATTTGAGTTTGCAGGACGTTCATTATATAAGATTGAACTCAATCAACTATTAACGCCTGTTAATGATGTATTATGACTGGTAGCCACCATTAAGGGATATATTTCTTTTTTTTATAGTTACAGAGATTTAATTATTTAATCATTAAATGAAAACGTTTATTGTAGACAACATGTTTATCAAAAATATGTTAATAAGTTGGCAGCCTAACATTATCATTTATAAACTACATTTAGTAGTTAGATTGGCAGCAAATCACATGAAGTCATCTGCACAGGGACTGTTGAGCTACCACTGTAGGACTAAAACAGAAAATGATATTATCTTAGTCCACTGCTCTCCTATGACCAAGAATGGAAATAGGTGCAGCTGAAGGTTAAATGAATGTTTTAATTTTATGATTTAAATATCTGACTCCAATACGTTTAATTATCTGACACCACTCTATAATACCTTAATATATATAATAACTTAATGTAACTGATTCCACAGAATAATCTTTCACTTAGTGAAAGTAATAAATGGGTTTATTGTACAAAAGACAAACGTGGGATATACAGAAAGTTAAAATAAAGAGTACTTACAGAGTCAATGGACGGAGTAGGATGCTTGATGATAAGTGCATTTCCTGCCATTGAATAATAGATACATTTTTATGCCCCTGAGCCTCCTTGAGATGTACAGTGGATATAAAATGTCTACACACCCGTTAAGTTAAATCATGTCAGAACCTTTTTCCCCTTTATTGTTAAATTGCAACATATAAATATCAAGTGACAAACACCCAGAATTTTTTTTTTTTTTTTTTAAAAATACTTTCTGCCAGTAGTTCCCTCATGCATCTCACTTTCCTTCTTCTTCCTTGACCACATTTTCCTTGCTCTCTTCTTCCTCTCCCTCTTCATATAGTGGGCTGTTGCACACTGAGTGCAAATATGTTGTGGCCTGGAAAAAAATCCACTGGATGCAGACGGATTGCGGCAAAATTCTTTCCAATTCTGCCTTGACAATTTTTTTTCTTATTTTGACATTTCTACTTTAAGAAAGAATAAAGATATTTGCCAAATGATTTGTTAATTAATTTTAATTAATTTTCTAAATTCAGGTGAAGATGAATGAATGAAAGAATTAATGAACTTTCCTTGGCTTTCTTCAAAGATTGATTTAGTATCCATATGGGAGCCAATTAGACTAATATGGCTGCAAAAATGACTATTCATATCTACGAACAAAGCGGGTATAAAGGTAGACAATATTTACAAGGTCGTATTTATTATTTTTTAGATTTTATTTATTACATGTTAAATTAAATGCTAAATAAATCAATATATAGCAGTTGTTTTTAGACAATCATTGTGTTGATGTGTTTTAGTGGAGCTGGATTAAAATCTTGAAATGTGATTTTCTCCCTTTTAACTTTTGGAGGTAGCCAGATTTTAAAATGCTAGAACTTTACTTGTGATTGAGAAACATGCAAAACTGAAACACATTTCAGTTAAGGAAACCCTTTACTTTTCAAAACTCTATATAATAGAAAATGTCAGAATTTCACTGTGTGAAGAGTTTTCCCGGACCACCACACTAATGTTGGAGCATGGCACAGCTAGCAAAATTCTTTAGTTTACAGGTCAGACTTAAAAAGGTTAGTTTACTGCAAGAACTATATTTCTGTGTTGACTTTGTGTGTCTCATCTTTGGCTGTGTGTGACACAGAATGAAGAAGACTCTGTAGACTACAGGAAGTGCTAAGGGTGAAGGCAGCTGTGTTTGTGTCTCCCCCCAAAGTTAAAGGTTTTGGCTAATGATAGTAGTTAGGCCATATGGCCCCTGGCCCTTCCCTATTGACACACTTTATTAAATAAACGCCCCTGAAATCCTTCCTCTGAAGAATTTCTTTATAGGATTACACTTGCACAAACAGTCCTCTTGCAAAAGGAACTGAATTTAACCCCTGCACTCCCCTGTCCTCTCTGGATGGGCACGTAGGACAGTGGGTGGGCACTGAGCATTGTCAATAACAAATGAACAGCTAATGGCTGACATTGCAGCTGTGGCCCAGTGGTTTGTCCTCCAATTGCATGGCTTTCAGATGCTGCCACAAGTCTACGAATCCCCCTCCATTAAAGAAAAAACACCCGTCAGTGTGAAAAGTGGCTTCATAATCCTTTCTATGGAATTGTGTTACATCTGTGAGCAAAATTGAAAAAGGAATAGACATGCAAAGAGCTGGAAATAAATGAAAATAAGAAATAGCGTGGAAAAAAGCAACACCACTAGAGATTTAATAAAGACAAGATTTTAGAAGATTTGCTGGAACCGAAAAGATACTGAATCTGACAACACAGGTAATTTATTTTAGGCTTGATTGCATATTTTCTGAATTTTGAGCCTACATAACAGAGCATCTTTTAAAGAGAGAGGTATGCCAACAACTAATAAACTAAATTATTTATAGTGGAGTTATCAGAGAAATAAGCAACATCGTGCATTTTTAGTAGAATGATCTCAAATAGATTAAACATAAAAGTCATATGAAAGTCTGAATGTGGTTGTACTTGAGTTGACATTTATTTTGATTTCATAAGTATTAGACCTGATCATATACAGTATGTGCTTTGATATGAACAGAGGAATGTAATACACTTTCATTTGTAATTTTGTTTTTCAGTTGGTCACATTATCAAGGAACTAGACCTCACAAAAACATTATGAAGGCTCTGCTTGTATCTTTGTTGAGTCTGCGTCTGGTCATGGGAATGGGGTAACCATTTCTTAAATATTTGTCTATGTTAACTGTGCCCCAAAATGCTATGTTTTGGTTTGTGGGATAGTAGACTCATATTTCAGCCAATCAGAAAATTGCTTATTTTTCTTGACTTTTGAATAGATTCTTAATCCTAGTAAATTTGCCTGTTTAATTGTAAACAGTGGCACCGACAGTTTAGTTGATATTTTATACATGTTGGTTATGAGTATTTGATTGAAAATAAAGCTAAATAAATTTATGAATTATCATGCTCAACTTCCATGAATACACATCAAACTTTGTGACTTTCCCCTTATATTACGGCTACATGTTTATGATTCATATTTTTTAAACGATAATAGTTCAATAGTGGAAATAGGCTCATACAAACTTTAAATGTATGTGTTAATTTTATTTAATAAATATCTGACTCTAATTTAGAATATTAGTGTAAAAAAAGTATTCTTTTATTCCAAATGGTTAATAAAAGAATGAAACTGATTTCAAACAATGAACTTTAGATAAAATGTTGAAAAGGTATTCTCTCAACGTTCAATTGCATGTCTGTCAGAATATTATATTTAACTCTCTCTGGGTATTCGTTTACAGTTTTAGGTACTACCAAGTTGACTTGGTAAACTCCTCACACAATTAGCACAACAGCTCTCTATGTGGACCAAGTTTGTAACTACATTTTTACTGTTTTGACACAAAATGCATTTAGAGAACGCAAATGTCTTCAAAATTCTTGGATATATTTTCTCCCTATTTTTTTTTTTACCCCCAGCAAAACTATGTGCCCCTACAGCCCAATTTGCAAATGTTTACCTTGCGTCAAAACTGACTGTATTATAGTTCAAAACCAAATGGATAAGAGGTTAGATGTCAAACTGCTAGTGCTTAGTTAAGTAAAGTATAGTACATTGAATTAAATCAAAACCCTAAAAAGTGTCACATCGACATGTAGTAACACAGTGACTGTTCACCATGACGTGTTAAAAAGTCACCAAACATGCAATAGAAATATACTGATTATACATAAATACAAATTCATGTTTAATGTCTCTCTGAACCACATTTCAGTCTGCATAGTTCTAATCAGTCCTTCACCCAAGTTTTGCCATGTCCTAAAATCTACTACAGTATGATTCCTCATGTTTTTGTTTGTTTGTTTGCTTTGTGGTTTTTGTTTTCTTTTACATATATTGCCATATATATTTCATGTTTTTATTTTATGTGTTTCCACATGGCATAAAATGATAAAATCAAGAAAGAAAAAAAAATTAAAACATGTTGTGTGAAAAACATTATTTTCTTTATGGAAACGCAATCTGTCAATCGTCCTCAATTATTTACCCCTTCTATTTTGTGCATTAAAATGATAGACAATTCTAACATCATAGTCTTCTTCAACTTTAGTCACTGGTGTGAACACAGAGTGGAAGATAAATTGGAGAAGATCATCTCCCCTCGCCTGCAGCTTGAAGTGGCATGCTCAGAGGTGTACCAGTTCAACACTCAAGGCTGGAGGCTGGATGTAGACAGGATGCGCCACACACACGGGGGTGATGATGGCATTGCTCTGTATTACAAAAGACAAGGGCCCAATGCTTCCTGCTTTCTATTCAAGTAAGAAACAATATTCTGGCAGCGTTAGCTTATATGTCCATATACCGTTGGGTTCAAAAGTCTGAGTCCAATATTGAAAATGCTTCAATTTTGCATTCTTTTCTAATTTAATTAAACATTTTTTTTATTACATATTATTTTATCAGTGACAAAGAGAGTGAAAAGTAGAATCTCAGAAATATTTGAGTTTCAGAATTAGTATTTGGTTCATCTTGATTTTGCTTTCCTGATAGCATGCACTCATGGACTCCACAAGCTAAAGTTTGTGTAAAGCCTGACGATCCGTGTTAGATCAGATTCACTGTAGTGTCAATTGAATATGTGTTTCAGTAAAAGGGATATACTCTGGAAAAACCTTCACACCAAAACTAGTGCTGAATATTGGATACTGAATATTCAAGAAATACTAAACATATACTTTCTATTATTTCTATTAAAAACTGTTTATTCTCAGTGTTTTAAGGCAAAAAAAATCCAGATTTTTAATGTGGTCTTAGATTTTTAGACCCCTCTGTAATAGTTACAAAAATATTTCTATACAATTAATTTACATCTTTGTGTAAGAGCAATTTTGTAGCTCTGTGTTTGAGCATTGTATATTTCTGCTGTAGAGCTGCGAACATTGTGACTGAACGAGTGAACAGGACAGTAAGAGCCTGCTGTGAAGGCTGGTCTGGTCCTCACTGCTCACAGGGTAAAATGCCAAATGTAGCCATTTACATCATAAACAGATTATATATATACAAATGTATATACAGCATTCCATATGGATATATATAGGTTATGTAACTAACATTGTGTATAAGTTTCAAAATTATATTTTACTGTAATTGCTTTTTTTTAGGAGTGAGTATCCGGGGTCTGTGTTTCTCTACGTGGAGTTGTGAGGAATTTCCCGGGGTTCAGAATTCCTCTCTGATGCCTTTTGAGGAATGTTGTGGTAGTCTGTGGGGACTTAGCTGGAAAAATGCTTCTGATCAGACCTGCTTGTCTTGTTCCTACAACCTCTTGCCCGGTAATCTTATTACTGTTTTAATTCAATGCTACATTGTTTAGAACTTTTGGCTGAATAATCACCGGTAAAGTCCCTTCAACCTTCTCATGCACTAGGCTGTCTAAAACGTCGAATCATTCTCAATCAGTATTGAATTATGCATTATCATAAAGCCAGTGTTGTCTCCATCTTCACTGAAAACAGTTAAAGATGCTCAGTGTAAAACTGTATTAGTCACTACCTTCTCATTGTTCTATGCCTTCAGATGCTCAGCCATCACCCCTTTTTCACAGGGGTCTTCTTGGAGGCATTCGAGATCCCAAGGCCTCTGCCACTTGCCTGAGCTGGGGTGGAGCACATTATCGTTCCTTCGACAGGAAGCACTTCCATTTCCGTGGTGGTTGCACCTATGTGCTGGCCTCATCCACTGATGGGACCTGGGCTGTCTACATTAGCACTGTGTGTGATGGCAGAGGACACTGCAGCAAGGTAAATCACACACTAGCATTCACATTAGACTGTGCTATGTTTTTCAGTTATATAGTAGCTGATATGTGTGTCGAGCAGGGAAAATACATCAGATGTGACTGTGCCTGGATTCCAAAAATGATGGAAAAAATTTCAAGGTTTCACTATGTGAAAGATTTCGTCAGGCATTAAGCAAAACCTTGAGGCTGATAGCACATGTACATTACCCTAAATATAGCAGTTGGAAATCTCATAATTATATGTCAGAATCACCACCATACTTGAACACCCTCAGCTGGGTGAAGACACACCCTTGATGGAGTCCAATGCACCTTAAACAATTTTGACTCAACTCTAAGAATGCATGCACAACACTGTGCTCACAGAGAGACTGGATTACCCAAATTAGCAACTCAGATACACTATACTTGCTGCAGTGGCTCCCACAACAACTGTTGAGGCACACAATCATAGTCTCTCTCTACATTTACATTTATATTTATTCATTTAGCAGACACTATTATCCAAAGCGACTTACAAATGATGAAATACAAGCAAAGCGATATATCAAGCAGAAAACAATATAAGTGCTATCATACAAGATTTCTAATTGAGTTCTAGAGAAGCAAAGTGCAGAGAAGAGGTGTAAGAGCCAGTGTAAGTTCATTCCACCACTGAGGGACAGTTAGTTTGAAGGTTCTGGAAAGGGAACTCATGCCTCGCTGAGTAGACACAACCAGGCATCTGTAGTTAACTGATTGCAGGTTGCACAAGGGGACATAAACCTCAAGGAGAGTGTTGAGGTAGGGGGTTGCTGTTCCAGACAAGGTCTTGTATGTGAGCATCAAGGCCTTGAATTTGATGTGGGCAGCTACAGGAAGCCACTGGCGGGAAATGAAGAGGGGTGTGACATGGGTCCTTTTGGGCTGCTTGAAAACAAGGCGTGCTGCTGCATTCTGAATCATCTGATGAGGTTTGATGGAGCTGGCTGGGAGGCCTGGGAGTAGTGCATTGCAATAGTTCAGTTTTGAGATAACAAAAGCCTGGACTAGTAGCTGTGTAGCCTGGTCAGTGAGACTGGGTCTGATGTTCTTGATGTTCTCTAAATCCACATGACATGTTTATGATCTGGTCCACTGTTTCATGACGTTAGCAGAACCTGAAGGGAGGGCATGTCCACCAGGTTAAGAAGTTCCTCAAAGTTCTTCCATTGCTCAACAGTATCCCCAGTAAAGGTCAACATTCTCCAATATTTGCTTAGCACAGCTTGTGCAAGGACTCATCTCCCTCTGTTGATGTGCTGGTTTGCCGGAACATCTTTGAGTCTATCCAAAAACTTTTTCCATTGCATACCCAAACTCTTCCAATTCTTGAGCTTTCACTTCTGCAACTCTGCAGCCCTTCTGGTCTCTTATTCTTCTTAAATAATTCAGGAGATCCTTCCTCGAGCATTATTCAGAAGGGTCTTCCTCTATAAATTGGCGGCTTCACTCATCACTGTCGTCCACCAGTATGTCCTAGGCAGGCACTGACAGACACAGGTTCTTGCACTTGTCTCTGTGATTGAGGATTTAAGCCTGGTCCATTCAGACCATTTAGAGAAGGCCTGGTATGCAGATCCCAAATCAAACCTCGCTTTGTGCATGGGGCATTGTCATGCTTGAACAGGTTTAGACTAGGCCCCTTAATTCCATTAAAGGGGAATTCTTAATGCTACAGCATGTGTTGGTCAGGTATCCACACATTTTTGGCCATATAGTGTATGATATCATTGCATGATAGATTTGACAGTGTATGTGTTAAAAGCAGTGACTTATACTTAAGTAACTAACCCTTTATAACTAAACTCTTTGTGTTCTTTAGGCATTAAAGATGATGTTGGGATTCGACCTTGTGTCTGTTCATAAGGGCAACATATCACTCAACAGTGTCCTGTTACAGCAGGGTGAACCCTTCTTTCAAAATGGTATTAATATCATCTTCCATATAACTCTTTAAATTATTTTTTGAACCCTGTTAATTGTACTTTTGCTTATGCATTTATTGTACTCTGCGTAACTGTAAGATAATACTAGCCCTCCCTCACTACCTGCCATGAAATGTTTCTGTATGCCATGAATTGTATGTTTGCAAAAAATTAATTCTCAGTTATCATTAAGAATGAAGTGAAGCTATTATGTAGATTAGCCAGGTGATAGGACTTAGCCCATGACCCTTTGCCTTTTTTGGGAAACAATGTATATATTTGCCAGTACTTGTTAGATAAAGGAATTTGCTTCTGCATGTTGGGAATTGAAACACACCTGCATTGCCATTACTGGCAGATACGTTTGATAAATATACTTGGCAGAGAGGTAGAACATTAACAATGTACACATGAGTAATATTAGGCATAAATATACAGCATACAGTTATAGAACACATGTTTATACACATTTAACAGTGCATACATTTCTTTGTACAGATAGCATTGGAAAGTTTCTTGGCTTTCAGTAGTCCACATCAGTAATGAAAGCTGTGAAAAGCAAGTTGTCATTGACTTCAATTCAGTTTTCCTAGGCTATACTTTTACTAGCTGAATAAACTCAGAGCTTCTGCCTATTAGAATTTAACAGATGGTCAATAAAAATTAATAAAATAAATAATAATAATATGAAAGTGTTCATTTTGAGTTGCTTAAATGGTTCAAATATATCAGATATAAATATATTAAAGACTATTATGCAAAAAAGCTGAAATATTTATAAGACATATCTATATTAATATAATAAAGTATGTGTTGTGTATGTTTTTCCCATAGGAGTGAGTATTCACTGGCTGGGAGATTTTGTGTTTGTTGAAAGTGGATTGGGCATCAGAGTGAAATTCGACATGAGGAACACTGTGTATCTGACAGTTAGTGCAGAACACTTTGCTGCTACTAGGGGCCTCTGTGGATTATACAACAATAATGCAGATGGTAAGAGATTTCTTTAGGCTGAGAGTTTTTTCTGTTTTTTGTCGATAGTGGATTGGATATTTGAGCAAAATTTGACCTGGAGAATACTGTTTATCTGACAGTATTAAAAAAATGTGCAGAACTCTTTGCTGCTACTAGGGGCCTCTGTGGATTACAACAATGCAGATGGTAAACAGAAACATACATTTCACATCAAGTTCCAAGCTGGGCGAAAGCTGTGTGTGAAATATCATAGACATTTTCAAGTACACTAAAGGCACATAGCAGGGCATTCAGGCAATCACTGACTTTAGAATAACAACACATTCCTGTGTACATGAGATATCCCTGACAGATGTTTTGAATGTCTTCTGTGCATGGTTTAAATCATAGCACAACACATTTGGATGAAAGACCAGCATTATTCCCAAAGATCAGACACTCTGACAGCTGCTTCTAGTCATATTAAATTCTCACAAACTAGCAAGTTCAAGGACTAGCACTAGTTTCCTTTGAAAAATATGAAGCCAGCCATATATCCATTCTACCCACCCAGAGGACTGGGTCAATTATGCACATTTGGACTCCTGGATGAATGCTTTTTTTGTTGTGTCACTCGGAAGCCTCTTTATAGACACCTGTAGCATCTCTCTGATACAGGTGGTCATTCCGGCATTTTTAATACCACACACCAAAGAAGTCAGCTGCATTTTGTATCGATGATTATTGGCCCACAGCACTTCAATCATCATAAAGTACTTCAAGAACCTAATCTCTTTTGGGAGAAAACCTCCTTCTATAACTGGACCCTGTACTTTCTGACTGGGATACCAGTGATCCCCAAGGCTATGTGCTTGGTCCAATGCTGTTCAGACTGTTGAGACACAAATGTGGAATATATTTGTAATACATAAATATATAATATATAATATACTGTGCAAATGTTTTAGGCACCCTATTTTTTTAGTACAAACTTTGTTATAGATATTTTTATTTTATGACTTCTACATTATCAAGTCAGTACAAAAACATTTTAGATTCCCAAATATTAGTTTTCTAGCACAAAATTAAATGTTACAGAAAAATGTTTGTATGTCATTAAAGAAAGCAGCATATTACATAAGAGACACTTTTCAGACAAAAAACACAATGAAGGCTGCTGGGTTTTTCTGCAAAAATAAGAAGCAAGTGCGAAAGTCAAAGTCTCCAGAAGAACTGTGGCTGGTTCTGCAAGATGCTCAATAAAACTTACCAGCTAATTTCCTTATAAAACTGCACTAATTGTACTGGAGACTAGTATTTTTATTTTTTTATTTTTTTTGTCACACCAAATATTGCCTTTGTTTCATTTACTACTGTTTACTGGTATTTATTTTAAATGTAGAAACATTTAATTTCGTTATTTTGAAGGCATCTTTGCTCTACAGCATTTCTTTGCATGTGCCTAAAACTTTTGCACAGTACTGTATATATATATATATTTTTTTGGTCTGATATTTATGCAGATGACTTCACCAGTAGGAGTGGAAGTGTATCGCAGTATGCTGCCAGCTTTGGAAATTCATGGCGTGTTCCAAACCAAGAGACAGAGGTAGTTATTACCCTGAAACAAAGTCCTTGATTCTTGTTCACTTTCTGACGGTCATTTCTTTCCAAAAGAGATTTTCAACCAGACTTTGCAGACAGATTGAAAAACTAATGTACACTATGTATACTGCCAAAGCCTTGCAATATACTTTCACTAAACCAGGGGTCACCAGTGTTATCTGCAAAAGGACAGAGTGGCTAGAGGTTTTCAGTGCAATAAAGCAGAAGCCACACCTGATTCCAATTTATTTTGAGCTTCAAACAACTAGTGGATCTTATTTAGCTGAAATGAAACCTGCATTCAAACCAGACCATTATGGATAAGATTGATGACCCCTGCACTAAACTATATAATGAGAATACAAATAAGTCCTCAACAAAGCCAAAGCTCTGAGTTTCCAGTGGTCTTATCATCCCCAGGACTGTAGTGATGCAGCGGAGTTGGGCCACAGCTGTGACATTATGGGTGACATCAGCTTGCGTAGAGTGGCAGAATTGACATGTCATCAGCTCAAGGACAGTCCCTTTTCGCAATGCCATCATCGAGTGAGAGAGCTCTCAGAATGCTTCACAGACTTTTCTACATTCAAATTCTTCACTTTGTACTACAGAAGAATAACAATTTGTGACTTTAAATCCTTTTACTGTGCTCCAGGTGGATCCAGGTCCCTATGTGGATACATGTCTATATGTGTACTGCAGTTTGGGGGCTAATGAGAGAGAGGCAGCTGTGTGTGATACGCTTGCTAGCTATGCCCGTGAGTGTGCCCAACAACATGTCATCCTCAGCTGGAGGGGCCCTGGTCTCTGTGGTATGTCTCTCATATCTTTTGCAGACATAATCACCAATTCTCATTTGATCCAACAAATCAGCATCTCCAGAAGGAATAGAGTTAATTATTTATTGACAATGCAATCAGAGCTGTTAAGAGATAGAAATAGCCAGATTTTATACAATATATCAATAAAACACCATTTTAGCACCATCAAACCTTACTCTTCAGCTACACTGCTTTTTATGATGCTGTTAAAAGGCCATAGAAAATATGCATTCTGACTCTTAAGGAGCCTTAAGGATAGCACAGATTTGTTTTAAACACCAGATTTCTTTGTTATCTATTTATTTCTTCTGGCTTTCTTCCTTCCTTCTTTTTTGGTCCCTCTTTGCCTTTCATGTGCCAATGCAGAGCGAGTGTGTCCTGGGGGTCAGCTTTTCTCAGACTGCGTGTCTTCCTGTCCCCCCAGCTGCTCCTCAGCTCTCCCCCCAGCATCAGGCCAGTGTCGGGAGGAGTGTGTTGGGGGTTGTGAGTGTCCTCCTGGGCTCTATCTGCATGATGGCCAATGCTTACGGCGGGAACACTGCCCCTGCTTCCATAGGCGACACACATACCAGGAAGGAGACACTATAAAACACAAGTGTAACACCTGGTAGGTTCACTGGTAGTACTAGTGACATATTGACATGCTGTAAAACCCTGTGCTAGGTTTAATTTTATCAGTGTGATTATTGTGCTCAAAGAAGAGCAGTTTCAGTAGAAACATATTTGTTTTGTCTGGATGAAGGCATAATGTAGAAAGTTAATATTCATACATGTAATATAAAAGAAAAATATGACTGTATGAGACCTGGTTGCTTTAAACATCTTGTATCTTTATTGCATCCTGATAAATTTTTTACCATTTACACTTGTAGCCAAATCCCTGTTCAGACATGTTAGGTCCAAAATTGGTCACAAAGAGAATCACACAATAAGAACCATGCAGTTATTAATACCATCGTTAATTTGCTGAGTAATTGAATTGGCAAGCTTATGTGTTAAACAGAATTTCAGCTATTCTGTCCAAACTGTTTTGTTTCCCTCTCGCTTTCTCCTTCATAGTGTGTGTCAGGCAGGCCAGTGGCAGTGTTCTGCAGAAAGGTGTGCAGCTCAGTGCAGTATTATTGGGGCAATGCAAATCACTACTTTTGATAAGAAGGGGTATAACCTCCAGACTGGTGACTGTCAACTCACAATCATTGAGGTAAGATGCAAAAAAAAAAAAAAAAAAAAAAAAAAAAGATGCAATTTTCAGTGCTGATACAATCACTTTTATCACATCTTTATGGCTTCTCTTTGGTGTTTTATGAGATGTATACTGCACATTTATCAGGTGAAGTGCAATATCAGAGGCTGGGTTAATAAAAAAAAAAGTAGATCAAAGGTTTAAACGTCTGAAACCAGTAAACATCTGATTTGCATAACTGGCTCCTGGGGATCACATGATCTGTATTGCTGTTTGTATAGGATTTTGTGGATAAGAAGCTTGCAGTGACCATCAGAGGTGGGGAGTGTGTAAAGGGAGGTGGTATGCGCTGCCCATGGGAGACAACCATCACTGCCCTCCATACCACAGTGACCCTAACTAACACCGGTGAGCAAATTATCTATCCATCAGGATGTTTTGTCTTTGATCTGTCATTCATTTTTTCATTTATTTAACAATGCATCCCAACCTGTATCTAACCTGTCTCTTGTTCAGTTCAAATGATCAGTTCCTTCCATCTATCCATCCATCCACCCATCCATCCAGTTGATAAGCTATGTCCATTCATCCCTTTCATTCTTTCATTTTTCTACCTAAACTGTCTCTCTTCCCCTTTATCCATCAAATCATCCATCCATCCATTTATTGATCTGTCATTCATTGATCGTTCCATTTACTTATCCATACATCTCAACTTATATCCATACATTCCAGTCTGTCTATCTTTCAGTTTAAATATTTACCCATCCATCCATTCATCCATCCATCATCCATCCATCTATCCATTAATCCATCCAACCAGCCAGCCAGCATTAAGCTGTCTATTCATCTCATCCATTCTTCAGTGTACCTCCCTAAGCATCCATCTACTATATCTACCGCTTTATCCATTAAACCATCAATCCATCCTTCCATCATCCATCCATCCATCCATCCATCCATCCATCCATCCATTAAATCTCTGACTCTTCTCCATATACACTGATCTCAGTGTCATTTTGTTCATCTTTTGGTCTGTCTATTCATTAAAGTCACTGTACAAATGTAGTCCATTTAATCATTGACTTATCCATTTAACTACTGTATGCATGCTTCTGATCCACTCTCTCTTACTTTCTTACTGTGTTATTTTTTTCTCTCAGGTTCTGTGATGCTAAATGGACAGCCAGAGGCTTTGCCAGTGTTAACAGCTGATCTAGCTGTGCGGAAATCGTCTTCAACCTTCCTCATGATCCATGTGTTTGGGGCTCAGCTGCTCTGGCACACTGAAGGCCCTCTGATCCTCATCACTCTGCAGCCGGGCTTCGCTCATAAGGTACAACACGGCATTATTTCTGACTTTTACAGTTTTCCATGACACTGTATTGCAGTGTTAGCAATGCTGCGCCTGAATCAGTAACACTTAATACAAAGATCACGGTCATTTCCTATACTGTGTATGCTTGGATAAATATCTAAGACTGTTTTCAGTTATGTTGTTATGACTAGTGAGCCGAGGACATGGTTTTGTTACAGTGTGAGAGTGAAATGCTACCAAAACAATACAGTATGCAGCATATTTCAGTTCCTGTTTTCATGACCTACTGCACATCTGGCCCTACTCCATTAAGATCATGATTCACTAAAGAAAGGCTTTTTCTTGAGTTTTAGAATGAGGGCAGTACTTTGTAACAGATGTCCAAATAAGCAAAACAGTATTTAAGAGGACACTTAGAACATCCTGGAACATCCTAGAAGGCTTGGTTATTTTTTCCCCCAGAAAGTGGAATTTGATATGCTTCTTGGTTCAACACTGCTTTGAAAGCCAGTAATGTGCTTCTACAGTAATCTAATGTTTAGTTTATCCATTAGAGATAGCTATAAACATGCCTACCTAGTAAGCTAGCTAGTAAGTATGACTGGATTATCAGTAATAATGTTCATGCTAATGTTTCATCTAATGTTACCTCATTTGTAACGTATATGACAGAGCTAGTATGAGAAAAAATTTGAAGCTTTTGTTTATTGCAGTAGGTCAGACAGCCTGAGGGACATATTCAGAGCTGAGTTACACATGTGCAATGAGGATCTAATAGTGAAATCGAGCATGTTGGACTTAGACACTGTTCAGTCAGTTGGAAGTCAGTTATGTGCAGCAGGACATTTGCTTAATCTGAATAGGGCATTCAGAAAATTGATTTAAACATGTGCATAACCCTACTCTAAATATGACTTTCCCCACATTAATATTGATGTAACTTTTGTACTTAAGTCTCCAACTCTGTTTGTGTGTCTGTGTACTATAACAGGTGAGAGGCCTGTGTGGGACACTGACTTGGAATCAACACGATGACTTCACCACACCAGAGGGGGACATTGAGAACAGTGTGACCTCCTTTGTCGCAAAGTTTAGTCTTGGATCATGCTATTTGCCCTCAGCAGTGACATCAGACCCCTGTAACACCTACACCCAGCACAGAGAGTATGCAGAGAGTGTCTGTGCTGTTATCTACAGTCCTGTGTTTCAGGTTAGCATGGATTTATGACATATTCAGGAGTCTGGGCAAATGTGTCACCAGTTTGACAATGGTTAGCAGAGTTGTATTGCTTGATATGCAGTTGATTCCCACAGACTGAGCAAAATTATTGTGGGGAACGGAAAAAATAATCTGACAGTGTGAATGGATAATAAAAATGACAAATGATTAAGCTTAGATGTACATGCAAGGAAGTACATGCACAAAGAAAACATGCATGCAAGTGCTATGAGCCACTTTTAAGAGCAATTTTTTTGTAATATTTATGTTGCCTCACATTCTGGCGACTGTGGTGTGGAGTCTATGGTGGTCCAAGTTCTGTAAACAGGAGAACATACAAATGATATGGATCACCAGTGTTCAACCTGTCAGAGAAAGAAGGCATCTCTAATTATCATCATATTATCCATCATATTAACTGTTAAGTTAGAAAGTTTTCCCACCTACACTAGCTTTGAAAGTTGTGCATGTGTGTGTGTTTGCATGTGTATCTAGGATGTGGTTTTTGAGAAAATATTGCAGAGTGTGTATTTGTTTAAATTTTGAGTTATAAAACAGCTAGCTATTGCTAACTTCAGTTAAAATCGCTGACTATAAGTGTTTCATCCTCTCTCTCAGAGCTGTCATGATGTGGTGGAGCGGGAGCCATACATGCGCCAATGTCTGAGCGAGGTGTGTAGCTGCACCCCGCACACTCAGTGTCAGTGTACTGTCCTCACTGCCTACGCTCAACATTGTGCTCAGGAGGGGGTGCTAGTAAACTGGAGAAACCACACCTTCTGCCGTAAGAGCTTACACCATCAGCACCTAGCTTTGACATTTTAATTGAGTATTACGATGCTGTCAAAATGGTGAATTATAGAAAGTAGCAAAAAACAAACCAACAAAAAACCCCAAAATGAACATAACTACTTTTTTTAATCCCTATTTTTAAAATTGCGTCTCATTCTCCAACCAGCGATGCAATGTTCTGGGGGGCAGGTGTATCAAGAGTGTGGCCGGCCATGTGGAGGTTCATGTACTGACCTGCAGCAGAACTGGAGCTGCCAAGTGGATGCAGGTGCTCAGAGCTGTGTACCAGGCTGCCAGTGTCCCACAGGTCTGGCACAGGATGACCAGGGCCAGTGTGTGCCAGTCAGCATGTGCCCATGTGTTCATGCTGAAGTTGTCCATCGGCCAGGAAGCTCTGTGCAGATCAACTGCAATACCTGGTATGGGAAAAAAGGAGCCTTTTATAAGTGCAGTGTCTTTTCACCTTCTCTGGTGGAGTTTGTTTAGGTATCAGTCACACTTAGGTGCAGAACAAAGCAAACAAGCTTCCAAGCTAAGGAAATATACTCCAAATATTCACATCTGTATCTGTATTTGCATTTAAACCCAAACCCAAATGTGTTCAGTGGAGTTGAGGTCAGGGCTCTGTGCAGGCCACATGAGTACTTCCACTCCAAACTTGGCAAACCATGTCTTCATGGAGCTCACTTTGTGCACAGGGGAACTGTCATACTGGAACAGGTTTGGGCCCCTTAGTTCCAGTGAAGGGAAATTGTGATGAGTTTTGTGAGTTGTGTGTTTCCAACTTTGTGGCAACAGTTTGGGGAAGAACCACATACAGGTGCATCTCAAAAAATTAGAATATCATGGAAAAATTCATTTTTTCCGTAATTTGATTCAAAAAGTGGAACTTTCATATATTTTAAATTCATTAAACATAAAGTGAAATATTTCAAGCCTTTTTTGTTTTTATCTTGATGATTACGACTTGGAAATGAGATACTGGAAAAATCCAGTATCTCAAAAATATTAGAATAAAGAATTTATAATACAGTAATGTTGACCTGAGAAGAGCTCTAATCAGCTAATTAACTCAAAACATCTTTTTACTCAAAACACAGTTACTCAGTGGTCCAATGTCCTCTTTCCAGATGAAAGTAAAGTTTACATTTCATCTGGATTTTTCCAGTATCTCATTTCCTTGAGCTGTAAGCCACAATCATCAAGATTAAAACAAAAAAGGCTTGAAATATTTCACTTTATGTGTAATAAATCTAGAATATATGAAATGTCCACTTTTTGAATTAAATCACAGAAAAAAGTAACTTTTCCACTTTTCCACATTCTATTTTTTTTTTTTTTTAGATGCACCTGTACTGTATGGGTTTGATGGTCAGGTGTCCACAAACTTTTGGCTATATAATGTATCTGACAACTCACACACACCCACATGGAGGTAAAAACTTACCATTTGCATGACTATTTAAAAAGAAATCTATCTATCTATTAATCATTTGGTGTTTTCTGTACTTTCTGATCAACAAATGACTCATCAGCACCCCATCCAATGTTCCTCTTTTTTATGGGCTGTTTAAGACCATACATAAAAGTACATACTGTACTATTAGCAGTTGCCTCATTCTATCATTATTACTAACGTATTGCATAGTTTTAGTGCACCATCATTGTTGAGCCAAGACTCACATCTCCAGTTGTATTATATGTTACTGCAACATATTGTCTCAGGGGTTCTATAAGGGAGGGATAAATCAGGGGCCCAAAGCCAAGACAAGGGCTCTGGGACATGTGTAAAGGCGTTAGACTACTGGAACGGAATGGGCTGGTGGGTCTCACCACTTTGCTGGAATATATTACTGAATGGTAAAGAGAAAAATAGAAAAAGAGGCTTATCCCAGTTTCTCTGTGATAACATGTTTATGATACGTTTTTATTACCATCTAAAGGTAACTTTTTATCTTATCCTTGATAACACGCACAATGACTCAGCATACACCATATTTCATCCCATTTCATTTTTTTATGCTTATGAAACATTATACATGCCCCCATTTTAAATGGCAGGAAGGTAGACAGAAGCTTTCGTAACCATAGATTGCATGTTACAAGCCATATTAAATATATGTGAATGACTACCCATGCAGAAATAGCTCCGTGGTTGAGTTGTTGGACTACTGATCAGAAGGTCATGAGTTCAAATCCCAGAACTACCAAGCTGCCACTGCTTGGCCCTTGAACAAAACTCTTAACCCTCAACTGCTCACTTATATAAATGTAAGTCGCCCTGGATAAGGGTATCTGCCATGTGTACTAATGTAAATTGGAGGCACTAATTATTGAAAGAGTGTAGTGGGTTAAACTTTTACCTGGCTCTATTATCTATTATCCTTATCATGTCTGGCCTTATGATGCTAGAAAATTAAATACATTTATTAGCAAGTTGACTTATTTATGAAGAGGATTAAATCAGTCACTAATATATAGCAGTTAAAAGATCATTGGTGACTCCTGAGAGTTCCTGAGGTAGGAGAGTGCTGATGAAGTCACTCTATAACCCGTTTGCATTTTCTATTGGGATAGGTTGACTTCATTGCAGCTTTGTTATCTCATTACACAGAACACAATGGCTAGACCTAAGTGCTAGTAAAGGCATGCCAGTGTGTGTGGGCTTGTTTTTATATTTTGGTAGGGACCCACAAGCTTTTTTACAAAAACTTTTTTTTTTTATTGGTTGTTGATATTACAGTGGGTATAGTAAAGAATCACCCCCCTTTAAAATAACCACATTTTGTTGCTCTTCAGCCTGAAATAAAGATGGACACAGTTTTTGTTTTATCCAGCTGTATTTACTCAGTGCAACTTATAACATCCAAGTGAAACACCAACATGTCATAAAAAAAATAAATAAAATAAAAAACCAGAATCACTGAGTTGGGAAAAGGATCACCTCTATGCTTTAATTTGCCTTAATTACAGCCTTTAGTCTGTTGGGATATGTCTCTACTAACTTTGCACATCTAGACTTTGCAATATTTGCCCACTCTTCTTTGCAGAACTGCTCAAGTTCAGTTAAATTTGATGGTGACTGTTTGTGGACTGCAGTCTTCAAGTCATTCCACAGATTCTCAATGGGGTTTAAGTCTGGGCTCTGACTAGGCCATACAAGGACATTCACCTTTTTCTCCTTCAACCACTGTGTGTTCAGTTTTGCTGTGTGCTTTGGGTCATTGTCATGTTGGAAGGTAAACCTTGTTTCCATTGACAACTTTCTGGCAGAGGGCAGGAGATTTTCCTCAAGAATTTGATGAGATTTTGCCCCATCCATTTTCCTTCTATCCTGACAAGTGCTCCAGTCCCTGCTGCAGAGAAACACCCCCATAACAGGATATTACCACCTCCATGCTTTACTGTAGAAATGGTGTTATTTAGATGGTGAGCTGTATTGGATTTCCACCAGACATATCATTTGGTGTTGAGGCCAAATAATTCAATTTTACTCTCATCTGACCATAACACCTTTTTCCATTTGGCCTCAGAATCTTCAAGATGCGTTTTGGCAAAGCTCAGTCGTGGGTGGCTTTTTTCTTGCAACCCTCCCATACAAGCCAGATTTGTGGAGAATTTGTGATATTGTTGTCCCATGCACACAATGACCACTCTTTGTCATAAATTCCTGCAGCTGCTTCAGAGTTGCTGTAGGCCTCTTGGTAGCCTCTCTGGCCAGTTTCCACCTGGCTCTTTCATCCAGGTTGGAGTGACATCCTGATCCAGGGAGGGTCTGTGTTGTACCAAATACCTTCCACTTCTTAATAATAGACTTCACTGTGCTTCTAGGCATTGATGAATCCTTTGAAATTTTTTGTATCCATCTCCTGACTTGTGCCTGTCCACAACTTTATCCCGGAGATCTTTTGACAGTGCGTTGTCACCCATAGTTGACTGTTTGCTTCAGTTGCACTACAAAATGCTCCAGGAAAGCTCTTTTCATGCTGAGCTAATCAAAATGACCAGAGCTGATCACAGTTGAAAGTTAAATGGCTTTGTGTGCCATTGAGAAGGTGATTAGCTACACCTTATTGAGTTTACAAATCATTTTTAGGAGGGGGGTGATCCTTTTTCCAACTCAGTGATTCTGGTTTTTTATTTTTTAAATTTTTTTCTGACATGTTGGTGTTATATCTTTCACTTGGATGTTATAAGTTGCACTGAGTAAATACAGCTGGATAAAACAAAAACTGTGTCCGTCTTCATTTCAGGCTGAAAAGCAACAAAATGTGATTATTTTAAAGGGGGTGATTCTTTTCTATACACACTGTATGTTTATGATTCGATTTAGGTATAGGCATAGACATTAATTAGCTGAATTAATAATTATATCAATGGAAAGTCCTCACAAGGGTAGTAAGACAAACGTGTGTGTATGTCTGTGTGTGTGTGTGTGTGTGTGTGTGTGTGTGTGTGTGTGTGTGTGTGTGTGTGTGTGTGTGGGTACAAGTGCACGTCGGAAACGTATATTTTATTGGTTATTGTCTAATGCCAAAATATGTTGGACCATAAAGTGATGCAATATAATAATCCTGATTAGATTGTGATTGTGCAATCAGGAGTTTTTTTTTCCTTTTCTTCAGCAGATACTACATTGATATGTCACACAGAAATTATCTAAATAATTGATATATTTGATGTATGTAGATGTCATTTAGTCTTAGACTATATTTAATCAAAATATAAAGAGATAGCCCATGAAGAGTTCAAGTAATATCACTTTTTCTCTTTTTTTTTTCCACCAATGGGCTTGTTTCTGCTTGGGCCACATTAACATTTTTGTTTCTTTAGAAAGAAATCATATCAGTTTATCTAAGAGCAAACCAGGATTCATTTTCTGTTCCCCCGTCCTTCAAACATTTTTTCATTCTTTGTTATTTTCAATATCTTTGCAGGTAGATAGACTGGTTATTTAGAGAATAACGATGAACACGAGGTTTTGATGCTGTTGTGTGTTGCATGTGTTGCTGTTGAATCATGTGTTATGCTTTCAGGATTGGTAGTATCAGTGTGCTCTGTGGCTGTTTTATTTAGAACAATATTGTTCTAAATATTTTTTTTTAAATAAATTGAACAGGCCAAATGAAATGAGACAGATGGCTGTTTACATCCCATGGGCCTTGAGTTTATGTTCTGTGCTATAGACCTTAACAGCATTAAGTAAGTTTCAGTAAACTGATCGTCACTTAATATGTTCTTTGCTCTTGCTGTATATTTTTTTTTCTATCTGTAGTGTGTGTGGACATGGTGTGTGGAACTGTACTGATCATGCCTGCCCTGAAGTTACAGAGTGCCCCGGTTCTCTGGTCTTCTCCCCTCGATCTTGTCTGAGAACCTGCTCTAGTCTGGACAAGGGGTCCTGCGCAGAGCCCATCTATGGCTGTGTCTGTCCTGAGGGAACCGTGCTCTTGGTGTGTCTGCTCTTTCATTAGTCTTTTCAAATATATCCATTTAACCAGGGCCATTATGCAAAAATGAATGCTGACATCTCCATGATCTACAAATCTCACAGATTATAAGGTGCAGTGACTTAAATCTAATATATTAATAATATATATTGTTTCTGTGCATACTGTATCCCCCATTAGTATACATTTCATCCGGCTAGTGTTGCTGTAGTTGTTTTTTTTTTTTTTTTTTGAGCTGCTACAATCTTATAATATCTATATAATTACAGACAATATCTGTAAGTAAATCCTTACAAAGAAGTCATTATATAGCAGGGTTAGATGCTGAAACATTTTAATTCACTTAATTTTTTTTCTTCTGTATTACAAAATGTATACGCAGTAGGTTATATTTGGAAAAGGACATGCATTTGTTTTTATCTGATAAGAATTTACAGTTTCGGTGTTGCTTTGCTTTCTATAATGTGTGCAACTGCTTATTTCAACCACTACATCCAAGTGAAACTAATATTCTGCCTAAAACAGGCACATAGTGTACAGAGCATCATTTGTACAGATTTAAGAACGACACTGTACTGGGTCAAAGTAATGATAATGGTTAATAGTGTTGTGGTCTAGGAGTTTAATCCAAATTTAATGCTATGAAAATGCTGATGTGATAAAATTCCTGTATTCATCTTTAGCGTAATGTTTGACATTTCATTGAAAGATTTGCACAATCATGCACATGCATCATGGGAACCAAGAATATTGTGATATAATATAAGTTAAAAACTTTCCAGTCCCTGCTGCTATGATGATGATGATGATGATGATGATGATGATGATTGTAGGGCAATAGCATTTTCACTGTTGTGTTACAGACAAGTCAAGATGTGCACTTTCCCATGACCACCCACTAAATGCTGGAGCAGCATTCTACTATAAAAAAATAATAATCATCAATCAAAAAAACAATTTAATCTAAATATGTATCATGAGGGTTTTTCTCCACAGGGTGATCAGTGTGTGTTTCCTGATGAATGTCCATGTCACCATAATGGCAGGCTCTTCTTCACAAATGATACCATTTCTAAAGACTGCAACACATGGTGAGCATTCCGGCCAATAAGGATGGCTTAAATGATTAATGTACAAACAATACTATAGTGTCACGTTCCCAGCAAACTGGGGAAATGACACATTCACTTATATATTCAGTTATAGGATTAGATACACTATTGCTAATTAAATTATTATGCCAGTTATGGAAAAATGACATACATTTCACCTCTGCATGATATACAGTATGATTGCATATGAAAAACATATGAAGATGCATTTCTGTCATGTAACGAATGCTGAGACAGATGCAAATGTAGGTAAGGCAGTGTTTAATAAAGTTCAATGCAAACAATCCAAAATGTAGAGCAAGAATAAAAAATAAATAAATAAATAAATAAATAAATAAAACAAACAGGGACAGGAAAGGTCAGGTGATCAACAAACAGGATGTCAGGATGTCAGGTGAGGTAGAGTGTGTGAGTTGTGTGTGAGCCATGTTTGGAGGCTGCAGTGCATGTTGGGAAATGGAGTCACTAGACAGGGTTGCACATTGCAATTGCATTGTGAATTCAAGTAAACACATGGCATCATGTGTGTAATATGTAATCACATGTGAAAAAGAATTGTTCATTTGAGAAATCACATGTGAAAAATAAAAGTAAATACCTTACATGTGAAAAATTAACTTGTGGAAATAAATTAATTGTGTTAACATAAACACACACACACACACACACACACACACACACACACACACACACTACATGCAAAAAATCTAAACACTGCAGTTGTAAATTTCACATTGGAATCATGTGATTATTCACATGTGAAGTTCATGTGACTTTTCTTTAAGGGTCCTCTGTATATAATTATGTTTTTTGTTAGTTTTTGTTATACATCAAAGATATGATTACATATAAATCAGGTATCAAACCCAAAAGAACTACAGAAAAATTTTTGCAAGATTTGCCAGTATTTTTTCCTTTAAATATCTATGAGTAGTTTTTTATCATTTTGTAGACTTCACCATGTTGTACTCTTCTTTTGTCTACAGTGTATGTAAGCAGCGTCGATGGCACTGCACCCAGTCATTATGCGCTGGAACATGTGTAGCTACGGGTGACCCACATTATGTGACCTTTGATGGTCGCTGTTTCTCCTTCTTGGGAGACTGTGAGTACATGCTGGTGCAGGAGAAAGAAGGCCTGTTCAGCGTGACTGCGGAGAACGTACCCTGTGGCAGCACTGGGGTCACCTGCACTAAATCTGTCACACTGAGCGTCGGCAACACCGCCATTCACCTGCTCAGGGGTCAGCCTCTCAAACGCACCATAAATTTCTCACTACACAAAATTAAGATGTTGAAAAGGGTTCTAGTTTATGAATTGATTTGCTAAATCTCAGCACACTGATTCTACTCTGGTTTAACACCTTTAGGCACAAGTGTCATTTGATTGAGCATAAACCAATTTTTTTGTCCGTTTCACCCAGTTGCGTTTTTGTGGTTAGAAATTAACCCAACGTTGCCGTCATAGGTGGAGTAGCACAGCAAAAGTTGTGAGATTTGATATCTGCTGGCACATTGTGAGATTTGATATCTGCTGGCACATAAAGACTTTTTTGTTCTTCCACAAACTGTTATCACAAAGTTTGAAGGAAACAGCTGTATAGAATATCTTTGTATGCTGTTGCGCTGAAATTTTCCTTCACTAGAATTAAGGGGCTCGGCCCAAACATATTCCGGCATGACAATGCACATGTACACAACTAAGATCCATAGTAGCATGGTTTGCCAAGGATGATAAGGAAGAACTCAAGTTCAAGTGATCTCAAACACACTGAATATCTTTGGGATGAACTGGATCTCTGACTGCACCCCAGGCCTCCTCACCCAACATCAGTGCCTGATCTCACTAATGCTCTTGTGGCTGAATGGACAAATCCCCACAGCTATTCCCCCAAATCTAGTGGAAAGTCTTCCTTTATTATAACAACAAATGAGGGACTAAATCTATTATGGGATGTTCAACAAGCACAATGTGAATGGTCACGTGTCCACTAAATTTTGGCCTTTCTGTACTTCATGTTAAGGCTTAAAACCCTGTCCCATTACAACTCTGTTCTACTATAAATAGTTTTATGTCACCTTACTTGGATAAAAATCGCTTTACATTCCAAACAACTGACTGAATCTTTTTTATCTGGAAAAAAAAAAATAGTTGTGGCTATTTAACTTGACTCAAACAGCTGTTTAGTCATTATGCATGAAATCTACAATTAACACAATAAAAAAAATAAAAATAAAAAAATCTAATTAAATACCAGACTCGCCAAATTTATTTCCAACACTGATATGATGAATTAGCCGATATAAACTCTTTGCCACACGCAGGAGCTGATAAGACTGGCTATTGCAGCAGCATCAGCACACCTAACCACAATGTTTTTGTTTTATAATGTATTTACTGTAACCCAAACCCACAGACCCAAGAAAATACAGAGAATACACACCAATGCTCTGTTCATTATTAGCAAGCAGCTGGATGTAGATTTAGATCCTTCTTATGCAAGCCAGAGGTGATAGTGGCAAGAAAACATAAAGAAATCTTTAGATTAACCAAAATCAAAAGAGAACTCATTCTCTTTTGGGTATTTTACACAAAATGTATGACAGTTCTTGTGACTGATTTGTGTTAACTTTTTTCAGGAAAGGCTGTGACAGTAAACGGCATGCCTGTGACTCTTCCTAAGTCTTACTCCGGCAGTGGTTTAGTGCTGGAGAACATTGGTCTGTTTGTGTCTCTCTCGTCTCGACTTGGCGTTACGCTTCTTTGGGATGGAGGTATTTGCATAAATTTATTGTCAATTAAAAAAACAAAGTTCAATTAAAAAATATATGCCTGTAATAATATCAGCAATCAACTGGTGAAGATTGGTTGTGATATCATTGTTTAAAAAAATAACCTTAACCTGTAGTGTCTTGTCTTGAATGCCGTGTGCATACTGTTATATATAATGTAATATTAACGAAGGACAATCAGATTTTCTCATTTTTCTAAATGGTGCTCTGTGAAAAGGCATGCGTGTGTATGTTCGGTTGGAACCCCACTTGCGAGGCCAGGTTGGTGGTTTGTGCGGGAACTTTGATGGAGACACAGAGAATGACTTCACCACAAGGCAAGGCATAGTGGAGTCCACACCAGAGCTGTTTGGGAACTCCTGGAAGGTTAGCCCGTCCTGCCCTGATGTCTCTGAGCAAGACCTGCGTGACCCCTGCAATGTGAGTGAACTTGACTCTCTCTGTGCCGTTTCTGCCATTTCAGCTCCATTATAAACATTAACCATGTAATTCTAAGAACATTGTATCTATCCTCTTTGTAGATCAATCCTCACAGAGTGAGCTGGGCCAAGAAGAAGTGTGCAGTGATTACCCAAGAGCTATTTGCCTCATGTCATGCTGAAGTCCCTCACCAGCAGTACTATGACTGGTGTGTCTTTGATGCCTGTGGGTAAGCGATGAAAGAAAGAGTGTTTGATAAAGGATCAGTTTGGTGATAAAGTGAAATAATCAAATTTGCACAACATTTCCCTTGCCTTAAATGTACTGTAGATGAAAAGCCAAGAGATTTTTGCTTTAGTTTTGCACCAGCACCATGAGGCTAATATAGCTAACAAGTAATTAAACTGCATAATTTCTAATGATGTTATGTTGCGTGTTGGATCTTGATGCTTGTGTTGGTTTCTTATGTCATCATCAATGAAGCCTCATTCAGAGGGTATTTAATATCACAATACTACATACAATTTATTGTTGTTCCACAATGATAACTGAGGGATAGTCTCTCTATCATGTAAAAACAAATTAAATTAAAACATTATTAGTTTTGACATAAGCCTATGCTATATTCTGAATCATTGTTTTATAAAAGATGTATGCAATGCCTATGAATGTATTATAAAGGTGAGTGTGGTTCTGGAGCTCAAATTGTCTGTGTATATGATGTAGCTGTGATTCAGGAGGAGACTGTGAGTGTCTTTGCACAGCCATCGCTGCCTATGCTGAGGAATGCAACCGTAGAGGAATCTACATTCGTTGGCGATCTCAAGAGCTTTGCCGTAAGTATGAGTGCACCACTATCCCTATTAAAAAAAAAACAAAAACACACACTGAAAAACAAATGCAAAGCTTTTTATAAAAAATACTGTAAAGTGTTCAGGTATAATCCTACCTTTTATTATCCCCCCCCAATCTCTAGCCATGCAATGTGAGGATGGTTTGGTTTATGAAGCCTGTGGTTCTGCTTGCTCTGATGTCTGTCCTGGCAGCTCTCCTAGTGCTGACTCTCACTGCAGCGCTCTATCCTGCGTCGAGGGCTGCTTTTGCCCTCAGGGAACCGTCCGCCACGGTCAGGACATTATTCCATTTTTCATACTTTAAAAAAAAAAAAAAAGACTACTACAACTGTGATCGATTCTCAAACAGATATAATGTTTTGGTATTTCCGACATGCAGTATGTGGTTCATACACTATATTTTTCATTTCAGACACAGAGGTCTGTATACAGCAGTTACAAACATGGGTCACTATGTAAAAAAAAAGAAAAGAAGGAATTTAGCAAGAAGACTTATATAATATAACTTCTACTGCATGTGTTTAAGTGTGGGTTTATAAATGCATGTAATCATTCCTGAAATGGTAAGTTTATCAGTTATAGAAAACCAAGATAATTGTCAAATGATGTCTGTCAAACATAATTTCTTCATCACTAGTAAAAGTAAAAAGTTTATTATTTACTAAAAGGAGTAGTGACCATAATTCATAACACAGAGAACCAAATGTCAGTCCTTAAGGCCATATATATTTAAATTTATAAAAAAATAAAATAAAAATAACATTATCTGTACACCAGCCACAACTATACTAAATGTATTAAGGTGAATCCTATATTCTTGTTGCAATTTGCAACTTGTCTCTAAAATATGATGTACTGTATGTACATGTTGAGTTAGGGTGTGATATCTGTTTGTAATGACATCTCTTTGTTTATAATAACATCTAATTTTAATCTTCCCACTGCAGGCGACAGCTGTATTTCTCCCTCCGAGTGCCCGTGTGAGTGGGATGGCTCACTGTTTCCTCCTGGAGCTGCTGTAACTCAACACTGTCAGAACTGGTCAGTCTGAAAATTTTATGATCATGCTAACAGATCATGGGGCCTTTTTGGTAACACATTATTGTGTACTTATGATCTTAGGCTTTCAACAATAATAAAGCTCCCATAATCATCCAGAATATGTCATCATCCAGATACGTATGCTTGTGTTTCCAGCTCCTGTTCTAATGGCACCTGGCACTGCACTGGGCCTGCATGTCCGCCCACTGCTCCCTGTCTGGATTCAGAGTTCCAGTGTAGCAGTGGCTCTCATCGCTGTATTCCGTCTCTCTGGCTCTGTGATAATGAAGATGATTGTGGAGATGGATCAGATGAGCTTTGTCCCACCACCTGTCCTCCTGAGCAGTTCCGCTGCTCTGGAGGGGCCTGTTTACCCCTGGAACTGCGCTGTAATGGCCATCCTGACTGTGCTGATCAGTCCGATGAGGAGTTTTGTGCTCCGGTTACAGCAGTCCCAGGGTGCGTGTCTGGGGAGTTCCGGTGTGCTAATGGACGCTGTCTGTCTGCCTCTAAAGTGTGCGATGGAAGACTGGACTGTGGGTTTGCTGACGACTCAGATGAGCGAGGTAACTAATGAAGTGTAACGAATCAATCATTACTAGCATTATTCTTTTCCACCAGAATAATGTAATTGATCAACTTTAAACATGAAACGAAACAGAAGCGCACGCTTGGATTCGAAGCACCCTTTTAAAGGAGACAAGTTTTAAAGCGTGCCCGTGTTATCTACCAGAATGTGTAGTAAATCGGATGAATCTGCAACGTTTAAAAATATTCTCCACCAGTTACAATTTATGTAACGAATTAAAAGATGTTTAACACGTTTAAATGTATTCTCCAATTTATATAAGGAATTAGCTCGAATGGCGTGAAATATATCTATATATCTAATCAACGTGTGTTGATCAGCCATGAAAGGGAATTCATGTATGTGCACATATACATATAGATAATTAACTACAACGGATTATAATTAATTATGACTATGTATGTGGTCTAGATCAGCTTTTAGGATTAGCTGTAGTCTAGTTTGGAATTATGAACTCTAAAGAGTGAGTTTATCCTTCTGGCCAGGAAGGATTAACCACAGAAGTTTGTTATTAAAAATTAGAGCGGGTAACGAGATCGCAGCGTTTAATTGACTCTATCATGTGACCAAACAGAGAAAATCAAGCGTGGGATAATAGATTTTAATAACTAAATGTAACTATGGATACACACGACTAACTCTAAGCAAAACATACATATGTACATCTATATACAAGGAAAGAAAAGGGATAGAGAGAAAGTAATGAAATAAAAGGGAATGGCAGACAAAAACACAACTAATTAGCCTTTTTCAGAACCAGCAACAAACTTAAATCTCCTGTAAACAGGGGTACAATCTTAAACGCAGAAATAAATCCATTAACTATACTTGCATGGCTTCGGTCTGAAAGTTCGCGCGAGGTCGTGTAGAGTTCGCTGGTTCGTCGTGCCATTTGAAAAAGGCGTGGGCTGTGAGGCGGTTGCATCCTTTGTCTGGGAGAGAGAGATCCTGGCTTCCTCTTCCCAGGGCACGTGGCCCCGGGGGAGAGAAACCGAAAGGAGCGTAGAAGTGAAGTTGAAGTGAAGAAGAGAGACTGAAGAGACTGACGACTTTCAAAGCGTGGTGTTGTTTTAAAGACAACACCAACACACACGCCTCTTTGGACTATGGGCCAATCAGGAAGTTGGATTTGTTGGCAGGATGAACTCTCTTTGTCTGGTCTCAGACCCTAATTTGCATGCCCAGGGAGGAGCCGGTTTATACCGTATTATATATGAAATTAAGAGAAAGCATGAAATAATGTATCCCCCTGCAATATGATATGCATAATCAATCAGGGTATCGCAAGACGATTAACCACATACCAAATTCGATGGACTTGTAACAAATATTACAAGTAAAACATGGTTACAGACATTTAAAATAATATCCTAAGTTAAGACTATCTAAAATCACTAAGGTTAGGTCACATAAACACACAATATATGTAAACAAGATAACATCACACTATTTAGGCATCGAATAATTACATATAATTACACATTACATTCGAGAGAGATTTTTCCATTGTGTGTGTAAGGTAAGCTTGTGTGTGTGTGTGTGTGTGTGTGTGTGTGTGTGTGTGTGTGTGTGTGTGTGTGTGCGCGTGTAGGTAGCTTGTGTGTGTGTGTGTGTGTGTGTGTGTGTGTGTGTGTGTGTGTGTGTGTGTGTGTGTGTGTGTGTGTACGAAGGGGGGAAGGTTGGTCATTAGCATTCCAGAGGTATCTGGTCAAACTGGGGCCAGAGTGGTCATTAAACAGATAGGGATTTACAGCTCAAAAGAAAAAAATAAACTTCTGTGCTAAGCCCAGGTTGATTCAGAAATCAGTTTGATACTGTCAGACGTTACAGAAGTGTCTAACATGGAGGGCTATGCTTTAATCAATAGTAGTATTTCTGCTTGGAGCTTCTGTCTATTGTTAAAAGCGCTAAATAAAATTAAAATAAAATTCTATAAAATTGAATTATTCTCTTGCATGAGCTTGTATATATTTTCCCTTTGCTAATACTAAATTAGATACTCATGAGTTGACAACTCATTGTCTCCTTAACTGCCTAATCTTCCTAATACCTGAAACAGATTGTGGAGTGGTGTGTGCTGAAGAGGAGTTCCGCTGTTCAGCCGGACGCTGCATTCTCTATCTGCATCGTTGTGATGGTCACGATGACTGTGGCGACTTTAGCGATGAGCGTGGGTGTGTTTGTGCTCCGGGAGAGTTCCAGTGCCCTGGTGATCAGTGCGTTCCTGCGGAGAGAGTGTGTGATGGCCGTAAGGACTGTCCATCTGGGATTGATGAAGTTATCTGTCCAGTTAAAGGTACTTTCCCCATAGAGCATAAACATACATGCATTATTAACTTATTTTTAATATGAGAATCAGTCAGTACCTGATACAGATCTGATATCAACATCCTCATACTAACACAGAACCAGACATGATACCAGTCCAGAATTTCAGACCAATATTGGCACAGTACAGACAGTTAGGGGATCCCTAATTATTTTTGACTTTACTTATTTGTTTCTATAGTTTAAGTAATTTAACTGGTTTAGTGGATTTTCCACAGAATATTAAGGTCAATATCACATACAGTGGAGGAAAAAAGTATTTGATCCCCTGCTGATTTTGTATGTTTGCCCACTGACAAAGAAATGATCAGTCTATAATTTTAATGGTAGGTGTATTTTAACAGTGAGAGACAGAATAACAAAAAAAAAAATCCAGAAAAACGCATTTCATAACAATTATAAATTGATTTGCATTTTAATGAGGGAAATAAGTATTTGATCCCCTATCAATCAGCAAGATTTCTGGCTCCCAGGTGTCTTTTACACAGGTAATGAGCTGAGATTAGGAGCACTCTCTTAAAGGCAATGCTCCTAATCTCTGTTTGTTACCTGTAAAAAGACAGCTGTCCACAGAAGCAATCAATCAATCAGATTCCAAACTCTCCACCATGGCCAAGATCAAAGAGCTGTCCAAGGATGTCAGGGACAAGATTGTAGACCTACACAAGGCTGGAATGGTCTACAAGACCATCGCCAAGCAGCTTGGTGAGAAGGTGACAACAGTTGGTGCGATTATTCGCAAATGGAAGAAACTGTTAGTCTCCCTCGGTCTGGGGCTCCATGCAAGATCTCACCTCGTGGAGTTTCAATGATCATGAGAATGGTGAGGAATCAGCCCAGAACTACACGGGAGGATCTTGTTAATGATCTCAAGGCAGCTGGGACCATAGTCACAAAGAAAACAATTGGTAACACACTACGCCGTGAAGGACTGAAATCCAGCAGTGCCCGCAAGGTCCCCCTGCTCAAGAAAGCACATGTACAGGCCCGTCTGAATTTTGCCTGAATGATTCAGAGGAGAACTGGGTGAAAGTGTTGTGGTCAGGTGCGGTCAGATCTCTTTGGCATCAACTCAACTCGCCATGTTTGGAGGAGGAGGAATGCTGCCTATGACCTCAAGTCATAACACCATCCCCACCGTCAAACATGGAGGTGGGAACATTATGCTTTGGGGGTGTTTTTCTGCTAAGGGGACAGGACAACTGCACCGCATCAATGGGACGATGGACGGGGCCATGTACCGTCAAATCTTGGGTGAGAACCTCCTTCCCTCAGCCGGGGCATTGAAAATGACTTTAACGACTTGAGAGGATCTGCAAAGAGGAGTGGGACAAAATCCCTCCTGAGATGTGTGCAAACCTGGTGGCCAACTATAGGAAACGTCTGACCTCTGTGATTGCCAACAAGGCTTTTGCCACCAAGTACTTAGTCGAAGGGGTCAAATATTTATTTCCCTCATTAAAATGCAAATCAGTTTATAACTTTTTTGAAATACGTTCTTCTGTATTTTTTTGTTGTTATTCTGTCTCTCACTGTTAAAATACACCTACCATTAAAATCATAGACTGGTCATTTCTTTGTCAGTGGGCAAATGTACAAAATCAGCAGGGTATCAAATACTTTTTTCCCCCACTGTATCACAATAACAGATAACAGTAGAAGATGTAAACATAATGAGTGTCCAAGCTCCTGCATTTCTGTCTGTAGTCACTGTGTTAGCATCTCCCTAGCAGAGCAGCGCACTTCCGCATTCCACTGAGCGCATTCCAGCGTGATTCATAAAAATCTCCGGACTGTTTCATGAACTCTGGTTTTGTTTATGTTGCCATGTGCTCTTTTGTTTTTGGTTTACGTCATGTCTCTGCCCCCGCTTCCTTATTGGTCCATTGGTTTTGTTTCACGTTATGTTTACTCCCTTGTTCTTTCATTGGTTCTCCTATTATTATGTGATTATTGTTTCCAGGTGTCGTGTATTTGATCTTGTTTGCTTTGGATTAACCATGTTACTTAAGCCCCGTTTGTGTCCGCTTCGTCACGGAGTATTGATTTAGAATAACCATACGTAACCCTATGTAACGAAATGTCACGGAAGGTGATTCTTGATAACTATGTGTAGCGACGAAGATAAAGAATCGTAGTGTTTTTTCCTATGTTTTTGTTTACCCGGCATTCCCGGGTTCTTGGATTTATACCTCGTGCCTTCTTGGAATATTCTTCCATGTCTTTGTTTTTCCTCGCTTTTCTCTACCTTGGATTATTGTCTCATGACTTCCTGGATTTTTGCCCTTGGATTTTCTATTTAGTTTCTTGTTCCTAATAAACTGATAACTTTCCCCTGCGAGTGCATCCTGCTTCCCTCCTTCCAGTTTTGTAACAGAATACTCCGCCCAAAAATGGATGCAGCGGGGAAAGTGAGGGCATGCCACGCCACACCACGCCATGTCACATTTAAAATGCCTGCATACAATTCAATTTTTTTCCCTCAATGGACCTTCATTTATCCCCCTGACGACTACGATGGCTTTGCCACTTGGCTGCAATGTTTTTTTATGCAGGCCCAAATATATTTTCTGAGTTTGGAGGACCCCAAGCCCGACGAAGAACAGTGGTTGGGGTTCCTCCTCTCTCGTTTGGTCGGCTCTGCTCACCAATGGGTGGAGCTTCACCTCGTCAGTAGATCCACGAAGCTCAAGACAGTTTCAGGCTTTGTGGATCTACTGGTCCAGGTGTTTGGGAGCCCAGACTTCCAACCCAACCTCAGGACCTTTTTGGGGAAGGACCGTCTGGGAAACCGACTCTGCCAGTCATTCCTGGACTTTTATGAGAGGGGGCGGGCTAACATGGCGGCCTGCACCTCTCATCCCCGGTCCCAGGAGTGCTAGCTGGAGGTTAACGTGGCAACCTCCAGCCCCGAGCTCCAGCAGGAGGCACAGCAGGAGGTCTCCTCAACAGAGCTGTTCCTGGAGGTAAATGTGGCAACCACCAGCCCCGAGCTCCAGCAGGAGGCCCAGCAGGAGATCTCCTCAACAGAGCTGCTCCTGGAAGTAAACATGGCAACCTCCAGCCCCGAGCTCCAGTAGGAGGCCCAGCAGGAGGTCTCCTCAACAGAGCTGCTCCTGGAGGTAAACGTGGCAGCCTCCAGCCCCGAGCTCCAGCAGGAGGCCCAGCAGGAGGTCACCTCAATGGAGCTGCTCCTGGAGGTAAACGCGGCAACCTCCAGCCCCGAGCTCCAGCCAGAGAGCTCCAGCCAGAGACCATCCAGCAGGAGGTCCCTTCAGCTGAGCTGCTCTTGGAGGTTCACAAGGAAACCTCCACTCCTGTCCTGTTCATGCCAGAGGTTCAAGAGGAAACCTCCTCTGCTGTCCTGCTCATACCGGAGGTCCACAAGGAGACCTCCACCCAAGCCACGTGCCTGCCAGAGGTTCAAGAGAAAACCTCCTCTCCTGTCCTGCTCATGTCAGAGGTCCATGGAATGACCTCTTCCCAAGCCCAGTCCATGTCAGAGGTCCATGGGATGGCCTCTTCCCAAGCCCAGTCCATGTCAGAGGTCCATGGGATGACCTCTGCTCAAGCCAAGTCCATGTCTGAGGTCCACAGGATGACCTCCTTTCCAAGTTCTAGCCCATGTTTTAGCACAAAATTAAGTCCAAGTCCAAGTCCAGGTTCCTGCCCTATTCCTAGTCCATGACCAAGTCCATGTCCAGGTTCCTACCCTAGTCATAGTCCATTTCCAAGTCCATGTCCAGGTTCCTGCCCTATTCCTAGTCCATGTCCAAGTCCATGTCCAGGTTCCCGCCCTATTCCTAGTCCATGTCCAAGTCCATGTCCAGGTTCCTGCCCTATTCCTAGTCCATGTCCAACTCCATGTCCAGGTTTCTGCCCTATTCCAAGGCCAGTTTCAAATCCAGTTCCCAGTCCAGTATCTGGTGCTTTTCCAAGGCCTGTGCCCAGTCCTGTGCCCAGTCCTGTTCCCAGTCCTGATCCCAGTCCATGCCTCAGCCTATGTCCAAAGCCAGTTCCCAGTCCCGCTCCCGGTCCCGCTCCCGGTCCCGTTCCCGGTCCCGTTTCCGGTCCTGTTTCCAATCCTGCTCCCGGTCCTGCTCCCGTTCCCGGTCCAGTTTCCAACCCAGTTTCCAACCCAGTTCTTGATTTAGTTGCCAGCTCTGTTTTTGATTTAATTTCTAGCCCTATTTTTGCATTAGTTCTCAGTTCAGTTGCTGAGTTAATTGCCAGCTCCGTTCACAGCTCCGTTTCCAGCTCTGTTCCCAGCTCCATTTTAGATTTTGTTGACGGTGCTGTCCCTAGCCTAGTTTCCAGTTCTGCACACGATCCTGTCTCCTCCTCTGTCTCCTCCTCTGTCTCCTGTTACCTTCCTAGCTCAGTTTCCAGTCCAGTTTCAGATTTTGTCTCCAGCCCTGTCTCCAGACCTGTCTCCAGTCCTGTCTTCACTTTAATTTCCGGCTCTGTTTCCAGCCCTGTCTCCACTTTAATTTCCAGCTCTGGTTCCCCTTCGATGTATAGCTCTGCTTCCAGTTTGATTTCCAGCTCTGCTCCCATTTCTGCTTTGAGTCAGGTTTTCGAGTCTGTTCCGGGTCAAAGTGTTGATTTAGTGGACTATTCAAATTCAAGTTCAGTTTCCAGTCCAGTCCTCTGTCCAGTTCCCTATCCAGTTCTCTGTCCTATTCTCTGTCCTATCCTCTGTCCAGTTTTCTGTCCTGTTCTCTGTCCCATTCCCCAGTCTGTTTCCAAGTCTGTCTCTGAGTCTGTCGCTAATCCAGGTGTCAAATCTGAGTCCAGTCCTGGTTCCAGTCCGGGTTCCAGGCCAAGCACCAGGTCATGCACAGCTTGGAGGTCCAGGCCAAGCACCAGGTCACGCACAGCTCAGAGGTCCAGGCCAAGCAACAGGTCACGCGCACCTCCGAGCTCCAGGCCAAGCACCAGCTCAAGCACCGCTCCAAGTTCTCGACCCTGTTCTCGACCCTGTTCTCGACCCTGTTCTCGACCCTGTTCTCGACCAAGTTCTCAGGGACAACGCGACACGCTCTGCTCTGGCCTCGGGACATTGAACTTCGCCAGCCTCGGGTCCTGGGGGGCAGATGTTCTAATCCTGCCCAGGGGCCTGGGTCCACCAGAACAGTCAAAACTTTTGGGGGGGGGCTCTGTTAGCATCTCCCTCTCGCTGCACCGCTAGCAGAGCAGCGCACTTCCGCATTCCACTGAGTGCATTCCAGCGCGATTCATAAAAATCTACGGACTGTTTCATGAACTCTGGTTTTGTTTATGTTGCCATGTGCTCTTTTGTTTTTGGTTTACATCATGTCTCTGCCCCCGCTTCCTTATTGGTCCATTGGTTTTGTTTCACGTTATGTTTACTCTTGTGTTCTTTCATTGGTTCTCCTATTATTATGTGATTATTGTTTCCAGGTGTCGTGTATTTGATCTTGTTTGCTTTGGATTAACCATGTTACTTAAGCCCCTGTTTGTGTCCGCTTTGTCGCAGAGTATTGATTTAGAATAACCATACGTAACCCTATGTAACGAAATGTCACGGAAAGTGATTCTTGATAACTATGTGTAGCGACGAAGATAAAGAATCTTAGTGTTTTTTCCTATGTTTTTGTTTACCCGGCGTTCCCGGGTTCTTGGATTTATACCTCGTGACTTCCTGGAATATTCTTCCATGTCTTTGTTTTTCCTCGCTTATTCTCGACCTTGGATTATTGTCTCATGACTTCCTGGATTTTTGCCCTGTAAGCTTTTGAATTATTGTCTCATGATTTCGTGGATTTTTGCCCTGTAAGTGTTTGGATTCTTGCCTAGCCTTTTGGAATTACTGCCCTGTCTTTCTTTGGAATTTTGCCTTGTTTATTTGTGGTTTTTTGTTAGACTGTCCCCTTATTTTTGAAGGTTCTATTTAGTTTCTTGTTCCTAATAAACTGATAACTTTCCCCTGCGAGTGCATCCTGCTTCCCTCCTTCCAGAATTGTAACACACTGTGAGTTTATGTTTCTGTGTTTCAGACTGTAATCAGCATGAGTTTGGGTGTGCAAATGGTCAGTGTGTGCCACTGGCTTGGCGTTGTGATGGTGAAACAGACTGTCTGGATGGAAGTGATGAACAGCAATGTGCCCGTGCTTGTGGACCTGACCAGGTCTCCTGTCAGAGTGGAGACCAGTGTGTCCAGCATGTGCATCTGTGTGACGGGACACCACACTGCCGGGATGCCTCTGACGAAAGCGTGGACAATTGTGGTGAGATACTTTTTCACATGCACTAATAACTCTATGTAACACAATTTTTGTTCCTTCGTAATAAGTGTTATTCCATAATTGCTTATGCTTCAAAAGTATAGAAAATGGCTTTTAATCCCCTCGAACTTTGCTTTTTTGACCAGGACATGGTCATCTTGATATTTACCTATTTGCATTGAGAAAATGGGTAAATTTGCATCTTTGTTTTCTCGTAAAGTACAAATTGAAGTTGAGGATCAAGACTTGTTGCCACTGCAACTCCCACCAGGAAATGTGGAAGGAACATATATGAAAGAATGAAATAAATGTTATTCCCAATAACAAAGCATCACAATTTGCATCTGGTCCTATCCGTCATACACTTGCTGGTTATTACCTGTGCGTGCGTGCGCGTGCGTGCGTGCGCGTGCGTGCGTGTGTTTATTCCTGTTTTCTCTCACATCTTTTTCTAGGGTCCACACGAATCCCACCCTGTCCTGGCAGCTTCTCATGTGATAACAGAACATGTGTGAACACATCACGTGTGTGTAACGGTATTCCTGACTGTCCCAGAGGAGAGGATGAACTGCTGTGTGGTGAGTCTGCAATTTATTCTCAAAAGTATATTGTGCATGACACAATAAAGGATAACAATGCAACATTAAACAAACAAACAAATACATTTTGGCACAATTATATTTATTATTTTTAGTATTATTCTTATTTTTACTAATTTTTACCATGTGTCCACACCATTCTATGTACAGAAAAGCCCAGTATCTCTCCATTGTCCCCTGGTGACAGAAACACTACTCAGACCTGTCCTGAGTTCACCTGCCTGGATGGATCCTGTGTCTCTTTCAAATCAGTATGACACAAAACACAGATTTATATAATATCACTATATGAAGATTGTCATTATTTCAATGTTCTGATTATAACAAAGAGATATATAAATGCCACTAATCATATTAGTGATATTTGTAAGAGATCTCAGCATTTACAGTATCTTTTTCTAATGTGAAAGTTTACTTTAGTTTCCCAAATACTAATTAATTCAATACACCATGATTTAAAACATTCTATGTTTTACTACACTTTCTTATTACAAAAAAACCCCTCAAGATAACCCAGGATCCTAACTCTAGTTAATAAAGAAAAAAAAAGGTGTATTATAGAGACTACCACTCTCCTCTTCAGTGTTCATTGTATTTAGTCATAGAAAGCCTTACCTGAACCTGTGTGTGTGTGTGTGTGTGTTTTAGGTATGTAATGGAGTAGCAGACTGTCCTGATACTGGAAGGCCCTCAGATGAACAGGACTGTCGGAGTTGGGGCCCATGGGGACCCTGGAGTCCCTGCAGCCACTCCTGTGGCTCTGGTGTTATGAACAGATACAGACACTGCCCTGCGGGGGACACGCTAACACACTGCAGGGGAGATGATACACAGGGACAGCAGTGCTACTCCACAGCATGTCCTGGTGAGGGCCTTCACTTCTGTAATACTGCTTTTTAGATCATCATCATCAACATCATCATCATTATCATCATCATCAATGTTTTAATAGTAGTGATTAGGCAATCTTAAAATTCTGGCCTCGGTGTAGATGTGATGTTGAAATTAGAGCTGATGTTACACTTAGTTAGGATTAATTAGGAATGCAGTCGTAGATAAAACTGTGGATAATGAACCCACTTGGACATTATGAGAGATTCAGAAAATGCACTGAAAAATTAGACTTAAGTGAAAGTATAGATAACGTGTCAAAATCTTACTTAATTGAAATATCCAGCTGAGAGCAGAAAATGAATGATCCTTACCAGTATTTACCATTAGCTAGAATTTGACTTACTTTGTATGAGTACTTTGAAGGTCTAAATAAAAAAAATGTAAAGAATTGTCACCCAAAAAAGGAACTAGAGTTCGTCTGTGCTTATGGTAGCTGACACTGGCTGTTTTGCAATGGCTGTTTCTGTGAGCTTTGTCTTTTATGGGGATTTCCTTGGAAATGTAATTAAATAAGAGTATAAGCATTCAACTTTAATAATAGTAAAAAATATCCCAAAATAATACTTAAATATACAGTAGTAATGAATTACAATTACATAAGTATTTTCCACCTCTGGACGCAGATGATTTTTGATGCAGGCACTAAAATGATAAACTAAAGGAATGGGTTTTTATACTGATCATTTGCTTTGACCTGACATGTGGATGTGTGTTTGTTGAGCAGTTGATGGACACTGGTCAGCGTGGACGACATGGTCTAACTGCTCTAAAGGTTGCGGGGGAGTGGAGATCCGCAAAAGAGTGTGTGTTCCACCACAGAACGGAGGTCAAGCGTGCACTGAACTACCAGGAGACACAGCCCTGAGCACCGTGATCAGTGAGCACGTGCACACACACACACATATGCACATGCGCGCACACACACACACACACACACACACACAGGCTTTACCAGTATAGATGTAAATATTGACATATTGTAATCACACTGATAAAGCACAGATAAAGTCTCTTGACATTACTCAATGTTATTCCAGCAACCACAATTTGCTTGGATGAGTGGGTGGGTGGGGGGTGTTACTGATAGTTTGCATTAATAGGTTTCTAGGTTTCACAGTTCAGTTGTAAGAAATGTATCTAGAATTAAAAATATAAGTAAGAAATAATAACTTAACTGTGATATGTTTGTGACTTTTTATTTTATTGGGAAAAAGCATCTACAGTAGATCTATCTGGAAAAGGCAGATCTAGATCACTACAAAATATACAGACAGGTCCATAAGAATTTGGACAGTGACACAATTTTTGTAATTTTGCCTCTGTACAACACCACAATGGATTTGAAATGAAGCAATCAAAATGTGATTGACATGTAGACTTTCAGCTGTAATTCAAGGGGTTTAACAAAAATATTGCATTAACTGTTGAGGAATTACAGCCATTTATTTATTATTTTGCATTTTTGCAAAATGGGGTCCCTCCATTTTCACAGGGTCAAAAGTGATTAGACAATTGACTGTGGCCAGCTGTGGCCTGTTTACTTGTTATTTCATGACAAATTAAGGAAATAAAAGGTCTGGAGTTGATTCCAAGCATTGAATTGGAATTGGTAGCTGGGAACTCTCAATATGCAGTCCAAAGAGGTGTCAATGCAAGTGAAGGAGGCCATCATTAGGCTGAAAAAAACAAAACAGACCTATCAGACAGAAAGCAGAAACTTTAGGAGTGGCCAAATCAACAATTTGGTACATTCTTAAAAAGAAGGAATGCACTGGCGAGCTCAGCAACCACAGAGCTCACCATTGTACGCAGCTCGCAGAATTCTTTCATTGTTGAAGAAAAACCCCTTCACATCTAGCCAAGTCAAAAACACTCTCGAAGCAGTAGGCGTATCATTGTCAAAGTCTACAATCAAGAGACACCTTCATGAATGAATGCATTTCACTTACTGAAGACAAACTGAAGGCAGAAAGACCCACAAACAAGCAGCAACTGAAGGCAGCTGCAGTAAAAGACCTGGCAAAGCATCTCAAGGGAGGAAACTCAGCATTTGGTGGCATGTCCATGGGTTCCAGATTTCAAGCAGTCATTGACTGCAAAGGATTTGCATCCAAGCATTAAAAATAATCCTAATATTTATAATTATTTTAGTTTGTCCAATTACTTTTGAGCCTGTGAACATGGGGGGACTCTGTAAAAATGGCTGTAATTCCTAAAGGGTCAGTGCAATATTTTGTTAAACCCTTTGAATTAAAGCTGAAGGTCTACACTTTAATCACATCTTGATTGCTTCATTTCATGTCCATTGTGGTGGTGTTACAGAGGCAAAATTATGAAAATTGGGTCACTGTCCGAATACTTATGGACCTGACTGTAATTGTCTTACAGATACAAACACTGTCTAATATCAACTGTAAAACAAATCTAGTCTTACAGTAACTTACAGTCTTACAGTAAACGCTTCACTAACGCTAAAAACTACACTTACCTTTAATAAAGCACTCATTTAAAGTCCCATTACAATCTGAGAGTGGAAAATCAAAAAAGTCTGTAAATACAAAGATTTAGGGTTTTAAATTTTTTCATCTTACATAATTGATAATAGTGGCTAAAATGTAATCAAACATAAAAAGTGCCAAGTGTTCAAAAACCTTTGACGGGCAGTGTACTGTATGTTTACACAAAATAACGACTTATAATGACTATAAATTACTCAAGATGACATTTATAGTTCATGGTATTTAGTTAATAATAGGCTTTAATAAGAATATCTAAGCCAACAGTTTAAGCTGCCATTTTATTACATCATTTTAGACTATATTTAATATTAATATTTTATTATATTTATTTGTACATTAATCTGTAAGTCAGCTACAGTGCAGCACTGCTGAGAACTATAAGTGAGTGTAGTAATGATGGAAGAATCTTTTTTTTTTCTATCCTTCCATCTGCTTTTGATTGCAGAGCCGTGTCCTCAGGATGCCTGTGCTAATGTTTCCTGTCCTGCTGGTCTGGTGTCACACACTTGTGCTCCTTGTCCTTTGACTTGTGCTCATATATCAAGTGATACATCCTGTGATCCCAGTTCTCAGTGTTTCACAGGTAAGCGTTAGAAGACTGTGGAAATTAATTTAAGTTTTTGTTGTTGTTGCTTCGTTTTGTTTTTTTTCAAACTTGAGAGCTTATATTTCTTTATTACTTATCCATCTCTACCTGTGTAAGCACTATGGCTTACATAACACTCTTTCTATTTTAATATGCACATTTAAACGTGATTACTGTACTGTACTGCTGACACATCTTCCTCCTTCTATTTCATAGCTAAAATTACTGGATTATATTTACTGTATTATGCTGTTAATTGTTCTGCTTTTTTCTGTCTGTTCCTATCTTTCTTTTTTTCTGCTCTCTCTCACGTTTGTCTCTTTCCTCAGGTTGCTGGTGCCCAGAGGGCAAAGTGATGAACCACATGCAGCAGTGTGTGTTGCCGGAAGAGTGTGTGTGCGAGGTGTCAGGGGCGCGGTACTGGCCGGGGCAGCAGGTCAAGATGGGCTGTGAAATTTGTAGGTGTGAGAGAGGAAGACCACAGCACTGTCAGGCCAACCCAGAGTGTTCCGGTATACACACCCACCCACTCACCCATCTCACACACACACACACACACACACACACTCTTAGACTATAAGCCATAATTTAATTATTCATTAAATCTCTCTCTTTCTGGGTCTATGACAATATTTGTGTTTTGTGTGTGTATGATATTTTAGTTCACTGTGGTTGGTCATCCTGGTCCCCATGGGGCGAGTGTTTGGGTCCATGTGGGGTACAGAGTGTCCAGTGGTCTTTTCGCAGCCCAAACAATCCCTCCAAGCATGGCAACGGCAGACAGTGTCGTGGTATTTACCGGAAAGCCAGGCGGTGAGAATACTTGCAACCTCATGCTTTCAACCACATTTACACGGTTTCCTATTAGTTTCACTGTAGGCAATGAATAAATCATCATAGTTACTGAATAACATGTTTTAGGATAAATAGGGAATACTACAATGGGAGCTGAAAGGATTAAAAAGTGTATTCTAATTTGATTACTTACAGACTTTTTGCTAAGCTGGTTTATTTGGACTTATTATACAGTATTTCAGTGTGGAATAGCCTTGCACTTTTTTAATAAGAGAAAAAAAAGAGAAATGTACTGTATAATGCCTCTCCCCCAGAGAATCTACCCACACATTGCTTTCCTGGCCTTCATCACTAGGTTTTTTCATTCCTTAATAAGAGCAAAGATATCTTCAAAAATAATGCAATTAAACATTTTCTACATAAAAATAAACTGCAAAGAGCAGTAAACAGGAATAACTAAGCAAATTAAATATTTGAGGTGGCAACCATTTGCCTTTAAAAAACATCAGTAGTCTCAGCTACATTTTGTGCATTTTTTTAAATAAGGAAATTGGTTGAGTTTTTCTAAACATTTTGGAGAACCTGCCATGGCTTTTCTTGAGACTTTTACTGTCACACTTGCTTCTGTGTTTGCAGGAAATTCTTGACAACCAGCATTCATGGTCTATTATGTAATGTGTTATTTTCTTTACTGAGCAACGTTTTGCTGTAACACTTAATTTTGGTCAGAAAATTAATGTTTGAAAATCCAATAATGCATAAGTCCTAAAAAAAAAAACATCTGCAGTAAGACAAAATATTATTTGTAATATATATTTTTTACCTATTATTTTATATATAGTATTTTATTATTTTCCTTTTGCACAGTATTTTTTTACTTCATATGCTCTTTTATTACCAAAACAAATAAACCCTGAAGTGCTTCTTTACATGCATATATATGTAAAGATACACTATATGTCCAAAAGTTTGTAGACACCTGACCATCACACCCATATGTGCTTGTTAAACATCCCAGTACAGATTTTGTCCCTCTTTGCTGTTATAATAACCTCCACTCTTCGGGGAAGGCTTTCCACTAGAGTTTGGAGCGTGGCTCTGGGGATTTGTAATAATTCAGCCACAAGAGCATTAGTGAGTTCAGGCAATGATGTTGGGTGAGGAGGTCTGGGGTGCAGTCGGTGTTCAGTTCATCCCTAAGGTGTTCAGTGGGGTTGAAGTCAGGGCTCTGTGCAGGACACAATGTTGGTTTCCAAACCAACACTGATAAACCATGTCTTCAGTTGTAATCACACTATCTGGTGTCATCCAGAAGAAGGTTTCCTTTTGAGTCTGGTTCTTCTCAAGGTTTCTTCTTCTTGTCACCTCAGGGAGGTTTTTCTTGCCACCATCACCTCTGGTTTACTCATTAGGGATACATTATAAATTGTAATATTTTTTTTACCCGGATTTCCCTATAGATGCTTTGTGACAAATGTCCATTGTTGAAAGCACTATGTAAATAATATCGAATTGAAATTGAATGCATGGACTTTGCTTTGTGCACAGGGGCATTATCATGCTGGAACAGTTTTGGGGCTCTTAGTTCCAGTGAAGGGAAATTGTAACGCTACAACATACAAAGACATCCTTTACAATTGTGTGCTTCCAACTTTGTGGAAACAGTTTGAGGATGAAGCACATATGGGTGTGATGGTCAGGTTTCCACATACTTTTATCCATATAGTGCATATATCCAATTGATTGTAAGTCAGATTAGCACATTGGAAGCTGACAACTAACAGAGAGTTAGCTGTGATGATGAGATTTACTGCAAGAATAGACCTAGTTTACAAACCTGTTTAGAGAGCAATCCTGGAAAAACAATGAGATATATAAATAACATGGCATTATCTCTGTAATAATTCCAGCAATTATGCAGTGTCCATGAAGACTAATTAATTCTATATTTATAGTAAATGATTTGTTGAAATCAAACATTTAATCCACACATATTTTCGATGTATGTATATGCAAGTCTGGTACACATTACAAACACATTTAATTTTGAAATCCAATTATGTAATCCAGGTAAAGTCAGCTATTACTCAACACTGATCTTAGTATTTTCATAGTAAAGATGCTTGTTTTGTTTTTTTGTTTTGTTTTTGCACTGTCTGACATACTGTATATTGATTTTATATATGTGTGTTTGTGTGTGTGCTAGCTGTCAGACAGTGCCGTGTGAAGAGTGTGAGTATCAGGGACACACCCATGCAGTGGGTGATCGCTGGAAAGGAAGTAATTGTCAGCTTTGCCACTGTTTACCCAACCTTAAAGTGCAGTGTGCACCTTTCTGCCTGTACGCTACCACTGGATGCCCACAGGTGTGTCTGTGTGTAATTCTCAAACAAAACTCTTTGAAATGATTATCTGTTTATCTGTTAAGAGACCTGGAAATTGAATTCAGAGGAGGATAGCAGCTGGTTACAATGTATGTTTTTCTCTTCACATTTAGATTGTGTGCTTTGTTTCTACAGGGTCAAACTCTGATAGCAGGGGAAGAAAACAGGTGTTGTTATTGTGAAGACAAAGGTAACTGACCAGCATTTACTTATAGAATCAAGTGAAAATATTGATTTGAATGGCAACCAGGTGGAAACCTACTATTTGTTAAAATCCTTTTAGCCCAGAATGTCAGTACCATCACAACAACCCCAGCAGTTCTGCCGATCACTATTGAGTCGTCCATGGCACCAGAGGTCACACCATTTGTGCCGACATTTCCTCTCCCACCTGGAGGTCAGTTCAAAAGTAGTGTAAATAAAAATGATGTATATTTTGAGGGAGTAGGAAGGAAAGCTTTTTATCAGTACTGATTTGTCAATAAATCAGTCAGTAAAAGTGTTTAATGTCAATAAAAATCTTTAATGATGTTTTCAAGATGACTTTGGGTCTTATTCAGAGTAAACAGTGTAATCCAAAGGTTACATCAATCCAGCTATGCTTACAGCTTACTTGAAGTAAGTGATGTTCAATAATTTTATCCATACAAATTGGTCCTGAGATAAGCAATATCTCCAGTTAAGATGCAGTCTCATCCAATATGCTCTGTGCAGAGAGAAAAAAAGAAAACCCTTTTTGTAGACTTTTAACAGATGATAACATTAATTAATGTAATTCCATAGGTGGTTATTATTATTATTATTATTATTATTATTATTATTATATTTGATATTTGTTTATTTTTTGCATTTACAGCAAAAAAATATCAATTTAAGAGTGACATATTGTGGATTCATCAAACTTTCAGACAGCAGAGCTGGATTCAATACTGATCCACAATTGAGCTGATATTGTGTAAGATAAGTCCAAGATCAGAATCCTGTGCAACTGAGACACAGCTCTGTTTTTCGCAAACGCCTCCCTGTCTGCAACTTTCATGCTTAAGTCCGTCATTATTATTTGAGCTCTGTATACTGATGTGCACAAATTCTGTATTAACTCCTCATTATGTACATGTAATTCTGAATATGGCCCAATGATTGTAGGAAAATAAAATAATAAATGTGTCAGATGTTCAGTGGCATATACAGTGGGGTCCGAAAGTCTGAGACCACATTGAAAATCTGGGATTTTTTTTTTTTTCATTTAAAATTAGAAATAAACACAAGGTTTTGGAATTTCTAAATATTTAAAACAAAGAAAGTAAATGTTCAATATCTTAAGATTCTGTGCTATAGGTCCCTATTTAAATGTGAGCAAAATAGTGATATTGACCATGTTAACTGCTTTGTACAAAAGGTCAGATTTTCATCATGCCTGACCTCTTCTACTGTAAGCATGTGTTCAGATGACACTCCGTTGGATTTGATCTAAAATGGTTCAGCTCGAGTGCACAGTGTCATTAAAGCAAAAAGGAGAACATACCAAATACTTAGAAAGTCTTAAATTCATGCAAATCTACTTTTCACTTAAGTTTTTGTCAAAAATATAATTTGTAATGAAAATTGTTGTGTTAAATTAGAAAAGAATGCAAAATACAAGCATTTTCACTAGTGTGCTCAGAATTTTGGACCCCACTGTACATCTCTGTTATTTATATCAATGACATATAACACGTTAAAGCACTACAGAGTTTATCTATCTATCTATTTATTTATTTATTTATTTTTTAATCTAATATCTTTCAGTTGCATTTGTATTGGTGATTACCTAAGAAGAAAGTGAAAAGTTTTCAAAATGACCAATACACTACAGATGTGGTGAATAGAGATTATATACTGAAGTATTCCATTAATGTTATTGTAATCGCCTAAATCTTGAGTTGTGATTTGGTGTGTAAGTAGCAGTGTTGAGTATCAGCATCAGAATCAGACTGATATTATCCTAAAATGTTGAAATGGCCTCAGACAAAGTCAAGTATCTTACAGTAGTTGGTGTCATTATTTCTTACCTTATTAGCTGAAAGTAAATAGTGGTAATTGTAGACACAAGGGATTTTAAACATCTTTGGCAATGATTATAATTAAAATCTGTATCAGCTAGTGAACAACACTGATATCTGTAGTTTAACATCAGTATCAAATGAAAAACTAAAAATAAATGATATCGTCGCATCTCTACTGTAGTAATAAGGTTTATTTACTATGTCATCTGAATATTTTTTTTTCTTGCTCTGGTTTCACATTTAAAGCAGTTTGACTGAAAATAGTCATAGATATATTGCTAATTTTACATGATTATCTGAAGTGCATCAGACCCCTGCGTCTAATTCACTTCCTCTGTGTTCTTTATAGATGAGTGTTGGTCTCCACTGGGAGTGCAGTCTCTACCTATCTTCAGTTTCAGTGCCTCGTCACAGCAGCCTGGTCATCCGGCCTCTGCAGGGCGCCTCCATTTTCATGACCCTCACAGTGACCTGCAGGGCTGGAGCCCTGAACCTGAGGAGTACAGGGAGCTCTCTCCATCTTCCCCTCATGGCCATACACACCACAGCCAGGCCCCTTACCTGCAGATTGACCTGCTCAGACCATACAACATCACAGGTGTGTGTCATAAGGGTTAAATACCCACAGTGATTTTCAGTTTAATCTGTCCACATCATGTGTTATGAAATCTGCCTCAAAACACATAACCATGGTCTGTTAATGTATAGCCCTGACTGATTACATGATTTACTGAGCCATAGTAAACACAGTAATGCTTAGACTGCACCCGTGTTGTGCATTTTAGGATTGCTCACTCAAGGTGGTGGACAGTTTGACACATTTGTGTCTAGTTTCTACCTGCAGTTTAGCACTAATGGCAACCAGTGGTTCACCTACAAAGAGCTCATCACAGAAGCTCGCCCTAAAGCTAAGGTGAGTGTGAATGTGATTATGATAATGATCCATTCATTATCTATTCATTCAATTGTGTGGCAACAGTTCAATGCATAAAATCATGGAGATATAGGTGCAGATCTTCAGTTAATGTTCACATCAAACATCAAAATTGAGGGAAAAAATGTGATCTCAGAGACTTTGACCATGGCATGGTAGGTGGTGCCAGATGGACTGGGTTGAGTATTTCAGAAACCACTGATTTGGGATTTGCACACATAACAATCTCTGAAGTTTACACAGAATGCTGTAAAAAACACCCAGTGGGTGGCAATTCTACAGGTGGAAACATGTCGTTGATGAGAGAAGTCAGAGGAGAATGGCCAGACTGGTTTGAGCTGACAGAAAGATACAGTAGCTCAAATAACCACTCTTTGCATAGGTGTTGAGCAGAAATGCATCTCAGAATGCACACTATGTTGAACCTTGAAGTGGATGAGGTACAACAGCAGAGAACCACATCAAGTTCCACTCCTGTCAGCCAAGCACTGAGGTTTTATTGGGCACAGGATCACCAAAACTGGACAGAAATGGTCTGAAATATGTAGCCCAGCTCATCTTACACCAACAACAATGCCATGGTTCAAGTCCCTGAGATGACACTTTTTCCCCATTCTGATGTTTGATGTGAACATTAATGTTCCTTAAAAAGTGGACAGTTAATGTAGGTTGGTATAAGTTAAGTGATGATGATTGGGTTGTTAGCATATACAGTAAATTCCACATAAACTCTATACAGTGTCAGTTTCTACTGAATAATGAGCTGTCTGCAGGTGTTCCTGGGTAACCATGATGATCGAGGTGTTATGCAGAACAGACTAGACAGGATGGTGTTGGCTCAGTTTGTGCGGGTGCTGCCTCATGACTTCCAGAATGGCATTTACCTGCGAGTGGAGCTGATGGGGTGTGGTGATGGTGTGTACAGCTCATTTCACTTTTGCTATGAGTATATGTGTAGCAGAGGAAAACAGAATTGTACACTACTTAAGTTGTACTGTCATATTATTCTGACTTGTGTTCTTTTTTCATGCAGCTCTGTATATGTATATATATATATATATATATATATATATATATATATATATATATATATATATATATATATATATATATATATATATATATATATATATATAATATACAGTGGGTATAGAAAAGAATCACCCCCCTTTAAAATAATCACATTATGTTGCTTTTCAGCCTGAAATGAAGATGGACACAGTTTTTGTTTTATCCAGCTGTATTTACTCAGTGCAACGTACAACATCCAAGTGAAAGATATAACATTAACATGTCAGAAAAAAATTTAAATAAATTAAAAAACAGAATCACTGAGTTGGAAAAAGGAACACCCCCTTGCTTTAATTTGTTAATTACAGCCTTTGGTCTGTTGGGATATGTCTCTACTAACTTTGCACATCTAGACATTGCAATATTTGCCCACTCTTCTTTGCAGAACTGCTCAAGTTCAGTTAAATTTGATGGTGACCGTTTGTGGACTGCAGTCTTCAAGTCATTCCACAGATTTTCAATGGGGTTTAAGTCTGGGCTCTGACTAGGCCATGCAAGGACATTCACCTTTTTCTCCTTCAACCACTGTGTGGTCAGTTTTGCTGTGTGCTTTGGGTCATTGTCATGTTGGAAGGTAAACCATTTGGAAGGTAAACCATCTTCCCATTGACAACTTTCTGGCAGAGGGCAGCAGATTTTCCTCAACCATCCATTTTCCTTCTATCCTGACAAGTGCTCCAGTCCCTGCTGTAGAGAAACACCCCCATAACAGGATATTACCATCTCCATGCTTTACTGTAGGAATGGTGTTATTTGGATGGTGAGCTGTTTTGGATTTCCGCCAGACATATCGTTTGGTGTTGAGGCCAAATATTTCATCTGACCATAACACCTTTTTCCATGTGGCCTCAGAATCTTCAAGGTACGTTTTGGCAAAGCTCAGTCGTGGGTGGCTTTTTTTCTTGCAACCGTCCCATACAAGCCACATTTGAGGAGAATTTGTGATATTGTTGTCACATGCACACAATGACCACTCTTTATCATAAATTCCTGCAACTGCTTCAGAGTTGCTGTAGGCCTCTTGGTAGCATCTCTGACCAGTTTCCTCCTGGCTCTTTCATCCAGTTTGGAGCGATGTCCTGATCCAGGGAGGGTCTGTGTTGTACCAAATACCTTCCACTTCTTAATAATAGACTTCACTGTGCTTCTAGGCATTGATAAAACCTTTGAAATTTTTTATATCCATCTCCTGAATTGTGCCTGTCCACAACTTTATCCCGGAGATCTTTTAACAGTGCCTTGCCACCCATAGTTGATTGTTTGCTTCAGGTGCACTACAAAATGCTCCAGGAAAGCTCTTTTCATGCTGAGCTTATCAAAATGACCACAGCTGATCCCAGTTGACAGTCAAATGGCTTTGTGTGCCATTGAGAAGGTGATTAGCTACACCTTATTGAGTTTACAAGTCATTTTTAGGAGGGGGTTGATCCTTTTTCCAACTCGGTGATTCTGGTTTTGTATTTATTTATTTATTTTTCTGACATGTTGGTGTTATAAGTTGCACTGAGTAAATACAGCTGGTTAAAACAAAAACTGTGGCCGTCTTCATTTCAGGCTGAAAAGCAACAAAATGTGATTATTTTAAAGGGGGTGATTCTTTTCTATACCCACTGTGTGTGTGTGTGTGTGTGTGTGTATGTGTATATGTGTGTGTGTATGTGTGTGTATATATATATATATATATATATATATATATATATATATATATATATATATATATATATAATACATATATATATATATAGTACTGTGCAAAAGTTTTAGCCACCCTATTTTTCTTTAGTACTTTAGTACAAACTTTGTTATACATTTTTCATAGTTTTCTAGCACAAAATTAAATGTTACAGAAAAATGTTTGTATGTCTAAAGAAAGCAGCATATTATGTAAGAGACACTTTTCAGACAAAAAATGAAGGCTGCTGGGTTTTGCTGTAAAATAAGAAACAAGTGCAAAAGACAAAGTCTCCAGAAGAACTGTGGCTGGTTCTGCAAGATGCTCAACAAAACTTACCAGCTCATTTCCTTATAAAACTGCACAAATTGTACCGGAGACTATTATTTTTATTTTAATTTTAAAAATTTTTGTCACACCAAATATTTACTTTGTTTCATTTACTACTGTTTACTGCTCTTTATGGTATATATATTTTTTTAATGTAGAAACATTTAATTTCATTATTTTGAAGGCATCTTTGATCTACAGCATTTCTTTTCACATGCCTAAAACTTCTGCACAGTACTGTAATTGCATGAAATTGTTTTGCAGTGATGTTTGTTGGTAAATGAGACCTTTTAGCTGTACACATGTTCGACACACCTGAATTGAAGAGGGCTTTGGCTAATGTGCATTGTGGTGGCGTCACATGACGAATCTTAGCCCAAATTTGCGTTAATTTTGAAAAATGGCAAGCTCCTCCAAATATTGTGGAGTTTGCTTGATTTTGCATTAATTTCTGCGATTACAAAATCGTGAAATCCTGGATGGACTGAGTATAAGAGTAACTAAAGAGTAACAGTTTGTAGTGTGCTGTTATTAAAAAAAAAAAAAAAAAGTTGTGTGATAACAGATCACACCACCTTATTGCTTATTATTTTTCTCTAACAGCACAACCCATTGTGTTTTATTGCCTATTTATTCTTAAAAAAATACATTACAGTATACAGTACATGTGTTAGTACATATATAATTAGTTACTGTACAGGTTTCAAAGAGTTACTCATTGCATAACCTGCTGAGTTCAGAATACAGAAGCATTATTTCCATGGCACTTACCATAAATTCATTCAGAATTGTACCTGCTTTGTGGCAGACACAATTCCAAAACCAAATCTGATTACACTTAAAATTTCATGCATTTTATTTCACATCTTTTTCATTTATATTACAGTTACATAAGCCTTTTCAATGTGTTGTCCTACTCTTAAATGTCTTTTGTCTTTTAGGCACTCGACCGTCTCCTACCCCCAGCTCCAGCGGTTGTACCAGAGGTCAGTTCTCATGCCCTCCTCCAGGGGGTTGTATTGAGGCTGCACAGCGCTGTGATGGGTTTCCTCACTGTCCAGATGGAGCTGATGAGAGAGGCTGTGGCTCTGAAATGAATCGCACCCATGTCACACCCACCCCTGTTCCACTCAGGACGCCCAGTATAGCTGCTGTCACACCAGCAAATATACCAACTCCCACTGCTACACCTGTAAGACCTAAAACACAATGTACTAATAGTATAATAGTATAAAGAAAAAAATATCCAAAAATACATTAAAAGAGGCCATGCAGTATAGATAAAAAAAATATAAATAAATAAGATTAAATTCTTGAGCAAAGACCTCAATTCTATTTAAAGGCTATTACTGTACTGTTATTACTGATTTATATGTGTCTGATTCAGAATTATGATATAAAGTACAAACTTGATATTGTACTTTACTTTACATGTGACTGTGCGCTCGCTCTCTCTCTCTCTCTCTCTCTCTCTCTCTCTCTCTCTCTCTCTCTCTCTCTCCTATTCTTTTGTACAGCATGGAGAACCTGAATCTCTGGGTAACTACTAATGCTGAACATTTTTGTTTGTTATCTGTCTGTCTGCCTGTCTATCTATTTATAATTTAGGCTTAATTGAGTGGCTGTGACAAATCTCTTCTGTCAGTAATTGTTATTTCAAAATTCCACAACAGTATATATTTTTTAATATAGTTTTTTTTTTTTTTTTTTTTTATATAGTTTTAAATGTTCCTACAGGAGTTGCTAATATAGTTATATGTTTCATACATACATAAGATTAAAAACAAGCTTCTTATCATCTTAATTCTTTAATTATATCTAAACCTTTCTTTGCTCAATCAGCATTACTTTTCCTAAGTTTGATTATTAATATGGAGAGAGAATTTGGTCAGTGTAGTATTTGTGCTCCGCAGGTATCTGCTCTTCTCCTCTGGGACTGGAGGATGGCCGTGTGCACTATGGTCAGCTGACTGCCTCGTCATCCAGAGAGAATAACCCAGCTGACACGGGCCGCCTCAACATCGTCCCTAATGTGTGAGTGTCTGGGCTTGTATAGTGAAGAAAAAGCTGCATGATGTTTATCTCTGGATCAGAGGAAGGTGTCTGATTTGAAATAACAAATCTGATCTTTTTTTCTGTATCTCATATCATTCTGAGCTGATTCTTTCTTATAAGTCATAATTTGGCTCTATGGTTAGAATGTACAGTGTATAGCCAAGACTATACGGTATGTTATATCAGTCAAGTGAAGTCAAGTGGCTTTTATTGTCATTTCAACCATATACAGCTGGTACAGTACACAGTGTGACGAAACAATGTTCCTCCAGGACCATGATGCTACATAAAACACACAAACCATATGAGATGACACAGAACTAAATAAAACCTACACATTTCTACAAAAATACGTGTGCAAACAATACAAGAGAGTACAGTAACTGCTAAAACAGGACAATAGGCACAATAAGTGACAGTGTAGCACCGACCAGTACACAGTTCTAGTGTGGAAGTGACATATAACAGTTAGTGCAAAAGAATAACAATATAATAAAAAATGCTGTGAATGTAAACATAACATATTTTGACATAGTATTCAGCAGATTAACTTATACCATATGTGGACATAGCAGCTACTGCAGTAGCAGCCAGGTAAGGTGTACAGTGGTGACAAGAAATTAAGTCACATTTTTAAAAAGTACATTAGCAGCAAAAATGCAGGTAGTCAGTACAGAAATGTGCAAAAATTGCAATAGGAGTGAGATGGTGTTCTGTTCAGTGTGTGTGTGTGTGTGTGTGTGTGTGTGTTGTCAGTCCAGTCTCTGAGTATGGAGGAGTCTGATGGCTTGGGGGAAGAAATTGTTACACAGTTTGGCTGTGAGGGCCCGAATGCTTCCATACCTTTTGCCAGACGGCAGGAGGGTGAAGAGTTTGTGTGAGGGGTGTGTGGGGTCACCACAATGCTGGTGGCTTTGCATAAATGGTGTAAATGTCTATGATGGAGGTGTAAGGAATCAGCTTTAAAAATGAAATGAAACAGAAGCGCAGGCTTGGATTCAAAGCACCCTTTTAAAGGAGACGAGTTTTAAAGCATGCCCGCATTATCTACCAGAATATGTAGCAAATCAAATGTAAAAATGAAACGTTTAAAAATATTCTCCACCAGTTACAATTCATGTAACGAATTAAAAGATATTTAACACGTTTAAATGTACTCTCCAATTTATGTAAGGAATTAGCTCGAATGGCGTGAAATATATCTATATATCTAACTGACCTGGGTTGTGACCAGTTATAAGTATACATCAGCCATGAAAGGGAATTCATGTATGTGCACATATACATATAGATAATTAACTACAATGGATTATAATTAATTATGACTATGTATGTGGTCTAGATCAGCTTTTAGGATTTGCTGTAGTCTAGTTTAGAATTATGAACTCTAAAGAGGGAGTTTATTCTTCTGGCCAGGAAGGATTCTCAGTTTTGTTATTAAAAATAGAATGGGTAGCGAGGTCTTGCAGTGTAGAAGTGACCAAAACAGAGACAATCAAGCGTGGTGATAATAGATTTTAATAACTACGTGTAACTATGCACACAACTAACTCTAAGGAAGCAATACATATGTACATCTATATACAAGAAGAGAGAAAGTGTAGAAGGAAAGTAATGAAATAGGAGGAAATGGCAGACAAAAACACAAACAATTGATTAGCCTTTTTCAAAAACCAGCAAGAACTTAAATCTCCTGTAAACAGGGGTACAATCTTAACGCATATATAGATCAATTCGACTATACTTGCACAGCTCAGGTGTTGTCGGTTTGAAAGTTTGTGCGCGGTCCAGTAGGAGTTCACTGGTTCGTGGTTTGAAAAGGCGTGGGCCGTGAGGCGGTTGCATCTTTTGTCCTGGAGAGAGAGCGAGAGAGATTCCCTCTCCCCGGGGCACCTGGCCCCGGGGGAGGGAAACCTGAAGTGAACTGGGGTGAACCGAAGAAGAGTGAAGTAGAAGTTGTGATTTCAAAGCATGGTGTTTAAAAGACAACACCAACGCACACGCCTCTTTGGGCTATTGGCCAATCGGGAAGTTGGATTTGTTGGCGGGATGAACTCTCTTTGTCTGGTCTCAGACCTGAATTTGCATGTCCTGGGAGGAGCTGGTTTAAACCGTATTATGTATGCGATTAAGAAAAAGCATGAAATAATGTATCCCATTGTAATGTGATATGCGTGTAGGTAAGCTTTGTGTGTGTGCGCGTGTAGGTAAGCTGTGTGTGTGTGTGTGTGTGTGTGTGTGTGTGTGCACGTGTGTTTCTGAAGAGGGGGGTCGCGTCCCCTGTAGCATTCCGAAGGCATCTGGTCAAACACCAGAGGGGCGTTACTGATAAGGGTTCACAGCTCAAGGAAACAGAGAAACTTCTTTGCTAAGTCCAGGCTGATTCAGAAATCAGTTTGATACGTTCAGACGTTACAGAGGGAAGAGAGACCTCGATGATCTTCTCAGCTGTCCTCACTATCCGCTGCAGGGTCTTGCGATCCGATATGGTGCATTTTCCGAACCACTCAGTGATGCAGCTGCTCAGGATTATCTTAATAGTTCCTCTGTAGAATGTTGTGAGGATGAGGGGTGGGAGATGGGCTTTGTTATATCACCGGAAGAAGGCTGGACACAGTTGCGGTCAAAAACTACGTCACTTTATTCAGCACACATGTAGAAAGGACACAGGATAACAGAAATGCTTTAGGAAGGCTTCGAGACTTCGCAGGTTATCGTGGCAAAGATTATACAATCTCTCAAATCGTTAGCGCTAGCAGTAAAAACACACAATTAGCAACGAAAAGGAAAAACGGAAAATAAGCACCCAGAACCTTTTACATAAATTAGTGGTCAAGACATAAAGTGTGCTAACTACACAGCGCTAACAGAAATCAGACACAAGTGCACGTTAAACTATCACCGAGATGTATAAACAGAAAGAGGGCTTTAGAGGAAGTCGGAATCCAAGGTACTTAGCTTTGAGGTCAGTGCCGTGAGAATCAGTCCAGAATTCAATTGCTCAGTAAGGTAAGATTCGGGAGAACAAACAATACTTCGCGTCCAACCTGTAACACAAAAGTCCTTAAATAAAGTGCTTGTGAGATTGAAGACAGGTGTGCGGGATTAGAAGGAAGGTGATTGTGACCGTGGTAGTGTGTGGGTGCTCTGGGTGTTGTCGTCCCTGGCGGCCATGTTTGTAGGCCACCGAGCTTGCTGGGAAATGTAGTGTGGAGTGTGTGAATGAGAGTTCTGGTAACTGAAGTCACGCTTTTTGCGCGACCTAACAGGCTTTTTCAGCCTTCTTAGAAAGTAGAGACGCTGCTGGGCTTTTCTTGGTCTAGTAAACTCTTTCAGTAAATTGTAGTCACTAGAGTGGTACACTCGAGTGAAACAAAGTATATTATACCTTTAGTTATAGGACCTAGAAGATGTTGTGTACCATTAAAACTCCTTTAAGGTACTGTATACTGTATAATAAGACCTTATACCACAGCGCTGTTGAATTCTTGATTCTGATTGGACAGAACATGTTGATTCATTTTCTATAACAAAAATCACAGATTTTTTAGTAATGCACTCATTCTGATATATTATTACTGTTATAACAGCTACTTCACTGGGACTTTTATTTAACATCTATGGAAGGAGTCTCTAGTGTCAGCTCTTTGTAACAGTCAGAAGTAAGGCTGAGAGGCTGGTAAGGGAATGAATGTTCATAGATATTATAATGTAAGTAATAATAGGAGCTAACTTGTTTCTTAGATGGTCCACAACATTAAATATAACCGTAAAACAACAAATGGTAAAATGCATTGTCCTTTCTGTTCTTTAAACTTTGGAAAAAATTGGAATTGTTGGTAATTTACTGTGGTATAGGAGGAAGAACGTGATTCAGAACATGCATTTTTGTCAGCTTTATGTTGGGCAACTTCAGACACCACCCTGTCATTGATAATTTCATGTTTTATTACTTACTTAAGGACCACTGTTGTACTTTACATTTACATTGTTTCTATTTTGGGCAACAGAAATGTACCTGTACAGTTTACATTTTTCTCTGACAGTGAATGAAGCATCTAGAATTTATTTTCACTAACTGGTACCATTCCATAACATTCTCCAAATAGTTTAGTGATGGAACCAGGCTGGAGCCCTTTACCAGGAGACCCCCAGCCCTACTTCCAGGTGGATTTTCTGGAGCCCATCTGGATATCAGGGATAATCACACAGGGCAGTGAACGCATGTGGGGCTACCTCTCCAAGTACCGTCTGGCATTTGCTTTGTCTGAGAACCACTTCACGGACTTTACTGAGAGTGGAGACAAGGGCTCAGCCCCAAAGGTATAATTTACAGTACTGTGCAAAAGTTTTAAGCAGGTGTGAAAAAATGCTGTAAAGTAAGAATGCTTTCAAAAATAGACATGTTAATAGTTTATATTTATGAATTAACAAAATGCAAAGTGACTGAACAGAAGAAAAATCTACATCAAATCAATATTTGGTGTGACCACCCTTTGCCTTCAAAACAGCATCAATTCTTCTAGGTACACTTGTCAGGGATTTTGTAGGCATATAGTCAGGTGTGTGATTAAACAGTTATACCTTAACAGGTGCTAATGATCATCAATTCAATATGTAGGTTGAAACACAATCATTAACTGAAACAGAAACAGCTGTGTAGGAGGAATAAAACTGGGTGAGGAACAGCCAAACTCAGCTAACAAGTCATACACCATGGCAAGACTGAGCACAGCAACAAGACAGAAGGTAGTTATACTGCATCAGCAAGGTCTCTCCCAGGCAGAAATTTCAAGGCAGATAGGGGTTTCCAGATGTGCTGTCCAAGCTCTTTTGAAGAAGCCCAAATAAATGGGCAACGTTGAGGACCATAGACACAGTGGATGCCCATGGAAACTTAGTGCAGCAGATGAAAGACACATCAGGCTTACTTCCCTTCGCAATCGGAAGATGTCCAGCAGTGCCATCAGCTCAGACCTGGCAGAAACCAGTGGGACCCTGGTACACCCATCTACTATCCGGAGAAGTCTGGTCTTCATGGAAGACTTGCGGCCGAAAAGCCATACCTCCAACATGGAAACAAGGCCAAGTGACTCAACTATGCATGAAAACATAGGAACTGGGGTGCAGAAAAATGGCAGCAGGTGTTCTGGACTGATGAGTCAAAATTTGAAATATTTGGCTGCAGCAGGAGGCAGTTTGTTTGCCGAAGGGCTGGAGAGCGGTACCCAAATGAGTGTCTGCAGGCAACAGTGAAGCATGGTGGAGGTTTCTTGCAAGTTTGGGGTTGCATTTCTGCAAATGGAGTTGGGGATTTGGTCAGAATTAATGGTCTCCTCAATGCTGAGAAGTGCAGGCAGATCATTAACTGATTAACTGGCAGATCACTTATCCATCATGCAATACCATCAGGGAGGTATCTGATTGGCCCCAAATTTATTCTGCATGACAATGACCCCAAACGTACAGCAAAAGTCATTAAGAATTATTTGCATTGTAAAGAAGAACAAGGAGTCCTGGAAGTGATGTTATGGCCCCCACAGAGCCCTGATCTCAAGATCATTGAGTCTGTTTGGGATTACATGAAGAGAGAGAAGCAACTGAGGCTGCCTAAATCCGCAGAAGAACTGTGGTTACTTATCCAAGATGTTTGGGCCAACCTACCTGCCAAGTTCCTTCAAAAACAGTGTGCAAGTGTACCTAGAAGAATTGATGAATTGATGCTGTTTTGAAGGCAAAGGGTGGTCACACCAAATATTGATTTGATGTAGATGTTTCTTCTGTTCAGTCACTTTGCATTTAATTCATAAATATAAACTATTAACATGTCTATTTTTGAAAGCATTCTCACTTTACAGCATTTTTTCGCACCTGCCTAAAACTTTTGCACAGTACTGTACCTAATAATAATAATAATAATAATAATAATAATAATAAAAATACTTGAGTATACTCATCTGTCAGCTATTTATACTTCTTAACGATAAAGAAACTGTACTTATTTTCTAAAGTCAGGTTTGTGTGTTAGGGTAGATGTTCTGTCTTCTGTCAAAGATGAATCAAATTTCATATGGTGTAAGGCATATTTATTAATATTCCTGAGTTGACTTCACGTTTGCTGACAGATCTTTGAGGTGCGGATGGTAGGCAGGACACCAGTCACACGCTGGCTGGGTAGATTGGTGAGGGCCCGTTACCTGCGTATTATACCAGTGCAGTACCGCCACACCTTCTATCTCCGAGTGGAGATCGTGGGCTGCAGAGGAGGTAAGTCTTTTCTTCATAAAGAAACTGAGATACTTGAAAATTTGAGATTACGTTTTCCATTTTTTGAGTTGAGACAAGATCTTCAAAAGTTAACAACACATGTCCATGAACCATTTAAATGTAACACAATATGTCAAATCAGCAAGTGAAATTGAAATCATTAATATCTAATTCTAAGTGTAGCTTTAACTACTGTAATCATTCACGTTTTGTGCTCTCAGAAGAATTAGTCACTCCTGGCACTGCTGATGTGACCACAGCGCCTTCTGGTGTTGGTGAAGTGACACCAAGTCCCTGTGAGCCGGGTCAGTTTGCCTGTGCGAGTGGGGAGTGTGTGTCTGTGGCAGCTCTCTGCGATGGCAGGTCGGATTGTGCAGATCATTCAGATGAGCTGCGCTGTGGTGAGTCTAGTGTATGTTTACAGTATCACTAAATGGCAGAATAAAATCACTGACAGACTATTTTAGTGCTTTCCTGTATATCAATTAATGGACTAGCTGTGACAGTATGAACTACTCACAAACTGCCCTGATAAATACAAAGCATATGTGGCAGCAGATAGATTACAGTGGTGGGTATTATGTCTCATTCCTGCTGTCACAACTGTTAAAGTTTTGGTTTGTTAGGAATTTAGATCAACTTGAAGAATCTCCTTGAAAATGTCTGATGCTAAAAAGTCACCCTATAACTTTACAAATATACTATATGGCCAAAAGTATGTGGACAGCTGACCATCACACCCATATGGAGACCTTCCCCAAACTGTTGCCACAAAGTTGGAAACACACACTTGTATAGGATGTCTTTATATGCTGTAGCAATACAGTTTCCCTTCACTGGAATTAATCAATTGTGACTTGGTCATGATCTGCAACACTCCATAACAACTGAAAATATCTGACCATTTTCCAAGGCATTGTTCTGTAATAAAAATGATCAGCACTGTTAAAAGTTTTGTATATGGCTCATATTTGACATTTCCTGCTTTTGAATTAAAGATGGTGTCAGTGATTGGTAAGTCACTATTCTGGAATATTTTTGGAATATATGGGGAAGTTCTCATCACACAGTTGTCTGTTCAGAGGAGAAACTCCCATCTCTGTGGACACTGTGGACCACCAACATCCAACCAGTCAGAACTGAGAGGCAAATCTACTAAGCTGTCAATCATGATTCAGAAAGCTTCCCCTCCTGCACTAGAATTCACACGTCCTAGCCTTGGCAGTTCAGTATTTGATTGAATTTTGAGTTTCAAGACATCTACAACCATCAGCTTCAGCTGTCTCACACCGACTAAACCTTTTTATTATTGCCATTAATATTGTTATTAAAATTGTTATGAACAAACTTATGCTTTATATTGTGTTCATCATGTCTGAATTACACTTATGCTCACATATTCATCAGAGTTGTAATTACCAGTTTTACCAGAAATGTTTTGAAAGCTCAAAGGTTGACAGGGTGTGACATCATGTTATAAAAAAACAACAACCACATTTTCCATTTGACATGAACACATTTTTGTGTTCTCTTCATCTTTAGGCACAGTTCCCACTCCAGGATTACCAGGTTTATGGAATCACACTGTAACACCAGGAAGTCCTGGATACCGGAACTACACACCAGGATCTCCAGGAGTACACACCAAGACCCCACAAGATGGCCGTCCAGGAGTGGCCACTGTTTCACCCTATGCTACTGGTGTACCTGGTATTGGCCCTCAGGGACCAACTGGACAGCCAGGTATACACATGTACTCTGTGTTCAATACTGCAGGCTGAGATCTAGAAATTTATTTATAATTGTATTCAGTAGCTTAACTGATATGCCGTAGCCCATTAATTAATTGAATGAATATATTTTTTAACCTGTAGCAAAAATGATTTACAGGATTGCAGAACATAACGACACCTCATGATGGTGGTTTACCCAGAGTACTGTGCGTAGAGGGCCAGTTTTCCTGCAAAAGCTTTGGCTGTGTGGATGCAACTCTTGTGTGTGATGGAACAAAGGATTGCCCAGATGGCTCAGACGAACATCGTTGCGGTACATATATTCACACAAAAAACTCACCATGCTCAATTCACTGCAAAGAAAAAGACCTAATTACAATTTTGCTAGATTTTTTGGTAATACAGCTGGTATTTGGTATATTACTCATCTATTAGGTTCCACTGCACTCCCTCCACTAACACCTACACATCGCCCCCTGGTGCCAAGTCCCTGCTCTGCCAAACAGTTCACTTGTAGCAGTGGAGAATGTGTGCGTCTGGACAAGAAGTGTGACCTCCACAAAGACTGTGCTGATGGCTCAGATGAGAGAAACTGTGGTAGGTGCAGTATTAAAGTTCTCAGATCAGTTTAACGTTAATGACAGATTTGAGCAAGAGAGAAGTTAGAAGGTAGAAAGGGATGGTTCACTATGTTTTTTTTTTGTTTTTGTTTTTTTTTCCAGACCAAATATGCATACATATTCGAGTAATCAACCCCAGTCACAATCTGGGGTGTCATGAACATTTTATTTAGCTTTGTTTGTTGGTTACTGCTGTGTGTAACTAGCAAAACTGCTCATACTATGGTTTATATTTAAAATGCCATGGCCTTTAAACTGCATTAGCAAGCATGGTCATTACAAATAAACACAAGGTGCCATGAATTGCACCTTGAAGTGATTCATGAGCAAAGCATAGACCCTGGCAAACAAGAAAGGAAGTGTGCATTTCTCAGTGCTCAGTGCTCACAGAACTGAAGTGCTCTCACACAAGTGCTCTCACACTCCTCACATGCTCGCTTCAGTGCTGCACACTCGGTGCTTCTAGTAGAAAGTAGTAAGTTTTTGTCATAGCACACCTATTTTGTCTTGTCCAGCATTTTGTTTGTGCTTTTCTTTGTTACTAATTTGCTTGAAATAGTATGAATAGTGGAGAATTATGGAAAATAATTTATTAAAAAAAAAAAAAAAAAAAAAAAAAAAAAACCATTATTATCACTAGGTAACAATTATACACTATCCTTACATGTGGTTTAAAAATTGCAACCCTTGAATACACTTGTGCTAGCAACCTGTGACATCATTTCACCTCTTTATCTTTTTTTTCAGTTAGGCCCTTCCTACTATAACTCACCTCTTTGATTTGGGACAAATTACTAATAAATATACAATTATGAGCCATAAAAATAACCAAAGGTTTTAGATATGTGTGACATCAAAATAGAAACAAATCATTGTAGTATTTTGTTATAGTGAATAAAAACTTTTTGACAGTTTTACAATATCTTTGGCTGTTTGCATAGCAAGTTATGTTAGATATACAGTAAATGCATTTAAAGTTTAAATGTTCTTTTCAAATTTCTGAGCTAAACTTGTAGTAATGTCTAATGTGTATCATGTGCAGTTCAACCGCTTGTCATTATTTACCCAAAGCAAAAAAAGAAATACTATTAAATTAAGAAAGTGTAGATGCCTGGCAATAAGTACACTCTTTCTCCTGTGCTTGTGATCAAGCTCCTCTGTGTCTTTGCTCTGTCCTACAGTGGACTGTGTGATGTCTGCATGGACAGTGTGGAGTCAGTGCAGCGTGTCATGTGGTCTGGGGTCTCTGTTCCGGCAGCGTAAGATCCTGAGGGATGCTCGGCCCGGGGGCTCCTGTGGGGGCGCACAGTTTGACAGCAGAGCCTGCTTCTTCCAGGCCTGTCCTGGTGAGCACTAGTTTTCCCAACTGTGGGTTTTTTTGTTATACTTGGTCTTATTTTTTTTCTTACTCTATTATATTTTGATTTTTCAGTTCAGTAGGTAGTAGGATGTTTAATGATGCCAGGGTTCCACTCGTTCTTGCATCATTTCTCTCTGTGTTTTATTTTCCTCTATTGTTTCCTATGTCTCTTTTAACATTTTTCCTCTCCACTCATTCCTCTTTGTCTTTCTCATCCCTGTCCTTCTTCCTCTCTCAGTGGACGGACAGTGGGCTGAGTGGAGTGAGTGGTCAGAGTGTGATGCTGAATGCGGGGGTGGTCTGAAGATAAGGAGCAGATCTTGCTCAAACCCTCCACCCAAAAACTCAGGGAAAGAGTGTGAGGGGATGACCATGCAGACTCTGAGCTGCAACACACACCAATGTGGAACTGGCACAGACTCAAAGACAGGTGTGTAAGTGTACCAGCTGCTGAACATTTAATTCAGCAACACATTAAACACTTATAGCACAGAAACAGCACATGCATCGCTGTGTATCTTGACTTTGCAGCATTTTTTCAAATCATGCGCTTTGTCCATAATATACTCTTCCCTCCTAGTGATTAAGACATTTATTAAATTGATATTAAGTATAACCACCTTGAGTTGATTTACTTTCCTCTTTTTCTAAACTGGCATAACTTTTTGTCTAAGCAAGAATAGAATTTTTATTGATATTTAGAATAAGAATTTACAGTTAGTAAAAAGCACTACTGTGCAAACATCTTCCCAATTAGCAAACAAGTTACTTACATATTAGACAAACATTGTCATAAAGACATAAATTGTACACATTGTACCAGCATTGGTTAGATGTTTGTCTGCTATGACTGTATAGACTTTAGGGTTTGTCTGTGTGTGAATTTCCCTTCAGCTTTGAGTTATCCTCTCTTTCTGAGATTGATATCTGTGGTTTGCTGTAGGCTGCGTTAATGGCCTGGTGCTGGTGACAGATGCAGACTGCGCGGCGGGTAGAGTGGAGCCGTGCCCTTTGACCTGCTCAGACCTTAACTCTGAGAGTAACTGCTCCTCCCAATGTATAACAGGTACTGCTGACCTAAAATAAGAGTTCTGTTGTATTTCATGACATCAATAATGCTATCTTATAGCATCAAGCAACAGGATATTTTTCAGTACTGTTACTACTGTTTTCAATACAATTTGTTTTTCCAGGGTGTCGCTGTCCAGTTGGTTTGTTCCTTCAGGATGGTCGATGTGTCAATGTGAGCAAATGTGCATGCTTATGGGAAGGGTCAGTGCTTCAACCAGGGGAAGAGGTCATCATAGACAACTGTACATTTTGGTGAGTGATGCTACTCTTAATCTCTTAATAGCTCTCTCCTAAAGGTCTAGCAGGGTTGAGAATTTTCTTGTTGTGTTTATTCTGCAGCATGTGTCGAGATGGTCATGTCTCCTGTGACAACTCCACCTGTATCCCCAAATGTGACTGGTCAGCCTGGTCCTCATGGACCTCATGTGACAGCAGCTGTGGAATCGGCATACAGCAACGCTTTAGGTAGAATTATCTTCCAGCACTATGTAGATCATTTGTAAACTATTTAAATACTCTTTATTAAATTATCATTATCTCTCCCAAAAGGTCAGTTCTGAGTCCTTTTGAAGCAGTGAATATAGAGCCATGTGTTGGAGACTCTACAGAGGCACGGCAATGCTACACACCCTGCCCACCAGGTCAGATTCTAGAAATTTATGATTATTATTTCCTACTTCTGCTAAGCTAGCTAGCTAAACTTAGTTAATGGTGATTGTAAACAGGAATCATAATATTGGGGAGGTTGATGTGCAGGAGGGTTTATTAATTTATATATCCATGTACAGCCAAAATAGTCGAAATGTTGACAAGGGACATTGCACTACTTGCATTCAGTGATATGATGCTGTACCTGATATGATTCTGTCTGAAACGCTGTGACTCTTGCGTTTCCAGCAGCATTGTTTACATTCATCAATATAGTGAAACGGCAACTTGTTCTTTAGTTTTCTCTAACTCTTATCCATTATTTATATAAGGTATTTATATGAGTTCATTTCTTACATTTGTAGTTGTGTATGTATGATGAAGCATACAATTTAAAGCCTTTCTCCAGCTTACTAGGACTTTGCAAGTATTCTTACATGTCATTGATGCTCATCTTCAGGAGCTCCTGCAGACACAGACTAAATACCGCCATTGAGAGTGTAGTGAAAATAATGGAAACACAGGAGCTATAATAACACGGAAGTTTTTATGAAATAAGCCCATTGGTTAGACTTTGCAAAGGTGTATTATATGTTGTAAACCAGAAAGTGACCTGGAAATGGTATGTTAGTGCTCAGGAGAGGGCGACCTCTGCGGGTGAGGCGGGGTAATGTCCTGAGCTGGTGTGACATTAGTGATGAACAGACTCATTGTTGTTGTTATAGTAGGTTTTGCTACTATTATATAAAATACTCCGAATATGAACATGTAAATCAAATTCTGAAGTTTCACTGGTGACAAATCCTAGCAGTTATTTAGCTAGTTAAGTACAATCAATCATTAACTATAATACAGTGTTATAGTTCGGCATTAGGTGGAGGAATGACAGTAAAAGCTTAGGTAAAAGTAAGTAATTTTTCATGATTTTAATCAGCTAATGTCTCCTCTTTAAACTTTTATTCAGTTCGAGTGTTACACTTAAATCTCTCCAACATGGTCTTTGGGTAATAGATCAACAAGCCATAGGGTAAGAGCTTAACATAAAGAGGATAGTGGGGAAAGTGATGGGGTTGAAATTTTAGGGGAATATGGGGTAATTTCCCATTTGTATTTTCATGCTTATTCATTTAACCTTGCATTCTTTATTAGAGTATATTGTAATTTTAGATTATTTTCTTAAGCATTACAAACATACTAAAAATTAAATATTAAAAGCAGATTATGTTTTATTTTACAGGTTTAAAATGACACATTCAGAGGTTCTTTAAACAAATAGGTCACCTCAGTCAGATTATGATGTGATAATCATGTGAATCATCTATCAAGCATACTGTATAAACCTTTACCACTTTTCCATTTCCTGTTTTATCATTTTAAAAGGTGCACCATGGAGTGAGTGGTCTTCATGGTCTGAGTGCAGTAAGACATGTTTCTATCACGTGGATGCTGTGGGACTGAGACGCCGCTTTAGGAGCTGTAACCACACTGACTCCGCCTCCTGCTTTGGGGATGAGGAAGAACATGAGCCCTGTAACACATTACACTGTCCAGGTACACACAGACATGCAGATTCTCACCCTGTTAAACAAACTGTCCTGTAGTACTTTTGATACACAACACGTATCTCAATAGTTTAGCACTAAATGGGCCATGCTGTGATATTTCTGTGTTGTTTTTACTTTTCCATTTGCCTCTGCAGTACATGGTGGTTGGTCAGCATGGTCTGCATGGTCTGAGTGCTCATCTGAGTGTGATTCTGGGGTTCAGACTCGAGAACGTTTCTGTAGTTCTCCTCCCCCTCTGTACGGAGGCAGCAGCTGTGTGGGACCTCATATACAGACCCGAGACTGCAACTCCCAGCCCTGCACAGGTTTTGCTGCTCACTATATAAACATAACTTTACGTTTTTTTTTATTGGTTAGTACATTGATTAGTACACCTCCAGGGTTGGGGGTTCGATTCCCACTGCCGCCCTTTGTGTGAGTTTGCATGCTCTCCACATGCTTTGGGGGTTTCCTTCGGGTACTCTGGTTTCCTCCCCCAATCCAAAGACATGCGTTGTAGGCTGATTGGCATTTCCAAATTGTCTGTAATGTATGAAAGTGTGTGTGATTGTGCCCTACAATGGGTTGGCACCCTGTCCAGGGTGTCCCCCGCCTCGTGCCCCGTGTCTCCTGGGATAGGCTCCAGGCTCCCCAAAACCCTGTGTAGGATAAGCGGTACAGAAAATGTATTATTTTTTTTCCCAGAATATTCCACAAGTACTAAAATTAACGCAAGATACTGTAGGTACAGTATAATAGTGATATGTAGCAATGATTTGTCACATCAATCATTTTTCAGATTTTTGGATAAATTTAATCTACAGTACTGTACAAAAGGTTTAGGCATCCTATTTTTTTAGTACAAACTTTGTTATAGATTTTTTATTTTATGACTTCTACATTATCAAGTCAGTACAAAAAAACATTTTAGATTCCCAAACATTATTTTTCTAGCACAAAACTAAATGTAACAGAAAAATGTTTGTATGTCATTAAAGAAAGCAGCATATTACGTAAGAGACACTTTTCAGACGAAAAACACAATGAAGGCTGCTGGGTTTTTCTGCAAAAATAAGTGCGAAAGTCTCCAGAAGACTGTGGCTGTGTTATGTAATCCGGTAGGCAGAAGAGTCAGGATGCATGCGCTGGGGAGACGTCAGATAATGCAGAAAAGTTTCTTCTCACAAGTGCAGTCAAAAAAGGCAATAATCCACAAAGTCAGTGATAATCCAAAAAGACAGGAAAAAACACTCGAAACATGGAAGTGGTCTGGGAACCACAAACACGGAGCTACGGACATCGAAATTAGAACTGCAGATAATGAGCTACGGAAATCGGAATTAGAACTATGATCACTTTAAACTAATACTCCGTGTTGAAGCGGACACAAACAGGGCTTTTTAAACACACAGAAATCATACACAAAATCACAGACACCTGGAAATGATAATCACATTACATGGAGAACCAATACGAAATGAGGAGGCGGGGACAGAGACATGACGTGAACTTGAAAACAAAAACGCATATGGCACAGGTAAACAAAACGTGAGTCTTTATGAATGGAGGCGGAATGCGCTCCGTGGAATGCGGAAGTAGGCTACGCTTCATTTGCAGCGTAGCGAGAGAGGGAGAACCTAACACAGCCCCCCCCTTAAGGCGCAGCTCCCGAAGCGCCGCAAGTTCTATCCATTCTGGCGGACCTGGGCCCCTGGGAAGGATCCTAACCTCTGCCCTCCAGGATCTGAGGCTGGTGATGTCCAGTGTCCCGAAACCAGAGCAGAGCGTGTCGGGTTTTCCTTTCAGCCTTGGTCGAGAACTTGGTAGAGAACTTGGAGTGATGCTTGACTTGGTGCTAGGCTTGGAGCTTGCCTTGAAGCTTGACTTGGTGCTTAGCTTGAAGCTTGGCCTGGAACCAGGACTGGAGTCAGCTTTGGCACCTGGATCAGAGACAGACTTCGAGACAGACGTTGAGACAGACTTCGAGACAGAACTGGAAATTAAATTAGAAATAGGGCTGGAGACAGGGCTGGAAACAGAGATGGAAATTAAATTGGAGGCTGGGCTGGAGACAGGGCTGGAGACAAAATCTGAAACTGGCCTGGAAACTGAGCTAGGAAGGTAACTCGAGACAGAGGAGGAGACAGAGGAGGAGACAGAACCGTGTGCTGAACTGGAAACTGAGCTGGAAACAGAGTTGGGAATTAAATCAGCAACAAAACTGAAAATTAATTCAGCAACTGAACTGATAATGTAAGCAAAAACAGAACTAGAAATTAAATCAAAAACAGAGCTGGCAACTAAATCAGGAACAGGGCTGGAAACAGGACTGGAAACTGGACTCGGAACAGGGTCGGAACCTGGACTTGGATTTGGACATGGACTAGGACTTGGAAAGGAGGTCATCCCGTGGACCTCAGACATGGACTGGGCTTGAAAAGAGATCATCCCATGGATCTCTGACATGAGCAGGATAGGAGTGGAGGTTTCTTCTTGAACCTCTGGCACGAACATGGCTTGGGCGGAGGTCTCCTCGTGTACCTCTGGTATAAGCAGGACAGGAGAGGAGGTTTCTTCTTGAACCTCTGACAGGAGTAGGACTGGAGTGGAGCACCCCACTTGGGTCTCTGACTGGAACTGGGCTGGAACGGAGCACCCCACTTGGGTCTCCGACAGGGACTGGACAGGAGTGGAGGTCTCCTCGTGAACCTCCAGGGGCAGCTCCGCTGGGAAAACCTCCTGCTGGGTTTCCGGCTGAAGCTCGAGGCTGGAGGTCGCCACGTTAACCTCCAGGGGCAGCTCCGCTGGGAAAACCTCCTGCTGCGTTTCCGGCTGAAGCTCGAGGCTGGAGGTCGCCACGTTAACCTCCAGGGGCAGCTCCATTGTGGAGACCTCCGGCTGGAGCTCAGGGCTGGAGGTCGCCACGTTAACCTCCAGGGGTAGCTCCGCTGTGGAGACCTCCTGCTGGGCCTCCGGCTGGAGCTTGGGGGTAGCCCGCCTGTGGAGCCGTTTGTGCACCTGCCAGCTGCCCTTAAAACAGAATTGTGAGCAGAAGTAGCTGCTCTTTCCTCCCTGTTTCCTGCAGGTAGGGCACTGGAGAGTGGATGGGTTGGTGCATCCCTCGGTGGTGCACTCCTGGATCAGGTTTTGAGAGGTGCAGGCTGCCCTGTTAGCCCACTCCCTCCCATAGTGCTCGAGGAAAGACTAGTCCTGGTCCCCAGGCAGGCACACTGAGTTTAGTAGGAGGAGTTGAGGTCGAACTCAGATTCTGGGCTCCCATAATCCTGCATCAGGAGCTCCACGAACCCTGGAACTGTTGTCAGTTCGGTGTATCTGCTGGCAAAGTACGTCTCTGCCCACCAGCAGGCTGAGCCGACCAAACGCGAGAGGAGGAACCGCGCCCATAGTTCCTCACTGGGTTTTGGAACCTCTAAGCCAACAAAAAATACCTGCGCTTGTAAAAAAAAAAAAGTACCTGGGGTGCCATGAGACGCCGTCGTAGGCGGTAGGGGGCAGAACGCAGGCCCGAAAAGAAATAGAGTCCAAGGGGGGAACCGAAGGTGGGGTGTGGTTATCCCAGAGTTTCCCCGCTGCATCCATGTTTTGGAGGAGTATTCTGTTATGTAAGCCGGTAGGCAGAAAAGTCAGGATGCATGCGCTGGGGAGACGTCAGATAATGCAGAAAAGTTTATTCTCACAAATGCAGTCAAAAAAGGCAATAATCCACAAAGTCAGTGATAATCCAAAAAGACAGGAAAAAACACTCGAAACACGGAAGTGGTCTGGGAACCACAAACACGGAGCTAGGGACATCGAAATTAGAACTACGGATAATGAGCTACAGAAATCGGAATTAGAACTATGATCACTTTAAACTAATACTCCGTGTTGAAGCGGACACAAACAGGGCTTTTTAAACACACAGAAATCATACACAAAATCACAGACACCTGGAAATGATAATCACATTACATGGAGAACCAATACGAAATGAGGAGGCGGGGACAGAGACATGACGTGAACTTGAAAACAAAAACGCATATGGCACAGGTAAACAAAACGTGAGTCTTTATGAATGGAGACGGAATGTGCTCCGTGGAACGCGGAGGTAGGCTACGCTTCATTTGCAGCATAGCGAGAGAGGGAGAACCTAACAGGCTGGTTCTGCAAGATGCTCAATAAAACTTACCAGCTAATTTCTTTATAAAACTGTACAAATTGTACTGGAGACTACTATTTTTATTTTTATTTCATTGTCACAACAAATATTGAGTTTGTTTCATTTACTAGTGTTTACTGCTCTTTACGGTATATTTTTAAATGTAGAAACATTTAATTTCATTATTTTGAAGGCATCTTTGCTCTACAGCATTTCTTTGCATGTGCCTAAAACTTTTGCACAGTACTGTATGTCTTCTCTTAAATTGTAGTGATAAAATGCCAAACCTCAACAGCTTGCTTCCTGATATACCATGTATAGCATGCATCATTATGACATACAGTACCTGTCAAATTTATTTATAAGCCTTATAAACCACAATATCTAGTGTGGAAACACATGAAAGCACATTGTATCTATAAAACCAATTTTATTTCAAAATATATATATTTTTAATATTCAGAACCAAAATCTGTTTCCACATAACCAGCATTCATGACATTTTACATGTTTATTCCTATCCAAAATTAGAATTTCTAAAAATTTTGATAATTGTTAATTTTATACTGATAAATGGCATAAAAAATGTTTTCTTGATTATACAATAGAGAAACAATTATTTTCTAATGAACAAAAGACTAGATTTTTGGTTTAAATATACAAATGTATGCATATTTAATTAGACAAAGCTTCAACTGCAAAAATAATTGTCAATTTCTTTTTAAATTTCCAGTAATTGTAAGTAATTCCAAGTAATTGTAAGAATATTGTTAGGACACGTGGTGTGGGAGAGAAGCAGGATGCACTTGCAGAAGAAAGTGGTCAGTTTATTGGGAACAGTTCAAAATTAAGTGAACACAAAACTTCATCCAACATAAATCCATAAACATAAAGGTCACAGTAATCCAAAATAATATTATACTTGGCCATAGAGGCAGTAATCCAAAAAAGGCAAAAGTAATCCAAATGAGAATGTACTTAGCTGAAGAGTCAGTAATCCAAAAAAGAAACACAGTAATCCACAACGGGTAGAAAATCCAGAAAACACAGGGAAAACTACGCTAGGCTAGGAGGTTGTCTGGAAACCATGAATTATGAGCTAAGGGAAAAACGCGCAAGATTAAACACATCTAAGCTAAACTAAACTAATACTCCGCCCCGAAGCGGAAACGGAGCGGAGTATTTAAACACACATAAATCACATGTCCCAATCCACAACACCTGACATCAATAAACATGGACCAATGCGAAATGAGGAGGCGGAGACATGACACAAACGAAAACATAAACGCACATGGCAGAGGTAAACAAAACGTGAGTTCATGAAAGAAACGTCCATCGGAGAGTTTTTGAATAGCGCTGGAACGCGCGCAGTGGAATGCATAAGTATGCCACTCGCTGCTCCTTGCAGCGTAGCGAGAGCTGGAGGAGAGGAAACCTAACAAATATCAGCAATCAAGACAAAAAGGTATTGATTGTAAAAATGATTATTTACCTGTAGTGTCTTTCCTTAACTATGGTTTATCTATGATACTTAAGGATTACTATTACATACATTATTTAATTATGATAGTATTTAATTATGGTCAGTTTTACTTCGATATAATAAGGTAGCTCTGGTTGATATACTCTTTACAATGACATTAGCATGGGTTTACTTTGGTACGTATGATACCTCTAATATTAGTAGCACTAAAACTACAACATATTACACAACAGTAATCACTAAATATTCATTGTTTTGTTTTTCTGTATGTATTTGCAGATGTGTGTCCAATTGGTATGAGCTATTTGACTACAGAGCAGTGCCAGGTGCAGGGAGGAGCATGTCCACGTGTGTGCCTTGATGCTATGACTTCGGTAGAGTGTGCCACAGAGTGCTACGATGGCTGTTACTGCTCCCCAGGCTACTACCTGTTTAACAACTCCTGTGTGCTTCTCAGCCACTGCCCCTGCTACCACCAGGGGGTGCTGTATACACAGGGTGCCAGTGTGCCGTATGATGCCTGCAACAACTGGTATGTATTCTCATGACAATCTTGATTCCCTTTTTTCAGTCTTGTTTAAAACTTTGATGGCTATGAATGTTTCACATCTTGCTGCATTGAAATGTATTCAAAGTCATATATCTGCTTTGTGTGTTTTTGCGATTATGTGTTAACAGCACTTGCATTAATGGAGAGATGCAGTGTGGCACAGTTCCCTGCCCTGGTGAGATGGATTTTCCTTTCAAGTGTTTTCCTTAATTGCTTTATACAAATCTATACAGCTTGCCATTTTAAATGCTTCCACTCGTCCATACATGTATATTTTCATCCAGTTGATTGTGGCTGGAGTGAGTGGACGTCCTGGAGTGCATGCAGCAGGACATGTGATGTTGGCATCAGGAGGCGGTACCGCTCAGGCACCAATCCTCTGCCAGCATTTGGGGGCCTTCCTTGTGTCGGTAACCATGCTGAGCTGGACACATGTAGCATCTACCCTTGTAGTGGTAGGTGTTTAAGAGATATGCAGTTCTATCAAACACACTTATCACATTTCATTTATTGGTCAGAAGGTGTTTATTTTTTTTTTTTAACAGCAGCTCAGACAGTAGCTCCAGCTGTGAGGTTTATATTAATGTACCTGTTCTAATACGTTATTGTTTCTATAGTTACACAAATACTTGTATGGCGGATGCTCCACATTAACAGATTTGCTGATATGTGATAGGAGTATGCTTGTTGTGTGTGTGTGTGTGTGTGTGTGTGTGTGTGTGTGTGTGTGTGTGTGTGTTTCCAGGGGCGAAAGGCCCATGGAGTGCATGGTCTCAGTGCTCAGTGCCCTGTGGTGGTGGATATAGGAACAGAACCCGAGGTCCAATCAGATCTCACGGCACACCACAGCAATTTAGCGCCTGCAACCTCCACCCTTGCAGTGAGTACATACCGTATGCATAATAATATGTGTGTATATAGTATATGTGTGTGCATGGTGGTACAGAGTTCCAAAAAGGAACTCTGTAAAATGATTTCTTTCATAAATTCTTTTTTACTGTGTCTCTTTACTTCCTCTGTGTGCGTGTGGTAGGTGATGGCAGTGGCTGTGCTGGTGGTCAGGAGTGGACAGAATGTGTGAGAGAGGCGCTGCTCTGCTCTGATCTGGGGATGGAGACTGAAGTAAACTCCACCTGTTCACCAGGATGTCAGTGCCCACAGGGATCTGCACTACAGGTGTGTAAATGTTGCTTTGGATATCTGAAATACTGCTCCGTACCTGTCTCCATGCTTAATTGTGTTGTGTGTCCTTCAGGATGCGAGGTGTGTGTCTTTGCCTCTGTGTCGCTGTGATGTTGATGGTGAACAGTATGAGCCTGGAGCTGTGGTCAATAAAGACTGCAACAACTGGTAATGATTTTTTAACAAGTGGTTTCATTACAATTAGGTTATTAACTAGTTATTTCTAGTGAATTCAAATCTCATAATTCAAGCTGAAGCCAAAACATTTATCGTTTTTGCACTCTTCTCACACTGTTGTCTCTTTGCACTTTATGTAGTCTTACGTACTGTTCCGTGTTGCACCATGGTCCTGAAGAAATCTCATTTCATTCCAATGTACACAAGTTACATAGAGGAATGACAATAAAAAGCCACTTGACTTGACTTGACTTGATCTTGGAATCTCTGGTTGTTTTCCATGTGTATATGGATTGTCTATGGGATACTCCCTTCAGGTGAAGTGAGAGAACCTTGCCCCAGGTGGAGGAATTTATGTAACTTAGGATCTCATTCATGAGAGATGGATAAAAGAGAGTCCATGACAGTGTTAAAGTTATAGTACCAATGGTGGTTGTCAGTTTACGTCCTGTCCTTACCTATGGTCAGGAACTGTGGGTAATGATGGAAATTATAAGCTTTCAGTCATTGTGGAGGAAAATAAGGTTCCTCTGCTGGGTTTCTGGGCTTACTCTCTATGATAGGGTGAGGAGTTTGATCATTCTGGAAAGCCATGGTATAGAGCTGTTTCAGGACTGGTGACCCCAGGGCAGACCAAGGACCCCGCTGGAGAGATTCTCACAGCAATCTGTATGTTCATGTACAGTGCACAGAGCACTAACAAGCACCTTTACAGTGGGTATAGAAAAGAATCACCCCCCTTTAAAATAATCATATTTTGTTGCTTTTCAGACTGAAATGAAGACGGACACAGTTTTTGTTTTATCCAGCTGTATTTACTCAGTGCAACTTATAACATCCGAGTGAAAGATATAACACCAACATGTCAGAAAATAAATAAATAAATAAAACAGAATCACTGAGTTGGAAAAAGGATCACCCCCTTGCCTTAATTTCTTAATTACAGCCGTTAGTCTGTTGGGATATGTCTCTACTATCTTTGCACATCTAGACTTTGCAATATTTGCCCACTCTTCTTTGCAGAACTGCTCAAGTTCAGTTAAATTTGATGGTGACCGTTTGTGGACTACAGTCTTCAAGTCATTCCACAGATTTTCAATGGGGTTTAAATCTGGGCTCTGACTAGGCCATGCAAGGACATTCACCTTTTTCTCCTTCAACCACTGTGTGGTCAGTTTTGCTGTGTGCTTTGGGTCATTGTCATGTTGGAACCTTCTTCCCATTGACAACTTTCTGGCAGAGGGCAGCAGATTTTCCTCAAGAATTTGACGGTATTTTGCCCCATCCATTTTCCTTCTATCCTGACAAGTGCTCCAGTCCCTGCTGCAGAGAAACACCCCCATAATAGGATATTACCTCCATGCTGTAGGAATGGTGTTATTTGAATGGTGAGCTGTATTGGATTTCCGCCAGACATATTGTTTGGTGTTGAGGCCAAATAATTAATCTGACCATAACACCTTTTTCCATGTGGCCTCAGAATCTTCAAGGTGCGTTTTGGCAAAGCTCAGTCGTGGGTGGCTTTTTTCTTGCAACCATCCCATACAAGCCACATTTGTAGAGAATTTGTGATATTGTTGTCCCATGCACACAATGAAAACTCTTTGTCATAAATTCCTGCAACTTGCTGTAGGCCTCTTGGTAGCCTCTCTGACCAGTTTCCTCCTGGCTCTTTCATCCAGTTTGGAGCAACGTCCTGATCCAGGGAGGGTCTGTGTTGTACCAAATACCTTCCACTTCTTAATAATAGACTTCACTGTGCTTCTAGGCATTGATAAAGCCTTTGAAAATTTTTTGTATCTATCTCCTGACTTGTGCCTGTCCACAACTTTATCCCGGAGATCTTTTGACAGTGCCTTGCCACCCATAAGTGATTGTTTGTTTCAGTTGCACTACAAAATGCTCCAGGAAAGCTCTTTTCATGCTGAGCTAATCAAAATGACCACAGCTGATCCCAGTTGAAAGTCAAATGGCTTTGTGTGCCATTGAGAAGGTGATTAGCTACACCTTATTGAGTTTACAAGTCATTTTTAGGAGGGGGTTGATCCTTTTTCCAACTCGGTGACTCTGGTTTTGTATTTATTTATTTATTTTTCTGACATGCTGGTGTTTCACTTGGCTGTTATAAGTTTCACTGAGTAAATACAGCTGGATAATACAAAAACTGTGTCCATCTTCATTTCAGGCTGAAAAGCAACAAAATGTGATTATTTTAAAGGGGGGTGATTCTTTTCTATACACACTGTAACTGCCCTATGATCTTGAGTGGGCAATAGTTTGGAAAGATGCATTATTTGGCATTATAAGTCTCAGTACTCTGTAATGTAACTTGTTTTATTGCAAAAAAAAAATAAAAAAAAGTTAGGTAATGACATTGCAAGGATACTTACAACAGGACATTGAGACTTTCTTATTTTATTCTTCATTCTACTTTTTCCTGTCATTTACTCTAGATTTTATGTGATTTGGTTTTACTGTATAATAGCTTTTGCTGTAGAATACTCTGTCCTTTTTAACATTTTCCTGAAGCATTTTGAATTTGATTGGCTAAAATCATTTCTTCTCAATCATCTTATCTTACAGCACTTGTGAATCAGGAAGACTGATAAACTGCACCCAAGTAGAGTGCAATGGTAAGATTCACCTGGGGTTTTACCTCTGTTCTACCTTCTGAGAATTTCATGTACTTGTGTGTTTATAATCAAGTGTGTAACTCCTTGCAGTGGATGGTGGCTGGTCAGCCTGGACTCCATGGAGTGTGTGTTCAGTGTCTTGTGGTGCAGGCTTGCAGTCACGCTATCGTTTTTGCTCCAATCCCGAGCGAACTGGTGCTGGATTGCCTTGCATCGGCCCAGACCGGCAGGATCAAGCGTGTGTCCAGACAGCATGCAGTCGTGAGTGATACCACATGTGTAAAATTACACAAGAATTCGGACCTATTCTTGAGGATGCAATTTAAAATGACACTGTTAAAAGGTAATGGAGGATGGAGCGAGTGGACATCCTGGACAGAGTGTACCAAGTCTTGTGGAGGGGGTGTGCGCAGCCGCTGGCGTGAATGTGACAGCCCAGCCACTGAGGGAGACGGAGACTTCTGCGAGGGACTGAAAACTGAGCTTGTGGCCTGTAACATAGAGCACTGTCCAGGTACTTGCTATTTATGATTTTCCTTGTGGTAGACTGGTATGTTTTGTAAATGGTGTTTGTTTGACTTTATGCTTGTTTGTGTGCTATAGTAGATGTTAACTGTGTGTTGTGTTCACAGTGACTCAGTGCTCAGACATTTCAGGCACTGTGTTCAGTAGCTGTGGACCCTCATGTCCCCGCACCTGTGATGAACTGACTGTGAGTACAAGCTCTGCTCTTATCACATCATTGCTTTTTAAATGCAAAGCACCACCTGGTTGAATTGTAATTTTATTATCAATTATTATTTTTATTATTTTGTTACTTCAGTCTTGCGTCGACTTTATGGGCTTTTTCAAATCTTGGTAGGTTCTGGAGCAGGAATGTTGGTACAGATCTCAGTCCTCAAAGAAGAGTGACTTAAAGTGTGCAGTGTGCTCCAAAACTGTTTGGACAATTGATTGACTGTATGTTTTAGGCTTTTTATTTAGAGTTAATGGATGGAGCTCGCACATAAAAGCCTTTCACATGATTTTAAGTCTATTCAGTCCATTTACCAGAATATCAGAATGAAAAACAATCAATATTTGCAGCTGTAATATGAAGCTAAAGGCTTTACACATACCCTATGCAAATGCAGGGGACATTAATTGCTAAATGCTTTTTTCCACTATTGGAAAAGTTTAATTGCTCAGTACAATTAAGAGAACATGCCTAGCTACTTATTATCAAATATGTTTGGCTTAAATTTCATGAATAACACAGCTTTTTCATGAATAACACAGATATTTTTTGTTAATTGAGCTAGACACATGGATTGCTTAAATGGTGTTCATAAATAAAGAATTGCTAAACATCTATAAATATTTAAACTCTTCTAATTGTTTTGCTTCATTACTACTTGCTATGGAGGGAAAAAAAAAACATGCTATGCAATGTAAGAGTGCTACTTTGCACTTTAAAGTGCATCCTTGATAAAGTCTTGATGTAAAAAGTATGTAAAAAGTGCCATTCACTCTGCTTCACTTCTTCAGAATTGAATGAATGCTTAGTAATAACCAAGATTTCAGAGGCATTTATAGACGACTGCTAAAGATTATGGTAATTTTGATGATGATGATGATGATGATGATAATGATGATGATGACGATGATAGTGATGATGATTATTCCACAGCACTGTGAATGGCGTTGTGAGCCTGGCTGTTACTGCATTGATGAGAAAGTGTTGAATGTTAATGGTACAGCGTGTGTAGAGAGAGAGCAGTGTCCCTGTCTGGACCTCACCACCAGCCAGCGCATCGAGCCTGGAGAGACAGTCCTCACTCCTGATGGCTGCAACAACTGGTGAGGACAGAGCTACAGAATGAGGGGTGTTTGGGATCAGTGATTAATATCATTTTCAACTCTTTCAAAGTCTCCTACTATTCAATTAGCTTGTTTTGGTGTTTTCTGTCTATAGTACCTGTGATGGAGGACAGCTCACTTGTAGCAACAACCCATGTCCAGGTTTGGCAAACAAATGTATTCCTATTGAGTTCACATTTATACTTTTATCTGTTGACATTAAAGGAGCAGTTTGTAATTCTGTATTAAAAGTCTTTACTGCCTAAATTTGCAATTGCATTAAAACAGTGACAAACCTTTTTCATAACTAACCTCACCCCTTTTGTTGAAACTTCTGTATGTATGTTATACTGTATAACTACGGTATAACTTCCTTTTAACTGAAAAGAGGGTGGAGCTAATTTCTGGGCCAGAAATTAGCTCCAGAAATTCGCCAGAAAAAGTTCATTAAGATTTACATAAGAAATGACTTTGAAGTTGCTTTTTATTACATTGACAGAAATTTCTCTTACACTGGAAACGGTTTCTTATCTTGCAATAGTAAGTCATGGTGACTGGACTTGGCAGGATTAGAAAGACATTTTATCCTTCATGTGAGGGACTCCCTAATGAATTGATGACGCGCCTTGAATGAGTTGTGAAACATTTTATATTTACACCCCAATTCCAGGCTCATTGACTTACTTCTTCGTTTGACTAGTCACATTAGGGGTTGCCACAGTGGATCATCCGTCTCCATTATGGAAATCTGGTTTATGATCCATTTTATCCAGGCTTGGGACCGGCAGTGAGAGAGCACTAGCCTGTGCAACCCCAGTGGCTGGGTTTGGTGCCCAATGTGGGGCTCCAAAATCCTGAGATTAAGAGTCTCATGCTCTACCGACTGAGCTAGCCGGGCACCCAGTCTTATTGACTTACTATTACTACAAAATTTCAAATGGACAGCTTGATAGAAAACTGTCACAAAAACAGTTCTTTTTTTCATCTCCCATTCTCAGTGGATGGAGGCTGGTGTGAGTGGTCCAGCTGGACGCCGTGCTCTAAGACATGTGGTGCTGAGTGGGTCTCTCGCTACAGGAGCTGTGCTTGTCCTGTGCCAGTGGCAGGAGGGGCAGCATGTCTAGGCCTGCAAGAGGAGCACCAGGGCCTTGGAGTGCAGATAGAAAGACAACCCTGTCCTTCAGTCATCTTTTGCCCAGGTGACACACACATCTATTGCGTAAACACTGATGACACAGGTTGTTTTTTTTAAGGACTGAATTTACCAATAATTTATGTTTATCTAGTTGAACTTTGACCCCACAAATTTGCATTTTGGTACACATGGGTCAACCGAAAACAAATGGCTGGGTTACTGTCCTTTCTTTAAAAAAACAACAACAAAAAAAAAACCTCACAGTTGAAAAACACTTGTAATTTAGCTAACATTACCAGTTGCCTCCAAAATCACATCACATCAGGACCTATGATAATCACCTGATTTATACTTCATGGCCACAAAAAAATAGCAAGGCAAATCTCTGAAAGCAAGAGACAATAAAAAAAAGACTAATACAGTTATATGCAAACATTCAAATGAACTTCTCATATCAGTCTAGTATACAAATTACTGCATGAAACTCCATATTAACTCCTCACTACCCACACTTAACTCAACTCTGACTATGGGTACAGGTTTCTTACTAGAAACATTAACACTGGCTTTCGTTTTAGTTTGTTTTGTTTTTTTTTTAGGTATAATTTACTGGTTGGGTAAGTGGAAGGTCCTGACTGCTTGTGTATGTCTCTCTCCTTTCTAGTGCATGGTTCATGGGGATTGTGGAGTAAATGGTCGGAGTGTGATGCATGTGCGGGTGTGTCTGTCAGGAAGCGAGAGTGTAACAGCCCCCCTGCTAGATTTGGAGGTCTGCCATGCCACGGCGAGTCCCTCCAGAGTCGTGGTTGCCATGACAACCAAACCGTCTGCTCAGGTCAGCTTTCCTCATACTCAGTGTCCTTTGTTAAGTGGGGTGCAAAAAAAATCTAAAGAGTCTAAACTAATGATATATTTTACACACTTGATACTTTATATTCAAGTATGTTATTTACAATAAATTCTGTATATTGTACACACATTATTTGTATTAGTTTGGCAAATTGTTGCCATGTCATGTAATTTGAATTTTAATGCATTAATATTCCTGATAAAATAATTAACATCTGGGTTGCGTCATATCTCAAGTTTGATTATTTTACAATAATAGCACATTATTTTACAAAATACCACAGCAATTTGCTAACCATTACACATTTTTTTCAATTTAGGAATGAAATGTAATACTTTTTATCTGTTTTAATGTTGTAGAATAAATGCAAAACAAGTTAGGTTCTGTTAACACTTATATTTCATTACAACAACTATAAATAGTCATTTTCTCTCTCTTTTTTGATGTTAATAAGAGCAAATTGTAGTTTGTCATGTCACCACAGTACAAACAGTACATCGCAGTATTCTGAAGACTTTTCCTTGTAGCAGACAATTTAAAGGGGCTTTTTATTAACCTGTGACTGTTGCAAAGCACTGACACTGAAGACTTCTTTCAAAAACATACCATATCTTTCTTTGTTAAATACCAACACTATTTAAAAATCAGTTTATTATTAGGCTTAAATGAGTGTGACATATTACAAGTTCCTGTAAATGAGTTGTTACTATAGAAATGATAATGTATTAGAGTGCATTAATTATAAACCTGTCATTTTCCTTGGATATGACACTACTGCCAGAGCTGCTGTTGTAGATAATTCATTAATTAACACCTCCTGACCGATCAGAATTGAAATTTCAGCAACACTGTGGTATAAACAGTGTTGACTCAATTACTGCTTTAAATAAGTAAAGTACTTTTTTATTATATCTTTTGATTAAATATAATATTTCAAAATGTTTTTTTGATTACTGATAAAATAAGCCCATTTCTTGATAGTTGACTCAGACTTGTGGGCCCTAAATGCTGTTTCACATTATTTGAAAGCCAGCGTTATTTCAGCTTTGTTTAATCATTCTGTTACTCTCCTTGTCTGAACTCAGACTGTGGGGGCGGACAGCAGGAGTGGCCTTGTGGGAAGCCGTGCCCTCGCTCATGTGAAGATCTCCATGGCGACACTGAGTGCATAGACACATCAGGGTGCAGTCCAACCTGTGGTTGCCCAGGTGACATGGTTCTGCAGGATGGAGTTTGTGTGGAGAGAGAGGAGTGCCGGTGTAAATTCCACAACAGTACTTCTGGTGAGAAAAGCATGCTAGGGTGAAATCATTTCCACATTCTTTATTATTATACTGTATACCTTTATTGTGGTTAAAAGGTACATGTTTTTGACAGCAGCTCCGGGAAAAAAAAACCAAAAAAAACTGTCTTTGAATTTATTCCCTATCCAACATGTAGTGCACTATTTGAGGTGCAGCCATGTTGTAGTGCACACTATTTCTACACTAAATACCACAATGCATAGTGATTGTTTAGCTTGAATTTATCTTGTCAGAATAAACACTAAAGCAGACAACTTCATGTATTAATACAATTATTTTTAAATGCTATTTAAGACCAGTCAAGTCAACACATACTCCTCAGTGGTGTATTTAATACAGAAAATTGTGTTAATTGTGTTGGTTTCAAGTTGCTAGGAAATTTGTAACATCTAAGGGAGCGATTTCAGACAGAACTAAAGAATTGCTAAATATTCAATATAAAAATGTTTAGAAATTTTTGAAATGCCACCAGCATGCTGCCCTACAACTCTCCTTTATAAAAGCTTAAAAATATTTCTAAGCTATTAACTGGGCGCCTTTCTGTTTTCCCCATAATCCAGCAGATTTAAATATCACAAACATGGCATGGGAGTGGCCAGGCAGGACAGACTGGCAATATGCAAATTCAGGAGAGAGCATCATCACAGACTGCAGCAACTGGTAACCTCAGCCTTCTGCAATTTTATGCATATACAGTATTTACAGTCTAAATAAGTCGTAATCTTTTCTGTTATTGAGATTGAAGTTTTGACATTTGAAATGTCAAAACATGACATTTGAAAGGCTGATACATCATTCTGATATATTGTGCTCATCTGCATTGGGATTCTCATTATTTTATTTTATTTTATACAGCACGTGTGAAGCTGGTGTCTTGCACTGTGACTCACTTCCTGGTTGTATTGTTGATGGCGGATGGAGCCAATGGGGGCCGTGGTCCGAGTGTTCAGTCCTATGTGGGGGTGGAGTCAAGCTGCGGCTTCGTCAGTGTAATAACCCCGCCCCTCAGGGTGGTGGGAGAGAGTGCAGTGGTGGTGCTGACCAGCAGAAGGAGTGTAATCGTCATGCCTGCACAGGTGTGTAAGCTTGCACTGTTCACTGGCGCAGACATTTCACTGTATTCAGCCCATTTCAGATGAGTAAGGTCTTAACGTTTGGTCACAAATCGTTTCTTTGTCATTCAGTTCAATTTAGTTTGATCAATAAATATTTTGAGGTATATCAGGAGTCAGCAAGTAAGGAATAAAGCATGATGGGGAGTGCTGTTTTAGGGAAATAATCAAAGACAGGGTGGTGTGATGCTCCACTGTTTTCTTAAAGGCCCACGTCTTGAAGTGTTTTGTTTCATTTATACCGTTACAGTTTGCCGGCAGTTACACATTTTCATTTATTTACAAAATATACATCATACATTTGTATTCGTTTATAGTTTAATGTTGTGGATTGTCCTTGAAACAAGTTTGTTCCTGTTATGTTGTTATTGTTACGTAAACTGGAAGGAGGGGAGTCAGGATGCATGCGCAGGGGAAACGTCAGCTTATTAGGAACATTTCATTCAAAAATAAAGGAACAACAAAAAAAAAAAAACAACAAACCATAATCCATTCAACGAAGAGCAGTAATCCAAAATGAGATAGTCCTTCACAAATGAGGCAGTAATCCACGAATAAGTAATCCACATGAAAAAAGGGAGATAAACATATGAACGAAGAAAAGAAAACAAAAAGGAGCAAACACGACACTAGGCTGTGGTATGGGAACCACGAACTACGATCTAAGGATAACGAAGTACGAACATAGAACAATGGTCTGGGAACCATGAACTAGGGGCGAAAGAAAACAAGAAAGAAGTCGGCTTACAGCACATACTCAGTCTACCGCTACATCTATTCTATTCTACTTTAATACTCCGCCTCTAAGCGGAAACGAGAAGAGGTATAAATACACAGACACGTTAGGGGCAAAACGAACTGAAACACATAACACCTGACGATTAATGATAAATCAATAAACAGAAAACCAATGAGCGAACGGGGCAGAGACATGACACAAGCCAAGGAACCAATAAACATAAAGGAGGCGGAGACATGACGCAAACCAAAACACAAGCACATGGTAAAACACAGGAGGCGGAGACATGACGCAAACCAAAAATGTGGAAGTGCGCTACTCGCTAGCCTCTGCTAGCAGCGTAGCGAGAGAGAGACTCTAACAGTGATAAACATCTTTTTCTCACTGGTGTTGTGAAGTTAATAAGACAAAAACAGTGCAGCTTTACCTCTGACTGTTACAATGTGATGACACTGGAGACTCCTTCCAAACAAGCAAAACAAATACAGAAATCTTCACCATATCCACATTTGGACTTTTATGTACAGTGTCTGCCATACAAGTCCCTATATAAGTTGTTACTATAGAAACAGTATTGTATTTGAACGAGAACATTAGTATAAACCCTTGATTTGCCTTGTAGCCAACACTATTGTCAGAGCTGCTGTTATAGAAAATTAATCAACACCTTCTGACCAGAATCGAGCATTCAACAGTGCTGTGGTATAAGCGTATTCACATGTGCACTAATAATCCAATTACCTGATTCCAGGTTATGATTGGTTAGCACACTATGATATATTAAACTGGACTAAAAGCTAATATTGTATTCCATATAATCTGATACAGACACCTGAATTCTTGCCCAATAATTCGATTATTCAGTGTATACATGCCATTAATCTGATATTTTCCTTTATCTTCATGTGTAGATAGAACCAAATACAGAAAAATAGAGGTGGCTTAAATAACAGAATTATGTTCAATTTGCAACCATAATAAATATTTACCATACAAGTATTTTAAATGCAGTTTTTTGGAGTCATCATATAACATGCTAAACTGTGCTCCTCAGACTCTGGGATGTGGTACGAGTGGTCAGCGTGGTCCATGTGTTCTGTCACCTGTGGAGGAGGAGAACAGAGACGCACTCGAACCTGCCGCACTCCTCCATGCACCGGGATGACACGCCAGAGCAAGACCTGCAACACACAAGTGTGTCTGGGTGGGTTACACACTGCATCTTTACACAACCTGCACTTAAGAGAGGGATGGTGAATATGAGAAGGCATTATTTATGCAGCTGTTTTTTGGGCCATAGATGTCAATAATGTGGAGTTATTGGCTGGCCTGATTTTATCATTATAAAAATGACATCCCTGGAATCACCAGGAACCACACAAGAAGGGTTTAGGATAGATTGATAGCATTTGCAAAACTCTATTAGATTAAATGGCTACCTATTTCATTGCTATGAGATGTGGGATTGTATTTTTTTGATTTTTTAAATACCTGTATGTTCTTGAGTTTATACCTTGTAGAGCCTCTGTAATGGAACTTACAGTATTTTGGGTAAATGCAGTACTGCAGGGATCCAGGAATACCATAGGGAAGGGAAGTTATCTCCTGTAGACTATACATGACCTTGAGCACCCAGGCATGGATGGTTAAATGGAGAGTTTTACAGTTTTGTGGAAAATCACACTGGATTAAAGAATCAGAGTCTGAAGATATGAGCTATTTATGCGTAAAACTTCAACAAAATCCATCTACATTTTCTGAGGTTTTGCACCTGCCTGTATCTCTTTTCCGAAAGACTAAAGGAGAGAAAATTCTACAAAGAACCAAACGCTCCGCATTGTTTTTTCCACAGTGGTGGACTATTATCACCATACTGTACATTATTATACTTATCATTGAGTTCTTAATGCCTGTTTCACTGGTGATTGAATTGAACTGAATGGATTTAATCCAAACTTCAAAAACTCAAAAACAAAACAGCAAAACAAGCTGGAGTTCAAATAACGACTAGCAACTTTGATTTAATGTGTTCTGACAGTAGAAAGTTCAGGAATAAAAGTGCTATGGTTTTAATAAATGGCGAGAACATTATTGTATACATTTCATTAATGATTCTAACATTTGGATTGTTTGTAAAATGAATGTGGATTAGGGTCTATAAAGTCCCTATCTGAGAATACATGTATCTGAGAACACATTGTCTCATGGCAAACAGACTTGCTTTAAAGCTCAACTCCATGAAAATCAGCCATTCGTGTCTTATGGGGTTCTGTAATTAGATAGTTATATTCGTCTGCTCCCACGCTGAGGCAGAGGTGTGTTTGCAGTTGTGATTAAACTCTCCCACAAGAGCAGCAGTGTCTGGCTTCAAGATGTGCCTAATCATCCAGCCTATTGTGAAGGCCTCCCAGGTTGGCCTGCTGAAACACCCAGCTATCCAATGTTCTCATTTAAAAGTGAAATGACTCTATTTCACACCTCTGTGTCTTTGCTCATTCTTTCAGAAATTCAGATGAGCTATTTCTGAAGACCTGCTGTGAAATAAGCTACTAATTCTCTGAGTCCAGCTCTGAGAAAATCGGATCTTCTTGCATAGAAAATTAGGTTAATAAGTAGTATTGGACTAAGGTCTAATCAAAGGACAAATGTTGCTTATGTGCAGTGTACTCTGTCATATTCTACAGCAGAACGTGTGTATGTAAAGAGTGTAGCACCAACACCAGTCATCAGAATCCATTTATATTGCATTTTCTGTACCATTTGTGGATGGTTTATCATGAGGTATCTTGTGTGTGTGTGTGTGTGTGTGTGTGTGTGTGTGTGTGTGTGTGTGTATCAGAGGTGGGCTGCCCTCCAGGTCGTCTATACCGGGAGTGTGAGAGAGGCGAGGGCTGTCCATTCAGCTGTGCTCAGCTCAGTGGGCTTGAAGGCTGTTACTCCGAGGGTTGTGAGGAGGGATGTCACTGTCCACCCAACACCTACCAGCACCACGGAGCCTGCCTACAGGTCACATGACTCATCATATAGTAACTAGTAGTAGTAACTCAATGGACTTAGACTTGTGGAATGATTGTGAAGATGTTTGTCATGCAATAAAATATATTGAGGATTTTACCACAAGTCCAGTTGCCTTGATTTACTCCTACTTGCCCAGGATGACTTGTAGCTGAGTGTGCATAAGCAGGGTGTTGAGACCTTTTAACCTGTTTATTTGTGCATCACTATTTTGAAGGTTCTTCTTGGGATATATGACCTACATCAAACTCCATAAATATAGACACCTTTTGATAAATTAGGTAAACCATTGTATAAAAAAGACATCACACACAGTGATTCAATGTTTCCATTTGAACAATTGGACAAACTGCTTAGTTTTTAACAAATGTTCTATCAAAAATATGTAGCAAAATTATGTGCACCCAAAGACTATTTAACACCTTATAGTCCCAGCTTATTACTTAGTTATGTAACTTGAAGCATACTATTCACCACCTGCTATGAACTACAGTGAACACAATAGGAAAAAATACAGTACGTAGGTACAAGAGTGAGAAATGCACATCTGCAACCATCAATAGTCCTAGTATTTTAAGCATTTAAAAAATAACTTACCATTGAACATTTACTGTTACATTGAGTGTATAAACGCAATATAAAATAGCAATTATTTATGAGAGGTATTCCAAATTCTGCATTGCATTCAAGTTATTTGCACAAGGTAGCAAAGGTTTAATTGTGTGTGATTTGTGTACGATGCTTTGGATAAATAGTGGTTGATAATCCAATGTCTTATGTGTAGGAGTGTCCATGCCTAGTGGACAGCGAACTCTTGACCTCACTTCAGAGAGTGTCTGTGACCCCAGACCTCTACAACATTACCGGAGGAACAGAGCTTAGGTCTGGAGAAGAGCTGATGCATGAGTGTAGCTCCTGGTAAGCAGAGGTGTTTTTTTTTTTTTTTTTTTTTTTTTTTTTTTTCCTTTCTTTATGTATATTAGTTACTCACAGCAATGTGGAAAGAATTGCCTTGCCCAAGGCTCATTTTCAGTACCATTTTGTAGCCCGTGAACCTGCAGAGCCAGTGTAATTGAATACACCTGTAAGGTACACAGCATAAAATCTCAGTTTATCACATTTTATAATTATTTGTGTGGGAGTTTGGGAAAACTCTTTGCATGTTGCTTCTGGCAGTCAAATTTAAGAAAGCATAAACATATTTCATCAAAATGACTTTTCAGTCTTGCATAGGCTATCTTCCTGCAACGATGATGTTGGGTAAGGAGCCAGCTTAACAAACACAGTCAGTCTGCTGAAAGATGTCTAAAACCTTGCTAGCTATGTGTGAGTTCCTCACTCCGTGAATGTCAGCCTTTGATCAAGTTGTTGGATAGCTTTTCACTGTAGCCAAACAGGCATAAGGCTAGCGCAGTTCAGCGTGAATTTAGGTACTGGCAGTGAAAATGTCTGCAGTCTTTAAAATCTCTGGAGTCTTTAAATTTAATTTGATCCCTTTTCACTTTTGAGTGTAAGCAGACTTTAAAATTTGTGATGAAGATACATATAAAAGAGAAATGTTTTTCAGTTCAGGAAATCCTGTAGTGAAGTGTTTTCTCCAGCCACCACACATGTTAAATACTGGTCAACAATGACTGGCTTATATCTGAAACGTTCCCCCTTACCTAGAAACTGAGCCTGGTTAGTCAGTATAACCTCTGTCTTTTTGGATTTCCCTCCCAGTTTGTGTGAGCACGGCCTCTGGAACTGCTCTCTCATGCCATGTCCTCGTGATGGTGGTCTGAGTCCTTGGGGTCCCTGGGGTCCCTGTTCACTCAGCTGTGGGGGTTTGGGGCAGAAAGTCCGCAATAGGAGCTGCACTAATCCAAGCCCTGCTTATGGAGGTCAAGATTGTGTGGGAGACCTGCAGGAGACAGCATATTGCCAGACCCCAGACTGCCCAGGTGAGCCTCTTCCCTTCCTCTTTTTGAAGCCTGCTTTCCCAGTTTATACTTTTTTGGTAATTTTATAGTAATTATGCTGTGCAACATGCTTTGTAATTGTTAAGCTAATCCTCAAACTATCATCTCAAGTGTTATATGAGTCTAATTTATAATCACATTCTATTTGCAGTGGATATGCTTCCTACAGGCAAACCACCCCTGTCAGGTAATCATGCAGTCACAAAATTAATACTGTAAACTTTAGTGCATAAAGTGTGTATAATTTTTTTATTGCTTTCCCACCCCCTTATACATATTCAGTGTTGCATCCTTAAGGAGCTGCTAGACTAAATGCAAATAACATTTTCTGGCAAAAAATAAACCTCACTTGAATGGGAGAGGATGAAAGGATATGAAAAAGGAATTAACTTCTTGTAGCAGTTATTTTGTGTTGAATTGATTTAGTCAGCTTGGAGTGTGAGCCATTACAAAACAAGACGAGGTCTTGGTCTTTTCTTTCTAGTGGAAAAATACACAAAAACTAAATAATTCCTTAATTTATTAATCATCAGCAACCGCTATCCTGGTCAGGGATATGCTGAATCTTTAACCTAGGGTCAAATTAAAGCAGCTAGTTCACCTACTGGCATGTTTTGGGGGCTGGGAGTAAACCAGAGAACCTGGAGGAAACCCATGCAGACACAGGGAGAACATAAGAAACTCCACACAGACTGAAACCCAAGCTCAGGATGGAAAACTGCAGCTGTGATGTAGCAATGCTAAAATGGAGGAATTGCTGATTGTTATATAGCAGTCACTATATAACACTTTCAAGTCAAATGTTGTCACTCCCAGTTGGAAAATACAATCTGTATAGTAATTAACATTAGTTTAAGCTAACTCGAACCCTAACTCTATCCCCTAACCCTAACCCTAGGTTAAAAAGTAAAGAGACAAAAAAAGCCTCACTAATCTTTATTGTGATATTGAGCTGTTTCCTGTCTTCTCTCTCTCTCTCTCTCTCTCTCTCTCTCTCTCTCTCTCTCTCTCTCTCTCTCTCTCTCTCTCTCGTCTGACTTTAGATGAGGACTTGGGGTTCTCCCAGTGGACACCATGGAGTTCCTGTTCTAAATCCTGCAATGAAGCAGGTCGCCCTGCACTCAAGTTTCGTCAGAGAAAATGTATCATTGCACCATGCACAGGACAAAACAGACAACAGAAAGTCTGCAATCTCCCTCAGTGTCCTGGTAAACATGTAGTTACTATCCACACTCTGCTCCTCAAATTCTAGCTGCAGTCAGATAGTCTACATCTACTATTACCTTTCAGCTCAGCCAATAAATATAATTAGCTTTAGAAGTGTATAATATTAGTTAATGCCATCTTTATTGTATGTCATGGATAGCTCTGTGACTTTAATCCAGATGGCGATTTGTCAATTCATACTGAATGTTTAAAGATTTATTTAACCTTATTTAACCTTCCAAGCTCCCAGTGACTCAATAAACAGATATCCTGACTTGTAAATAAGCTCTTGTCTACATTTGTACTGGAAACACTAATGAACTCACCTGGCTTTGTTGTTGTTTGGGAGATGGTGGAGTGTGTGTGGATGAGGCATGTTCCCATAGAAACTGCTCATGGACGGAGTGGGGAGAGTGGAGTGTGTGTTCACGCTCTTGTGGTGTTGGTCAGCAGCAGCGCGTCCGCAGCTTCATCGCCCCCGGGATTAACGGAACCTGGTGTTCAGGCATCATCGATGGCAATGTGGAGAACCGCTTCTGCAACATCCGAGCCTGCCGTGGTGAGACAGACAATTCAATATCTCACTACTGTTTTATGTAGAGTTTTAAGTGTTTTATGTGCTGTATGTGTTAACGAAAATTGTGTATTTCTTAATATTTGCATGTATTTCTTAATTGTGATGATGGTGTCATGTAAACATTTTTCTTTTTTTAACCTATGGACATGTAAGAACCTTGACCTACTTAAAGTCAGCAGTTAGTTATAAAACCAGATGCAAGTTTTCTCCCTGTTTTTAATCAAATGGAGAAAATTACATTCAATATTTTCCTATTTAAAAAGATATTTGTATTATTGTGTAGATGTGTACACCGTAAGCACAGTCCATTACTAAAGCGAAAGACAGTATCTGCCAATTATGTCCAGTTTTGTCAAAATTTCATATTTGTTGTTTTTCCAATGTAATACTTTTTAGTGGATTAAAAAAATAACCTTACTATTAGCTATTTCAAGCCTATTATCTTTTTTTTTTTTTTTTTTTTTTTTTTTTTGTAAAACTTGGATGTAATTTTTTTTTTTTTTTCCTACTCCTCAAATGCTCATACAATATTCATCAAATTTTAGTCAGATCATATGTCAAGATGCAATTATTAAAGGTTTTTTTTTTTGTAAAAGTGGAGAAAAAGTTTTCTTAAATGTTGAGAGATATAGTGGTTAGTCAAATATAGAACAATATTAATCAGATATGGAGATATTTTTTCCCTTTTGAATACAGAAATATACCAAATGTAGTATATTGTGAATATACTGTAAATCTAAATTAATGTAAATATAAATATGATTATATTTTGTAATTGCATTAAGAAATATGCACAAAATATAAGATGTGACCAAAAGATCAACTGGTTTAGTGTCAAACCATAGTGTGTGAGCATGTATTTTAAATGAAAGCCTTACAGCTCTTTCTGTTTTGTCTCTTCTCAGTGGATGGGAGTTGGTCTCGCTGGAGTCCGTGGTCACACTGTGATAAGTCATGTGGGGGTGGTCGCTCTATTCGCACACGTTCCTGCTCCAGCCCTCCACCCAAAAATGGGGGACTCAAATGTCTTGGAGAGAAGAACCAGGTCAAACCCTGCAACACCAAACCATGTGGTATGCTTTGCTAATGCATTCATTGAGATTTATAGCCTTTAAGGTTTCTAGTGGTGGATGAGGAGAAAATTTTTAAATGAATACTTGTTACAGACCAGTGTACAGGAGTTGAAGGAAGCACAGTTTTATGCAGATGTTTTTGTATTTATTTATACAACAACCAATATGCAGTCTAGTGTGTTGAGGTACTGTTTACTCTATTTCTACATTCCAGACGAGCGTGGATGCCCACTGGGTCAGGAGTTTGTGCCTTGTGCCAATGAGTGCCCTCAGCGTTGCCCTGACCTACAGCAAGACATTCAGTGCCAGGACAATACTGAGTGCCAGCCAGGCTGCCGCTGCCCTCAGGGTAAGGGGCCAGGGATAAGATGACCTGACACTTACATATAATAATATGATATGAGCATATAATATGATATGTTATTTACGTATTTCATTAGCACTTATAATATGATATTAGTGCATTTAAAGAGATATCAGTTTTACTGTGGAGATAGGTACACAGTAATTATCGTGCATTACTAAAGGCAAAAGACAGTACCTGGCAGCTTGTCCAGTTTTGTTAAAACTTTATATTAGTTGTTTTTGCCATGTAATTTTGTTTAATATAGCAAGATTATTTTACTTACTTACTCAATTAACCAACCCAATACTTATGTTTAATTATTTAACAACTACTTTTTTCTGAACATCAAGTAAACTTGGAAGTATTGCAATACATAGTGCAATACATAACTTTATGCTAGTCTTCCCATTTTTATGCATGTATCTCAATAGAAGCCGCTATAAATAAGACACAACATAGAACACAACAAGGTGTGCTGCTGTTTAATCAATGAAAGTGCAAAGTAATCTGTCCTGAAGACTTTCGTGCATCAGAAAACTTACAGCTTTACCTTGACTGTTATAAAGCTTTAACACTGAAGATTCTATCTTTAAAATCGAACTAAATTATTCTTTACAAAAAACTTCACCAAATCAACAGTTACACACATTTTTTAGCTCATTATGTGGATTGTCCTTCATACAAGTCCCTATGTACGTTGTTTGAAAAAATACTGTATTAGAATGATTGTGATGATATAAACCTTGCACCCAGAACTATTATAGTACTATTATACTGTACTATAATACAGTACACTGTAAGTAGTACCACTGCTGTTATAGAAAATCAACACCATCTGCCCAATCAGATTCAAGAATGCAACAGTGCTGTGGTATAACATTAAAATAACTTTTTCTCAGGAATATCTTTATAGCTGGCTTAATTATGCAGTTATACCAATTTAAAGCAGGCGTTTGACAGGATTAGCATTACGCTTCTTTGTCATTAGTATTGTATATATGTCTGTATGTAGGTGAGCTACAGCAGGATGGGGTGTGTGTGAAGCTGTGGCAGTGTGACTGCATAGATGCACTCGGGCAAAGCTGGGCTGCAGGCAGTCAGCACCAAGTCGACTGCAACAACTGCAGCTGCGCAGACGGAGTTCTCTCCTGCACCAACCTCACCTGTGCAGGAAAGAGCAGCTGCTCCTGGAGCTCATGGTCCAGCTGGTCCTCCTGCAGTGTTACCTGTGAGGCAGGACAGAGAACACGCTTCAGGTGAGGCATTACAGAGGGAGAGTTATGACTGGAGAATAATGAAGGAAAGATAATATGAAGGAAAGCTGTAGCTTGTGTAGTTTATGGACAGGTGATGGTCAGAGACGAAATGGGGCAGATACTGAAAATTGATGGATGGACAAATGCTCAGAAACGCACTATTATTTCAGGTCACTGATTCCCGAGACTCCAGATGCCGACTGTCAGTTCGAGGAAGTTCAACACAAGCCATGTGACCCAGGTCTTTGCCCACCACTGTGTCTCCATGGTGATCAGTCGCTGTCTGTTGGTGACACATGGTTAGAAGGGGAATGTAAACAATGGTGAGTTATAAACATCTGCCTACATTTATACATTTAACTTGGTTTTCAGATTTTCCTAACTGTGATTTGAATTCGATATATGATGTGAATAATAGCACCCTGTAAATAATTACGATATATATGTATATGATGCATGCACATGCAAAGATTGCATGCACAAGCATACTGTGTTATGTGCTATATGATACTAGTTGTTTTTGTATTTATGTTTTTGTATTCAGCACATGTATTCCTGAAGGAGAATACTGCCAGGATATTTACTGTCGAGGTAGGTACAGCCTGAAAAATAAATTAATAACTTAACGTCATCTCAAAAACTATATAACAAAATTCCATAAGTTACATAAAACCCTGTTGTTCCACAATAATGACTAAAATAATAACCACGATTATTTTTGCTCAATAATTAATTCACACTTTATTTATATATTTATCATAATTTTTAAAACCATTTTAGAAATCACATTTTCCACAATTCATCATTTTATATCAATAGAAAGCTTCTTCTTTTGCATAGTACATGGTAATCCTAAATTCTTTTTTTAGTCACATTAATTTAGTGTTTAATTAATGTGTAAATGTTAAATATAACACAGTTAGATTTAAAAGAAATAACTAAATACATATCTTCATTGGTATGTAACCTGTCAGACATGAGTATATTAGTCAAAGCCAAAATAATCCTGATGCTCTTAATACTGTAAGTGCTATTTTTCCCACTTCTTTTGTAAATAAGGAAGCTAAGACATCTTTTTATCTTCTCAGTGGATGGAGGCTGGACACCGTGGTCTGTCTGGTCTGACTGTTCTGTGACGTGTGGTCGAGGAAATCAGATCCGGACTCGGGCCTGTATCAACCCTCCACCACAAAACAATGGCACACACTGTCCCGGGGCAGAGAGAGAGATGCAGCAATGCCACGTTGCTCCCTGCCTTGGTAATAAAGTCTTCTTTACATGTGCTGTATTGAACTCAGGACAGCTTACCTAGTCCACTATTAAGACATGTTTTTTATTTCATCAGAAAACAATACATTTTATGAAGAAGAAGAAGAAGAAATTAATTTAATATACATTTCTTGGACAACTATTTAACCCTTTCATGCATAGTGTCCACACTCAACTTAAGGATGTTTTTGGGAAAAATAGAAGATATAAATCACCTCCAAATCACTTTGCTGTAATTAAACACAAATCCTTTTCTTGATTTCTGTTTCCCACTAGACTATTTGCCTTTTTCAATGCAGCTTCTCTATCTCTCTCTCTCTCTCTCTCTCTGTGTCTCTCTCTCTCTCTCTCTCTCTCTCTCTCTCTCTCTCTCTCTCTCTGGTATATCTTTGAAAACTTTCAACACAAAATCCCAAATCTTTGCATACTTTATACACAAAATCCCGAACTGTGATCAATTCCTGTGAACACCTTAGCTTTAAAAAACTATTTTTAAATATTATTATTAATTAAGATTTTTAAAAAATATATTATTTATATATTAAGATGATAGTTTTTTTTTTAACCACCAAAATGGGTTGCATCCTGCAACAGACCTAAACTGTAAATTTTGTTACTTGTCAAGAATATGGCTATATTTTGTTTAAAACAAATTATATTTTCTGTAATTCTGGTCAATATTTGTAACATTGTAACATATGTAACATTTTTACTCATGGTATTCCTTCACATGGACAAACATTTTACATTTTAAATGCAAGTGATATTTAGAAAAAGTCAAAGTCAAAACCATCAAAATAATCTGCAAATGTTTTTAAATAATGTGTGTATGAAAGGGTTAAAACTCAAACAAATAAATTATTGTATGAAACTGAATTGTATCTGAATAGCCTGTTTTGCTGTTGTTACATATTTCTTTTAAATGGGTAATACATGTATACACCGATTGCCAAGTGTTAATTAGCAAGATGTAATGTTATCATCTCTCACTGATTAACACCTGATATTGACTCAGTTAGTATACAGTTCTCTACTCTCTATATATTATTCCACGTTAAGTTAATAAGAACACACTTTTTTATTTAGTTCGAAACTGTGTTACATTTTAATAATTAAAGACAGTTCTTATGAGTGGATTCATATTTTTGGAGCCCACTCTACACCTTGGCTTGATCTGGATGTTTATAAAGCTACTTTCTGGCAATGTCTACTGTTAAAACTGCTATATGTATTTTTGTCATATTTCATGATAACAAAGTGACTTCTGATGCTGAGTAATATCCTGATCATGTGCTTTTGTCTCAGATGACCTGTGTCCATGGTCCAGCTGGTCTTCGTGCTCACGGAGCTGTGGTGCAGGAGTGGTGTCCAGGCATAGGCATTGTTTGTGTGAAGAGGCAGGTGATAATGCCTGTCCCATTTCCACAGACACAGAAAGACAAAGAGAGGAGACTCGCCTGTGCTATAAGCGGCCATGCCCAGGTGAGTTGGCACCATGGCTGACACCAAATATGATGTTAAAGCACAACCAGAAGAAACTAGTTCATACTGACCATGGGACAGTCTCACATAGATATCCTAAAGATATGCACTTTACCTATTGCTGCTGTAATCATAAAGATTGTCTTGTGTTCATTCCAGGATGCTTATTCATTTACAATATACTCCTACTGAACAACCTTTTGACATACATAGTTCTGACTTTACACTTCTACACCTGTATACTGTAATTATTTATAATCCCACTACATGGTGTCACAAAGAAGAGGATGAGTCTGGTTCCTCTCAAGGTTTCTGCCTCATGTCATCTCAGGATGTTTTTCATCGACACTGTCACCTCTGACTTGATTATTAGGGATCTAAATCTACATCCAGATTTCTGTGAAGCTGCTTAGTGGCAATGTCTATTGTTAAACCCACGACAGAAATAAAATTTAATTGAATTGTATTAAACCACAAAATACAATTTTGTAACATTATATTGCTCACATACTGTATAAAGTTGCACTACTATTAAGCACTTCCTGGTAGTGCTAGATCTATCTATCTAAGATTGATCACCACCTTAAACATGTTCAACATTCATCAGGTACAATACAAATGTATTCATTTGCTAGCTCAAATTGGTAAGGGAATGATATTGACTCGTATTTGTACTTAACCCTCCTGTTCTGTTCACGACTTGGCAATGGGTCTCATTGACTCAAGCAATTAAAACAATAGTTTAAGAATTTTTGATCTAACGCCTCCATGTTAATTGGGTTAAGGTTTTTAGTATCATTATAGACAGCACTTCTTTTTTCTTTATATAATATTATCTGAACAGGTGTAGCTTTGAATACAACAAAAATGTGAAAATAAAAATGGATACACTTTACAATAACAGTACATGAATAATCATGCACTAATACCTGAATTAAGACTTACTTAAATATAAACACTAATATGAACAAATATGAACATATGCAGCTGCATACACAAACATCATTGGATGGTGCTGGAGCACTAATTTCATTGATCCTCCTTATCGAACGTAAACAAACGCACTAATAATAAACACCAATAATTTAATCTTAACCCATTTTGCATCATTCTCCATGCATTTCTCTTCAAATCCCACTGTAGTACTAGTACGTGCTCTGGGTGGTTGGGCCCAGAGCACTGCTCCTTTGCCCACAAGGGTGAAATTAATACAGTAATATTTATTCATTTAGCAGAGGTTATTATCTATTAAGATTTAAAACCAGTGTTCTATAAAAAAAAATTTCCGGTGTTTTAGTCTTAGATGTCGCTATGGATCAATGTAAATTATGAAAGTAATCCAGCACCATCCAGTGATGTTTGTGTACACAGCTGCATATGGCAAATTATATAAACAATTTTAAATTATGCACAGTCAATTCATATTCTTACTCATAGATCATATTCGATTTAGTTTACCTTTACGTGTTAATTGATACATTAACTAACAAACATGTACTAACATGTATTTAAGGTGGTCGTTATTCACACATGAATTCATAAGACTCATGTAGACTCACGTCGTAGTTAAGGTTAGCTCTTCATTAGTTTGTGATTAGTACATGCCTTAACTAATCATTACTTCATATTTAAGTAAGTATTAATTCAGGTATTAGTGCATGATTATTCATGTACTGTTATTGTAAAGTGTTACCATAAAAACAAAATGGTCATTTTGCCACATAACGCTGAATAATTAAATATGGCACTACTCAAATGAAATCATGTCATGGAGTTTTTTTTTTGTTTATTTGTTTTTTTGTAGTACAGTGTAAGTTAAGAACAATAAGGAAATGTGCTCAATGTTTGTTTGTTTTTTAACTGAAGTGTTTATGATCTCCTCTTTCTCTTTTTCCCCCTTTCACAGACTGTCCCATGTCTGAGTGGAGTGAGTGGACAGTGTGTTCCTGTGTGTCTCAGTGGCAGCAGCGTTATCGTGTGCCACTGTCTTTGGCCACTAGGGGGCAGAATTGCATAGAGATTGAGAAGCAGAGCCGAGCCTGCAAACCTCAGGACTGCCAGGGTGAGCCTACTGCTGTGTGTGTGTGTGTGTGTGTGTGTGTGTGTGTGTGTGTGTGTGTGTGTGTGTGTGTGTGTGTGTGTGTGTGTGTGTGTGTGTGTGGTCACTAAAAAAAAAGTTAAGGTCAGTACAATTTGCCCTATTTTTTCAACTTTATATGTCACCTTATTGCCCATATGGAGAGATAAATATATCTAGTGTGTAACCTTTGCTATCAAAAGTATTTGTCCTTCTCTTGTGTGGTGTGTGTGCCTTAGAATGTATGGAACCGTTCCAGCCGGACTGTGGTTCTCCATGTGAGAAGCAGTGTGTATTGCAAGGGCAGGTGGATGCATGCGTGGGGCAGTCGAGGTGTACAGACGGCTGCTACTGCCCTCAGGTCAGCATAACCTTCTACACCTTATAATTAAGAGGAACATCCCCAAGAGTCATTACAGAGCCAATCTGGCTCTTTAAATGTGCAAGATTTAAAGTGCTGACCTGCAAAAAGACTGTCTTTCTCAGTCTCTCTGAGTTTATTAATGAAAACACTCCAGAGTTTCTCTCTATCAGTTATATCTGTAGAATGTGTGGGGAAAAAGCTCATTTGCCTGAAAATCACTTATAAAGTCAGTCATTGGAGTGGTCAGTTAAAATTTGTGTGGAATGCAATTTTTGTAGAATGCATTTATGATGAAGCTGTCTCAGATATTTGTTAAGCTCTTAGTCTATAAATTAAGCTCTAAATCCGTATCATTTGCCTTTTCATAAACTGAACTGTTTTGTAGCTATGACTTAATTTGCTGTGGTTTTGAATTTGCATTGCATGGTTGCATATTCATTCATTCATTCATTTGTTCATTCATTCATTCAATGTAAATAAAATGTCCATGGCAAAAAAGCTAATTCACTTGAACTAGAATTGAGCATGAGCCAATAGAAAATAAGATGGTGGTCTTATTTCTAGTGAGAAAAAAAACACAAAACAAAATGGAGGAACTTGTTACTTAATTCATTCATCTTCAGTAAGCACTTTATTGTGGTCTAGATCACTGTGGATCCTATCACACTCATTCACACTTAAAGGCAATTTAGCATAGCCAATCCACCTACTGACATTTTTTGAAGATGGCATAGCGCTTCTAACGATCAGCACAAAGCGACTTTATAGAAATCCAGAGATTTGGATACTAGTGAATAAACCAGAGGCAGCAGTGGGAAAAAAAACTCCCTGAGATGACATAAGGAAGAAACCTTGAGAGGAACCAGGGATTAAATTGATTACAGTATATAGTAGGGTTGAAGGACTTGTGTCCAGGCTCCAGATGTTGTCTGTATTGACTTGGATTTTTCTCAGACTTATTGGCATTTGTACTTGGGCATTGGATATTAAATATGGTTTTGGTTTCAACCAAGAGTTTGTAAAAGATAATGTTCTTATTGTCTTTTGACAATAAGTAATTCATTATTTTATAAAACAGCCTAGTCATTGGCACAGTGCACTGGTACAAAGGCTTGACCTTGAAATAGTTAGGCCTTGACTCAGTCGTGCTTTCATTTGGATTCAATCTCGACTTGGCCTCGACCCCTAACACTCTGTCGTGACTTGATCTGGTCTTGGACTTGATAGTGGTGGTCTTGACAACAGCTCTAGTGTATAGTTGCAGAATAAAGGTAAAGAGTAAAGATACTAAGTGCATTTAAAGGATGTTCAATATGAGCATACTGTGAACTAGAGTCCTGGAATATGTATATTTTCAATTTGTTATTTTTTATTATGGAGTTAAACAACAAAGACTTCTGCCCTTCAACAACTACCACTTTTCTCATCTTTCCTCAGTAGAAATCACACATATAGTAGTTAGAGAGTAGGTTGAAAAATTGTGGAGTATTTATTTTAACTGAAGTGTATAACCTCACATTTTATTTCCAAGAATATGAGGTTGGTTTCATCCTGTCAACCCCACTGAGTTATTTTTACCATGACACATAGCAGGGTAATTAGTGTAAACACAGAATATGAGTATTTTTCTTAAATCCATATTCCAGAATACAGCCTGACATTTATTCTTTTGCTTGCTGGTATTAGCTTATTAAATTATCATGAAGCTTCTTCAGAACTCCATGTTCCTCTGGATGCCTGCAGGGTCTACTGCAACAGAATGGGACGTGTGTGCCTGCCGAACAGTGTGGCTGTGTTCACCTCGTCCAGCAGGACACAGACTCACCTGTCCCTGTCACTGTCCCACAGGGTGGGGTGCTCAATATAGGCTGCAGGACATGGTAAGACCATCCACACTCAGCTTTTACTTCACTTGTCCTTTAATTCAAAGGCTCAAAAGAAAACGTGCAAGATTATATTTTTGGATATTTTCTTGTATTTCAGTTTATGCCATAATGGGACTTTGCAATGTGATTCTCGAGAATGCGAAGGTATACAAAATGTTATATATTTAAAAATAATAAGGCTTGGACTTACGATGAATCTTACAAGAGTAATGTTTGTTACTCACACACTTTATTATTCTTTTAGTGTCACTCAGTGAGTGGTCAGAGTGGACCCTCTGCTCTCCGTGTGTTCCTGCCTCCTCTCTCCTCCACTCTGACTCTGCCACGAGTGATGGTGAAGATGTCAGTGCAGGTCTAGGAATGCCCGAAACAGCTCTGGTGTCAGTGCAGAGGCGTTACCGAACATGTCTGGATGTGGACTCTGGGTTACCTGTCAGAGAGAGAGAGGGGGAGTGCTCCAAACCCCTGCAGGAGGAGAGGATCTGCCCCCAACCTGATGTCTGCAAAGGTGATCATCACTCACAGTTCTCATATTACTGAAATATCACGAGTGTCAACTTAAAGGAATACTCCAGCATTTTCCCAACCAACACATCTGCACCTTTTTTTGTGATTATGGTGGACAAAAATTTCAACTAGAGATGGCACGATACCGCTTTTTCATTTCCGAAAACAATTCTGATACTGAAACCTTGAGTACCAGTTCATATTGATAGCCATCGATACTGATCAATCCCCAAAATCTTTGCTTCAAAATTATATAAACCCTATGTACTGTATATAGTTTTACCCAACTTTCAAACACTGGACCCATACAGTAAATGGTTGTTCTGGTTACAGTTTTCTGGTTTTGTGGCATCCATGGAAACCCACACAACAACTTTGTTAATGCATAACTATAAATTGTTCCGTCTGAGAAATTAATCCCATCTCTGAAGGAATTAAAGAAATAAAGGAAAATGCCTCTGACAACAGAATTCATGAAATGTGTGGCAGTTTGGGAAAACCAGACTCACTGGATGTTACTCTGGCCAAAAAAGATTAAAAACTAGTTTGTGGCCAAAATTGGATTTTTCTACATATATTTTTTATTTCCTTACCCTGCACTCATCATAAGTAAGTTTTTGATTAAGCAGGTTTTCTGTTTTTTTTTGTTTTGTTTTGTTTTTTTGTCAGTGCAGGGAAATGTATCAAAATTCTTTTTGAGATGAAAATGAGATGAAATGTATGGAGCCCCTGAAGTGACCTGTGCAAAAACAAAAAAAAAAATGACGAGAGACTTTTGCGTGCGCACAAGAAACTTTTCGCATGCGCACATGAAAAGTTTTTCGTGTGCACGCAAAAGTCTGTTTTTTTTTTTTTTTTTCTTGCACAGATTGAAAATGCTAGAATATTCCTTCTATTTGTGGCCCCAATAGCAAAAACCTTATCAAGGAAACACAATATAAAATGCTACAGTAATTATGACAAGACTTTACACAGTGTTATGTATTGCCGGTGCAGGCTGAAGAGTCAGGGGAGAGTAGTCAGGATGCATGCGCTGGGGAGACGTCAGATAATGCAGCACAGTTTATTTTCACAAAAAGGCATTAATCCACAGCACAAAGAAATCGGGAAAAAAGCAGTAATCCAAAAGACAGGGAAAAAACACTTGAAACGAAGAAGTGGTCTGGGAACCACAAATACTGAACTACGGACATAGGAACAAGACTACGGATTACAAAGCTAAACTATTACAAAGCTAAACCAAACTAATACACCGCATCGAAGCGGACGCAAACAGGGCATTTTAAACACACTGAAAATCAAACACAAAATCACAGACACCTGGAAATCATAATCACAGAATGAATGAAGAACCAATGAGGAAACAAGGAGGCGGGGAAAGAGACATGACGTGAACACAATAACAAATGCACATGGCCGAGGTAAACAAAACGAGAGTCCCTCTGAACTGAGCTGGAATGCGGAAGTAGGCTACGCTTCATCTGCAGCGTAGCGGGAGAACCTAACAGAGCCCCCCCCTTAAGGCGCGGCTCCTGAAGCGCCACAAGTTCCATCCACTCTGGCGGACCTGGGCAGGATCCTAACCTCTGCCCTCCAGGACCTGAGGCTGGTGATGTCCAGTGTCCCAAAACCAGAGCAGAGCGTGTCGGGTCCTCCCTTCAGCCCCGGACGAGAGCTTGACCTGGTGCTTGACCTGGTGCTTGACCTGGTGCTTGCCTTGAAGCTTGACTTGGTGCTTAGCTTGAAGCTTGGCCTGGAACCAGGATCGGAGTCAGCTTTGGCACCTGGATCAGGGACAGCTTTGGCACCTGGATCAGAGACAGCTTTGGCACCTGGATCAGAGACAGCTTTGGCACCTGGATCAGAGACAGACTTGGAGACAGACTTGGAGACAGACTTGGAGACAGACTTGGAGACAGACCTCGAGACAGACCTCGAGACAGACCTCGAGACAGACCTCGAGACAGACCTCGAGACAGACCTGGAAACAGACTTGGAGACAGACTTGGAAACAGACTTGGAGACAGACTTGGAGACAGACTTCGAGACAGACTTGGAAACAGACCTCGAGACAGACTTGGAAATAGACTTCGAGGCTGGACAGAGAATTAGGTTAGACCCAGAACCATAAACAGATTCAAAAACTTGGTTGGAAACAGAGCTGGAAATTAAATTAAAGACAGGGCTGGAGACAGATTCTGAAACTGGACTGGAAGCTGAGCTAGGAAGGTAACCAGAGACAGAGGAGGAGACAGAGGAGGAGACAGAGGAGTGTGCTGGGTTGGAAACGGAGCTGGGAACGGAGCTGGAAACGGAGCTGGGAATTAAATCAGCAACCGAACTGAGAATGAGAGCAAAAACATAACCAGAAATTAAACCAATATAGCTAGCAACTAAATCAGGAACCGGACTGGAAACTGTACTAGAAACTGGACTAGGAACAGGGTTGGAACCTGGACTTAGATTTGGACATGGACTAGGACTTGGAAAGGAGGTCATCCCGTGGACCTCAGACATGGACTGGGCTTGAGAAGAGGTCATCCCATGGACCTCTGACATGAGCAGGATAGGAGTGGAGGTTTTTTCTTGAACCTCTGGCAGGAACATGGCTTGGGCGGAGGTCTCCTCATGGACCTCCGGCATAAGCAGGACAGGAGAGGAGGTTTCTTCTTGAACCTCTGGCAGGAACAGACCCAAATGGAGCACCCCATTTGGGTCTCTGACAGGAACTGGACAGGGACGGAGCACCCGTCTTGGGTCTCCGATGGGAACTGGACAGGAACGGAGCACCCCTCTTGGGTCTCCAATGGGAACTGGACAGGAACGGAGCACCCCTCTTGGGTCTCCGACAGGAACTGGGCTGGAACGGAGCACCCCACTTGGGTCTCCGACAGGGACTGGACAGGAGTGGAGGTCTCCTCATGAACCTCCAAGAGCAGCTCCGCTGGGAAAACCTCCTGCTGGGCCTCCGGCTGGAGCTCGGGGGTAGCCCGCCTGTGGAGCCGTTTGTGCACCCGCCAGCTGCCCTTAAAACAGGATTGTGAGCAGTAGTAGCTGCTCCTTCCACCCTGTTTCCTGCAGGTGGGGCCCTGGAGAGTGGCTGGGCGGGTGCATCCCTCAGTGGCACACTCCTGGGTCAGGTGTTGAGAGGTCCAGGCTGCCCTGTTAGCCCGTTCCCTCTCATCATGTTCCAGGAACGACTGGCCCTGGTCCCCGGGCAGGTGCACCGAGTTTAATAGGGAGTTGAGGTCAGACTCAGTTTCTGGGCTCCGTATAGGAGCTCCACAAACCCTGGGACTGTCGCCAGTTCATTGTATCCACCGGCGAAGTGGGTCTTTGCCCGCCAGCAGGCTGAGCCAATGAAACGGGAGAGGAGGAACCACGCCCATTGTTCCTCACTGGGTTTTGGACCCTCTAAGCCAACAAAAAATACTTGAGCATGTAAAAAAAAATACCTTGGGTGCCACGAGACGCCGTCTTAGGCGGTAGGAGGCGGAGTGCAGGCCCGAAAAGAAATAGAGTCCAAGGGGGGAACAGAAGGTAGGGCGCGGTTATCCCGGAGTTTCCCCGCTGCATCCATGTCAAGGCGATGTATTCTGTTATGTATTGCCGGTGCAGGCTGAAGAGTCAGGGGAGAGTAGTCAGGATGCATGCGCTGCGGAGACGTCAGATAGTGCAGCAAAGTTTATTTTCACAAAAAGGCATTAATCCACAACACAAAGAAATCAGGAAAAAAGCAGTAATCCAAAAGACAGGGAAAAAACACTTGAAACGAAGAAGTGGTCTGGGAACCACAAATACTGAACTACGGACATAGGAACAAGACTACGGATTACAAAGCTAAACTATTACAAAGCTAAACCAAACTAATACACCGCATCGAAGCGGACGCAAACAGGGCATTTTAAACACACTGAAAATCAAACACAAAATCACAGAATCACATAAGCACACACAACAAAAACAATTGACAACAATTGACACAGACACCATTCTAAATACATTTATATTTACAACTACATCTTACTATTTAAAATATTAATAGACACTGGTACAAATGATTTTTTGTAACGGTTGCATTTGCATAGTGGAACCCTATAATGCTTCCCTGAAGGTAATAATTGATACATTTTAGATAAAACATGGCTTGAGTCAGTCACTATTCTGTGTCAGGGGCTTATATGGAAAATATGCATTTCCCTATGAGGGGCATTATGATAAAATTGTGCGTGACATTAATGGGTTGTCATCTGCAGACCCATGTCAGTGGAGTGTGTGGGGGCCGTGGAGTGTGTGTCAGGAGCCATGTAGTGGAGGATTCCGCCAGCGTGAGCGAACAGCCCTGGCAACAACCCTCAGACCACAATGTACAAGACGGCAGAGCCAATCACAGAGCTGCAACACCGGCCTCTGTCCAAGTACTGTATACACATACACACACATGCTTGCTGTACATGGTATGATAACAGGCGAAAGGATGTGTGTACATTAATTTAATTGTGCATTGTGCTAAAATATGCATTATTTTACTGACTCTCTGTGTCTGCTCACAGGTGAGCGCTGTGAAGACAGGGGGCGGGTCTACGAGGCTTCCTGTGCCAATCAGTGTCCTCGTAGTTGTGCTGACATTTGGGAGCATGTGCAGTGTCTGCAGGGAGTCTGTCACCCAGGTACAACCACCATGTCATTAAAGTAACACTAACAAAAGTTTATTTATTTCACTTATAAATAATTTTAATAACAATGGTTGCTCTTTTAAAGACATATGTTGCTTTACGTCTGTGTTAAAAAGGAATTCTTGCAGTTTTCCAAAATTTCAGAACATGTTAAAAAGTAACAACATACACATAAAGATTTTTTTGTTACCCATACTACAAGTGAAGCTACAATTTATATTCTTAATTTTTTCTTTATCAATGTGTGTGCAGGTTGTAGGTGTCCTGATGGTTGGTTGCTGCAGGACAGGGAGTGTGTGAGTGTGTCAGCATGTCGCTGTGGGCTTCCTACAGAGAATGGCACACTTGAGTTTACGCCTGGACAGAATGTCACAGTCGAGTGCAACACCTGGTGAGAGCATACACATAGACATACACACAAATGGGTTTGGGTTAATGTTTAAAATGTGACATGATAATAATATAATATCGTATCCCACTGTGAAGATGCTAGTAAACAATGCTACTACGGAAGATGAGAATAAAAGTAACCTAGCACCAAATTTTTCATTACACATAACTGCAGCTTTGAATTTGAACCCAAAATGTTTCATGTTTAATGTCTTCAGTGTGTGTGTGAATGGGTCACTGGTGTGTACGGACTGGCCTTGCCCCATGTATGGGGCATGGGGTTCTTGGAGTGAGTGCTCAGTGTCATGTGGGTCAGGAAGAAGGACACGAACACGTCCCTGCACACACACACCTGGTGGCCCTAGCTGTGGAGAGACCATTCAGAGCCAAAACTGCACTCTGCTTGCATGTCCAGGTTTGCTTAAATATATAGTATATAGTTACACTACACACACAAACAGAGAGGTATGTACACTGTATATCCTGAGTTTTCACCCATCCAATTAAAAAAAAATCCACAGACCATCTTATGATTGCAGCAGTACTTTTTTTTCGGGGGTAGCAAGAGCATTATTTCACTGTATCGCCGTGAAATAATGTATCAAATAAGGTTGTACTTATATTTAAATATTTGATTTGTTCCTTAGGGTAAAATGAATGTATTTTAATAGTAATGGATATTATGGTACTGGCTTAATAGTTGTTCTGTAGTTGCTAATACTCAGTGAAGGAACACTACAGCGATGATTTAAACTACCACAAGCTACATTTCTGGAATTTCTTTCAACTTTGGCATAGTGTGTTACGGGGTCAGACATTTTAACCAACTTCATGCTGTTGAAAAAGTTCTATTTAAGTATAGATTTGATTGAAGAGGGTTTGCAGTAATCAGGCCTGGTTGTGTCTAGTCCAGCTGAACCCCATTATGAACTCAATTTTATAGATTTGGGGAATTAGTAACTATGGGGGCAAATACATTTTCACACAGGCCCAGTTGGTATTGGAACTTTTTTGCTTCAATAAATAATATCATTTAAAAACTGTATTTTGTGTTTACTCAGGTTGCCTTTGTTTTATGTTAGATTTTGTTTTAATTTCTGAAACAATTTAATATGAGATATACACAGAAATCAGGACAAATACCTTTTCACAGCACTGTAGCTGATTTGAACAATTTCATGTTGAGTTTATGTAAACAAGCCAGCCATTTACTTATATCACATTCATAGTTATTCATTCAGTGAAGGCCTTTTCATGAAAGATTTACTTCATGAAATATTTAAGTGTTGAATTTTAGGCTGAAGTTCTGCTCTGATTCAGTGTTGTGTGCTGTCAGCTGACTGTGTCCTGAGTGAGTGGTCCTCCTGGAGTGAGTGCAGCGCCTCCTGTGGTGGAGGTGTGTCAGTGCGCAGAAAGACTATTCTACAGAAGTCTGAGCCTGGAGGAAAGGCCTGCTTGACTCCTATCGAGCAGCACACTGCCTGCAACACCAACAGCTGCCTGCCTGGTGAGAAGAATGTGCATACAATTATTCTGTCTTATATACACAGACACACACACACATACACACGCACACATGCACATCATCATCATTATCATCACCATCATCGTCCTATGTTCCCTTGACTTTGAAGAGTGAAACCAACCTGGTTACTGAGTCATTATTTAATTCATTTATTCATTTATTCATTCATTCATCTTTATTAATTATTTTATCTAAGGTTGTGGTGAAACACTGTGCATGATGCAGGAATACACCTCGGATGGGGAAATCCATCACAGGGCTGAGTTTGATATTTTAGATTAACCCTGGTCAATGTAACTTTTATTCATGTTCTTTTACAAAGATTACTCTTTGTTTAATCGTGATTCTATGGTTGTATTATTTTATTGTTATTTATATTACCTATTTGTTGCTCCGCTAAATTTTATTGCTCCGCTTATTTTTATATTTTGTGTTTTTATTCTTTGCTGTTGTACCGGGAACTCAGTACTTAGTTTCATTCCTTTCATGTAGACCATGTTTTGGAATGACAATAAACTTCCTTGAAACCTTGAATCCTTAAAGATGAGGAAGTCCAATTAAAAGTTTCAATACTTTCATTACAACTAGACAAACACACACACACACACACACACACACACACACACACACACACACACACACACACCTTGAAAATGAGATTCTAACACTTGTTGTAGATGCTTACAGTATGTTTATGCTTATATGTCTCCTGAGCTGCATGGGCCATAAAAACAGCCTTACTCATCTCATATTTATAACGGGCCCGCTGCATTTTTATGGAAGCTTGCATCACCGGAGAATAGTGCTGTTCTAGTAGATGTCAAGATCTCTCCTTAAAGGTAAATCATAGTGTTCAGATAAAAATTGGGTTGCCAGATTTTCAAAAAAAAAATCTGTGATCAATGACACTATATTCTTCCAACAAGACCATTAAATGCAAATGATAATAATGGTAGAGTGTGAAAAGATTCCTGAGCAGATCTGAGTAGAAATGGACTTTAAACAAATAACTATTTTAGCCATTTTCTTGGCTTACTAGTATAAACACTACCTTTGAAGTTTAGCTTAGTCTGCTAATTCATTTCATGAGCCTGTTTCTGATTTACAACCATGGGTCAGCCTTTGATAACCCTATTCGCATGTGTATTTGACCTTCCTGACTGTAGAAAAGCCCCAATAAAGTGACTTTTATCCAGCACTCTATCTCTTCCATATCGTAGAGAAATTAGGTCTTCAGCTACTGTCATCTTCATAAATTGTAGTGTTGGAGTCTAACGGACCGTGATTTGACAAGCCAATTTTAAAGCTGTAAGATTAAAAAATGAATGTTTTCTCAAGAGTAATAGGGGGAGTGCTGCTGGTGTGATATTCATAACGGTGACTCAGCACAAGCTGTAAACTTAAATCTTTAGCTGTCATTAGATTGGTTAAAATTATAGCTGCCAATTTTCTTATCTAAATAAGATAGCCAGTGGGTAATCCCAATGAGAAGTTTTTAAGAGCACAATTTGTCTTAATAATTTTTTTTTCTTTTCCCCCCTCTCTCTTCTTCTTTGTCATGTGTTAGAGTGTCCTCCGGGTCAGGTATTCAGTCTATGTGCAGGTTCGTGTCCGTTTTCCTGTCAGGATCTGTGGCCTGAGAGCCAGTGTGTACCGGGATCCTGCAACCCAGGCTGCTCCTGCCCCCCTACCATGGTGAGAACAGCCTTGTACCAAAAATAAATGCCTCAATACAGCTTTTTACTCAACACAAATGTATGTAGAACAGCTCTATACTCATCCCAAATGCAATGGAACAGCTTTATACTCAACTCAATAGCCTTAGAACAGTTTTATACTCATCCCAAATGCCACAGAAAAGCTTTATACTCAGCCCAGATGTAACATAATAGCTTTATACTAATCCCAAATGACTTGGAACAGCTTTATAGTCAACCCACATACCTAGGAACAGCTCTATACTCAACCCAAATCTCTTGGAACAGCTTTGTATTAAACCCAAATGCATTGGAACAAGTCTATACTAAATCTGAATGCCTTGGAACTGCACTATATTGTAGGGCTAAAATATAAAGGTTTAATAACTTAGCCCACTGCTTTCCTATAACCAAAGACGAAAATAGGTGCAGCCGAAGGTTAAATGCGTGTTTTAGTTTATGATTTAAATATCTGACTCCAATACACTCAATTATTTATCTGACTCCAATTAATAATACATGTTAACTTAATTATCTGACTCCAAAGAATAATCTTGTAGTTAGTGCTAGAAGTGTAATATCTCAGTGTTGTAATAATGTTTACTCTAAAGCAGCTTCAAACTTTCATTATATATATTATTTTCATTATATATATATATTGCCTATAATAAACAATTATTTTGTTAGCTTAGAGGTTTCTATCAATGTGCAAGCCTAGGCCTTTCCAAATTTACTTGTAGAGGTTATGTTTAAACTTGCAAGTATCAGCCTTTTATATTAGCTTGTCAGAGGTCGATTTCAAACATGTCTAACGTACTAAAACTTTAGCTTAGGGAACTATTTCTAGTAACCATACAAAACATACACATCATGCACTCTTAATGCAACATACTTTCTTTCAAAAGAACTACTGAGCATTCAGAGATACAGTAATAATTTAATTTGTTATACAAAGTCACAAATGAACGATATACAGAAAATAGAAACAAAGAGAACAAAGTGATGGTCAGCATCACGGACATAGGATGCATGATGATAAAAGCATCTCTGATAGTAAAAGACCCTGATGGTAAAGGCCCTTGATGGCAAAAAGCCCTCGGTGGTCAAGCCATACTGTATTTTACAAAGCATAATCTTTTGTAACCCTGAGCCTCTTTGAAGTGAACAATGACCAGGATACCAAATGGAAGAGACACAATATGTTTAATGGTGGGATGGACCCCCAGCTGATTAGCTGACCCTAAGGAACTGAATGTTAATTAAGTTCCTGAGAATGAGTCGATGAGAACAAAAGGCAAATGGTCTCCCATGCAGACCAGGTGGTGCCAGTATGTCCATGTATGTATGTGTGAGTGTAGATTTGAGTGTGTGTGGGAAGAAAGAACACATATTGCAACATATACTGTAAATGTTGTTTCCTAAAGCTATATGATATGATGGTCTCTCTCTCAGAAACACATTCCTGATCATTTTAACCTTAATCAAATTACTGCCACAATGTATAAATCTACTACAATACTCAACCCAAATGCTTTGGAACAGGTCTATACTTAACCTGAATACCTTGGAACAGCTCTATACTCATCCCAAATACAATGGCCCAGCTTTATACTCAACCAGAATGCCTCAGAAGAGTTGGTACTCCAACCCAAATCTCTAGGACAGCTTAATACTAAACCCAAATTCCTTGGTTCTGTAGTAAACCTGAATACCACGGAACAGCTCTAGACTCATCCTAAATGTAATGGAACAGCTTTATGCTCAACCAAAATGCCTCAGAAAAGTTCTATACTCAGTCGAAATGGCTCAGAATAGCTTTATAACCCTATTACCTTGGGAGAGCTTTATACTCTATTCTTTTCTCTATTCTACTCTATTCTCTACTCTATTAAGCTAAATGCCTTGAAACACATTTTTACCTGAATGCAACACCTTGACAGTCAACCCCATTGCTTAATACACTAGCTCAATGCCTTAATTCTCAACCCAAATAACTAGAAACAGCTATATACTCAACCAAAACACCAGAGAAGTCATATTCCCAGCCCAAAACTCAACTGTTTTCTACCAGCTTACAGTTTCAATTGCCTTTTTATTCTCAGTTAGTTTTTCTTTGTGTGTAACAGATAAATTAACAAATGTCTTACTATGCACACACTCCAGTGCTCACACAATCCAGAAACTGTAGAATGCATTTCACAAAAAAACCATATCTTTTCAACATGAGTATAAACAGACGCCCACCAAACGACAGATAAATACAGAAATGCTATTTACACACCAACAGCCTTGTTTTGAGATAAACATACTGTAGTAGAAACACATTACAACTACTACATTATAACTGTATTCTTCTTTGCTCCCAGGTTATGCTTAATGGATCATGCATGCCCTACTCTGAGTGCCCTTGTTCCCCACTGTCTCTGCCGTTGGGGTTGGCCAATGTCACAATGGACCCCCTGCAGGAAGAATTTCCCCCAGGAACCATTATACCACATCTCTGCAATGCCTGGTAATGATTCTCACTCAGTCACCCTCCTTGTTTTCATTTCTTTTCCCACTGGGATAGAGAATATTTCTGAGAGCTTATTGATTGTGAATATGTGCGATATGTCATGTGGGCACTAAGAGGACATTGAGGGAGATGGGGTGAAAATGGATCAGTGTATAGACTTTATATCAGTTTGCAAATGATTTTTGCACCCACACACCGAGCTGGGTTATGACAGGCTTGATTGAAAAAGAGAGGCATATGGTGGCAGTTTAAAATGATTGCCACTCTCATTCAACAGTCTCCTGATTAGGGTGGTTGTTTTGGTATAATGGATTTGTTGGGGGATTTGGACCATTATACTGTAGCACACAAACAAAACATCTGCATTGGTTGATTGATGTATGTGTCTAATTCTTGTTTTGGTGTGTGCTCTCTACCTTTTTTGCATAAAGTGTGTGTGAAAATGGAGTATTCAACTGTACGGAGGACTCATGTAATGGTGAGTGTCATTAGCTTGTCTATTTACTGCATTTTACTATGATAGCTAGGCAGAAAGCATTGCATGTTAACACAGTAGCACCTGCTTAATGAAGAAAATCACTGTAACGTGTATCCATGCATACTAGGGATGTAACCGAATACAAATGCATTCAGAATGAACAGATAATGTGTTGTAAATTGACACAAATACAGATACAAATAGGAAACGCAGTATTGTTTTTTTTTTTTTTTTTAGAAAGCTTGCCAGAAAGATTCACAGGTTGAGACTAGAGGTGGCATCCCGTGTGATGCAACAAAAAGTCACATGACCAGGAGGTTTTTACTTTCATGTGGACATATATGAAGCTTGCAGCACAAACAAAGACCATGTTCATTAAAGTGCATTTTTAGAATTCATTGATTCATCCTTAGTAACTGCCTGGTTAGGGTCACGGTATATACTGAATTATATACGGTATATAGCTAAATTACCATGCTGACAATGCTGGCATTGTTGTTGTTGTTGTTGTTGTTTTTTTAGTCCCCCCCCACCCCAATGATTTCCAGTGATTTCAGGGGCATAGTGGTAGTGTTCATGTTTAATAAATTTAAAAACAAAAAACAAACAAACAAACAAAAAACTCTTCTGGTTTAGGCCACACCCACTTCTGGTTTGAATCCAAATATAAATACAGACATGGATATGGAATGGAGCACTGAAGAGATACAGATACAGATAATTGTATTGCACTACACCCTTGATACATATGCTATGGCACTCTACTCACACAAAATTAATTAAGTCCTGTGTTTAGTTCCCATTCCACAGGGTTTGGCATGCAAAAGCATGCAGCTTAATCTTCTCCTTATTCTCAGTTTTTAACAGTATTACAAAAACATTTAAACAAAAGTAACATGATGACATGCAGTTATAGAGTAGAGTGTGTACTGTAAAAGCAACAAAAGCAGTTTTCTACAAACACAGAGGAGACAAATCTAGAGAAACACAAGCAACCTGCTGGTGTGAAGGCTCAAAATTGCTTTACAGAATATAGAATACTAACAGCACATAGTTGTAAATATACTGGTTATAATGATGCAGGTGTGTCTGTTTTAGTGGATTGTGAATGGAGCAGCTGGTCTGAGTGGAGTTCGTGTTCAGTGTTGTGTGGCTCTGGAGTGCAGATTTCTAGTCGCTCTGTAGTGCAGCCCAGGCAGTATGAAGGACATGAGTGTGAAGGCCCAAGTCACAGGAGCAGAGTGTGTACAGGACCTGACTGTGGTAAGAATCTTAACACCACACTGAGAGCAATCATGTAAGACTTTAGGGTTAGAATTGGAGTATTGTAGAATTCGGTGTGTGCATGAACTATATTTTGATTATACCACTGTGTGTGTGGGACTGTTTATTAAGATGTCTTTCTTTTGCTGTAGCATGTCCAGAGGGAGAGCGTTGGAGACGGAGTGTGTCTGAGTCAGAGCGTGTGTGTGACAGAGGGTGTGTGGACATGTACAGCGCTGAACCGCTGAACTGCACTGAAGTGAGCAGGCTCTCCGAGGGCTGCGTGTGTGAGGATGGGCACTATCGTGATGCAGAGGGCCGGTGTGTAATTCCTGCTCTCTGTCAGTGCGAGGGAGAGGACGGCATACTGCGAGAGGTGTATACACACACACACACACACACACACACACACACACACACACACACACACACACACACACACACACACACACACTTTCTTTAAAATGTTGCCAGGTTTGACTATCTCTAGGCAAACCAAAACAAATGCTTGGTTTAGATGGTTTAGAGCCATCATTCACTCCCCCAGTCATATACCCCAGAGCAATGCACAGAACCATCCATCAAGAAAACTACAGCTTTCCTTTTAAGCTATAATTGTATTGCTAGTTACTTTGTATATTTATCCTTCAAGGGATCCCATTATTGGATCTGATGGATAACTCTCCAGTGCATCTCATAATTAAATGTATTAATAATGCATAAAATCTCAATCTCAGAACAGAAATATACAGTATGTTTTATGTGTAGGACTTAATTAAATCAGAAATATATATTAAAACTTCTGTATTATTCTGTGTATAATGTGGTGTGTGTGTGTGTGTGTGTGTGTGTGTGTGTGTGTGTGTGTGTGTGTGTGTGTGTGTGTGTGTGTGTGTGTATTCCAGCCTGGCTCTGAGTGGGAAGAAGTGTGCCAAACTTGTCGCTGTGTAAATGGCCTAAAGCAGTGTAAAGCCAGCTGCCTTCCACTTCTGTGTGATGAGGTGAGAAATCCACAGGGCTCTCTACAGATAATTATTCACCTGTAACATCCTCCAGATTTATTAGAAAACCTTTTTTTTTTAAATTCTCCTCTACACAACTTTTTTTTTATTAGTGGCATACTATGCAGCTTCGCACCATTAAAAAAAAATGCAACAATTGTAAACCTTACTGTAGGCATTGCATCAGAAAGTGTCCTGAGTGTGAAAGGAGTCCCCAGAGAACAGCAGATGCTGCTGGTTAGAGTGACTCACTGTCCAGGCTACTGCTCTGGTCACACAGTGGATCCCAGATGGCATTTCTGCTGTCACCTCACACCGCATTCAGAGAGGAAGCACATGTCCTGCTCTCCCCAGGGCTCAGCACCTCCGCTGTGCTGCTCTAAGCATGCGCTCGCAGCTTGAACGCAAAAGAAAATGTTTCGTTTGTATTAGGAATATTTCAGGGGTTGTATTCTGAAAAGGTCTTACAACTGAACATTCCTAGAATAGGAACTTTTTTTCTTTAAATCTATTTATACAATTGAAACTTTAACAAAAGAAACCTTTTTTAAGAATTCGTAATCGTTCTTAAGGACTTCATGTTAACTAATTTGCAAATGCCCTGAACAATTCATCTTGTCTTGTGTACTCTGTCATTTGCTTATTTAGTGTTGAGAATAAATGATGTCAAATTCAATTGTACATGTACAAATCCTGGATGATGTAGTATATCTGCTGTATATCTCCAGAATGGGACCCCACTGCTACGGATGAGGGCATTTTAAATGAATGTATTTTGACAGTAATTGGTTGATATGCTAGTAGACTGCATGTTAAACTGCTAAACGTTGCCATACCAAAAAATAAAAAAAAAAGAAAAAAAAAAAAAGAAGAAGACAATAAAAATGTCACCGATTTTGTATATTAAAGCAAACATCCACATAACTAGGCTATTTGTGACAAATGCTAGTCTAAGCATGGCACATCATGGATTAATTCGAGGACAGTACTTTATTTTATTTACATTAAGGGAAAATTTATTGGGGTCACGGTGCCTTAGTGGTTAGTATATTTGCCTTGCACCTCCCTCCAGGGTCAGGGGTGCAAATCCCACCTCTGCCATGTTTGCGTGGAGTTTGAATGCTCTCCCTATGCTTTGGGGGTTTCCTCCAGGCACTCCAGTGTCCTCCCCCAGTCCAAAGACTTGTGTTGTAGGCTGAGTGTCATTTCCAAATTGTCTGTAGAGTGTGAATTTTCTGTGCAGTTGTGCCCTGCGATGGGTTGGCACCTTGTTCAGGGTGTCCCCCACCTTGTGCCCCGAGAGCATTTATTTAAGCAGCCCTCTTGCATAGCATACTATAAAAAAAAAAAAAAAAACAGCCTGTTTTTCAAGATTTTCTCCAAGCTCAGCCAACTTTGCACTTACAGTCATAAAAATTTTTTTTGTGAATATAGACCTTGACAAAATGTTCCCAAAATTCCCAAAAAGTATTGTTGCCATTTACTTTGTCATTTTACTATGCACTACTTAAAATTGCTTGCATTTTGCTGTTTTCATATTTGAGTCTCCCGATCATCATGTCATTAAATTTTAAATATTTTTGTGGACCTTTACCCTCACTCCTGATCTCATACATACACCACTCCTAAAGGCAAAGTTGTAACAGGGTGCAATGGGAGTTGGAGTGTAACGGCTGTCGCTGCCTGATGGCTCATCCTGCTGCTGTGGTCCATCTCTGGAGAGATGAATCACAAATAAGTGTGTGTTATTCTGAGTTTCTCATTGCTGACTCTGCCCCTTTGCTCTGTTTTTCCCCTCTGTTGTGCCCAGGGTGAAGTCAAAGTGCTGGAGGATGGACAGTGCTGCCCTGTCTGCAGGAAAGTGTACACAGGTAGGAATGGCCAAAGTCTTACATCAACTTAGACATATACTGCTATTAGTGCTACTCTCTGGCCTCGGTGGAATTTCTGAGCTTTGTCAGCGATTTCTGAGGATCCATGTGCAATGGATGACAAGTTTGTTGCACACTATTAACTCTGGTGTGTGTATGAAGGATTGTCAGACCTCATCTGCTGTTCCCTGGATTTGAACTGGAATGAAATGGACGACTCAACAGAAAAGTTTTAAGTGCCAGAAACATACTTTTTTTTTTTTTTTTTTAAACAAAAGATGTCCAAGGAGTCATCTTGTCAGCAGATATTTTTTTCTGAAAACTAGCTAATGCAATCCCACAATATGCACACTGTTGTAGGGTTGACACAAATAAGAAAAATGACAATTATAAATGCTCTGAACTATTCTTAGCAGGAGTCAAACTACCCCCATCACCATCAGAATATGTACAGATTTCAATCAAGTATTGAAAGTAACCTTTAATCAGACTGACATTCCTATATCTCTTTCTTTCTCTTTTGTGCTTTCTCTCTCTTCTCTTCCTGTAGAAGATCCGCTCTCTCAGTGTCACCGCCACACTGAGATCAGGAACATCACCAAGGGGGATTGCCGCCTTGACAATGTGGAGGTCAGCTTCTGCAGGGGGCGCTGTTTGTCTGGAACGGATGTCATTCTAGAGGTACAAAACCACACTCTGTTATGCAAATAACTGATCTGGTACTGGTAGGTGTGTAATTGACATACCAATAGCAGAAACTCTAGTATTTGGTTTACTACAGTGTTTCTCAAACTAGTCCAAGGATGCCAGATGGTCCACATGTTTAATCTCTTTCAGCTCCTAACACACCTGTACCAGGTGTTTAGTGTATCTTGATTGCTTGGTTTTGGTGAAAGAGAGCAAATTATGGACAAGTTTTGGGATACACTAGTGTGCTGCAATGTACTGGAATGATCATAGGAGGCACCATATAGAGTTGATTAGGTGATGCATTTGTGTTTGTAGACCTATGGGATGTTACACATGGCCTGACAAGAAATAAACTCAAGATATTATATCTTATAGGCTCAAAATAAAACCAAGGCTTGCAGATTATACTACTGCCTGTCAGTCAGTGTCTTATTAATGTGATCACTGTGTCATTCCTGTAGTAAACATAATGAAACCTGACTTCATTTTAGAAGGAACCATGAGGGGATTTGCAGAAATTAATATTTTACTCTATACTACAAGATATAAATAATCTGAATTAATGGTGAAAATGTTGGGAGCTACCAGGTTTTGCAGATTTTTGTCCGAAATAATCAATCAGTCATATAATCTAATCTAATCCAATCGAATGATCCTGACTCTCTGAACCTGGGTTTTTGTATTATTTCTAGTGATGAAAGGTGACTTAAAAAAACAAACAAACCCAAAGTGGATAGCTTAGCTGTCATTGTTTATGCATGATGTATTTTCACACAAAATAGTCATTAATAGTTACTATTAATAACTATATTTATTGTATAATATAATTAACTATAATATAATTTTATTGATCCCAGAAAGAAATTCACACAGAAATTCCACTGTAGAGGAAACATTAAAGTTACAGCTTTACTTCTGACTGTTACAAAGATCTGACAGTGGAGACTCCTTATATAAATGCTAAATAAACATCTCCTTACAGAAAACTTCACCATATCAATAACAATTACTATCAAAAATTTTTCATTTCATTTTCAAACAGTTCATTTATGTTGATCGTCTGCCAAACATATCCCCGCGTGAGTTGCTACTACAGAATTTATAACGTATTGGAATGACACACTAATATCAACCTGTGATTTGCCCTGCAGCCAGAACTAATATCAGAGCCACACTATAAAAATGAATAAAACCACCTTTTAACCAATCAGAATTGAGAATTTAACTTTGCTGTGGAATAAGTAATAAATATAGCACCATAATTATTGTAGTGTCATGGTTTACTAGCTCCATATCCTGTATGTGGTCCTATGAAGTGCCACAGTAAAATCTTGGTATTATCATGGTTCATAGCCTGAAAATCACAAATAACCATTGTGATGTTATATCACAGTAAAGCCGGACTACTAAAAGAAGAGTTACAGCAACAGGAAGGCCATAATATTAGGAGTTCTGTTTCTGGATCAGTTTTTTTTTGACCACATAGTGACTAGGGCCAATAAAGTCAGTGGGACACCTGGTCTAAAATCAGCTGTCCCCCTTAGGGATGCTTTGTGAATTCAGACCTAGATCTCCATGTGTGGGATCAAAAATCAACAATGACTCACATCATAAATCTGATTTGTTATTGCAAGGTTTCTTCGAGCCAACCATCTAATCTGGGCGATTCTATCTTTGTGTCTCTGTTTGCTGCGACTGTTAAAAATATGTTTCAGCTTGGAAACTCTCTCAAGTTACCATGGAGACGAGAAGCAGAGCACTTGCAGCCATATAGATCTCTTGTTTGTTAGTTTTAACACCAAAAGCACATCTTGTTCCTCTGTTTTTCCCCATTCATCAGGACTCTCAATAGAATTCCTGTCCCACTGTGCCTGAAAACATACAGTAACTCATCCTGAGCATTACTATAAATTACACCACCCTCTTTGTCATGCAGAGAGCAGCTCATTCTTAGGGAAGTAATTGTGCTGCGAATCTAATATTTAGATTGTTGATGATTGTGGTTTTGTCCTTTCATATTTCTTTCTCCCACCATTTCCACTGCTTTTCTCTCTGCCTTTTGTGCTCTTCTTTCCTTATCTCCTACTGTTTATCTTCAGTCATTTATCTCCCTGCTTTTGTCTTCACCCCTCACCTTTACATGCTGTCCTTCCTTCTTTTTTATTGCATTATCTATTTTTGATTCACTTTTCCTCTGTGTGTGTCAGGAGCCCTACCTACAAGCTGTGTGTGACTGCTGCAGTTACAGGCTGGACCCCCAGACTCCTGTGCGCTTTCTCAGCCTACACTGTTCTAGTGGAGAAAGTGAGCCCGTGGTGCTGCCCGTCATACAGAGTTGCGAGTGTACCAGCTGTCAGGGTGAGTACATGTGCAATGTGACCACACAGACACTGAGCCATGGCTTCGGGGTGTTGGTAGCTCAGTGGTTAAAACATTGGATTTCTGATCTGAAGGTTGTGAGTTTAAATCCCCGCACTACCAAGCTGCCACTGCTGGGCCCTTAAGCAAGGCCCTTAACCCTCAACTGCTCAGTTGTATAAATGAGATCAGTGTAAGTTGCTCTGGATAATAGTGTCTGCCAAATGCCATAAATGTAAAACAACTATGTGCAGAAAAATACACATCAGTGTATGTGTGATGGCATGGCTTAACTAACTAGGCTCACTGTCAGAGATAGAGCTATGAAGAGACAGCCTTTCTATAGAAACAGCATTTGCACAAGATGCTTGAAATGTTTAAAGCTTTGAAACCCATCAAAAATATCTACTCTGAAGAAAACTTTTTGGTCACTGTAGCATGCCACAAAAGATGTGGACCAGTAATATCCAACCAATCAGGACAAGAAGGCGTCTCTATTTGTCTATCAGTCATGTTGTCTGTCATGTTGTGAAGGTAAAGTCATGATTTTGATGGAGGTTAATTGAAGCTGGATGTTTTAAAACTCCTGAATGCCAAAGCTTGTCATTTTGCTTTGGCATACAGGAGTTTTAAAACATCTAGCTTCAACTAACCTCCATCAAAATCACTGACTTTACCTTCACATTATTCATGCCATACGTCCTACACACTACCACATTTACTGGGGTGCAGCAGTGGACAAATCATACATTTATTAGCTAGTCTACCAGGCAAGTGGAAGCTCCAATGTGTTGCCCAGTACCATGTTTTTGGTTACTTCAAAACCTATTTGACATGGTTAAAAAGCTAATGTAATGTAATTACATGCTGCAAGTTAGTTGACAAAAAGTCAGCAAGTCGTTGGTGAAGGTTTCAGCTATGAGCTGCAGGTTTTTTCTCCCCACATCGCATGTAAACGATATTATTAGAGTCTAGTTAATGTCTTTAATTTATCTCAATACATTTAACCTTGGGGTATGGGGCTTACAGGAAAGTTATCCGTGCATAATAATTAATCTGCCTAGTCAAAATTGTTATTTTGTCAGCCAGATAGAGCCTTGGTTGATGTATGTAGTGCAGCAGGTGGTGGGGATTGGAAAGAGTAGTGTTAGAGTGAGTAATAATATGAATAATGCTAGTTGCAGCATCAGTGTGTGTCACATCACCCTGAAACAACAGTTTAAACTTCCTATACTCTATACCAAAAGACAAAATTTGCAAAAGTCTATAAGGATTACGCTTTTTTATGTTTCTGGTTGTTGAAAATACTTGTCCACTTGGCAACTAAGAATAAAAAACTAATAACCTAAAAGCCCTTCTTATGGGTGCCTGGGCTAGTGATTTGTCCACCCCTGTTCTGCCTTTACCTCATACGACCTGCCCTGTATTTGCTGTAATTAACACCTGCTGACTGTGTAACTGTCACAAAGCTGACTCAGTAATAGCACATCACACTGAATGTGCTATAATCATTTAAACACTCAAAAGTACCACACTTCAGATTTCATATCAGCAGTTCCCAGTGTTACACCAAATCCGTAGCTCTACTGTATCCAGGATATTCGCTCTTTGTTGTCGTGACAACCTCTCCCTCCCTCTCTCCATTTACTGTCCTGGCTCTTTGTGGAAACTGTACTACTCTCATCACGATGCATGTTTCAAACATGCGTAATTGCTTCAGTGTCTCCCCCTCCCTTCCAGCAATTACACATTAGGCCATTCATCAATGCGCCTGATTGTGCTGGCTAATTGAATAGCCGGGCAGTCGCTCAGTGGCTCACATTTGTCACTGGTGTTACAGAGCCATGCTTGCTCTATAATGGGCTCTGGTTCTAGAAACAAGACTGAAAATGAAATAAGCTGTGAGATATAAATATAAATATAGCATATACATAAATATGATCAAAACATCATCAGATTTTCACAGAAGTCCTAACACTAGATAAAGTGAACCCAGTTAAACAAATGAGACAAAAATATTATACTTGTTCATTTATTTATTGAGGAAAATTATCCAATATTACATATCTGTGAGTGGCAAAAGTATGTGAACCTTTGCTTTCAATATCTGCTGTGACCCCCTTGTGCAGCAATAACTGAAACTAAACATCTCTGGTAACTGTTGATCAGTCCTGCACATCGGCTTGGAGGAATTTTAGCCCATTCCTCAGAACAGAACAGCTTCAATTCTGGGATGTTGGATGGTCTTTAATACACTCTTTTTTTGTAACCTGATTTCTGTCCTGGATCAATGAAGTAACGCTGTTTAGCTCTCACTAATATACACAAACAGCAGGTGTTACTCGACTTAACGTTTGACTGCTGCTGGTTTAATGTTCCCCGTTCTTTTTTCTCACAGGAGGAGATCTGGCCAAACGTTAAACACTGTTTGGATGAACTGGCAGCTTAGGAGAAGAAAGAAGTCAAATCTTTTGAACACCTCCAGTATATTTAAGTAGTTTTTAGTCATTATATGACTGAATACTTTTTATAGAGTACTTTCTGAAGCTCTCAGACAACTGTACAGCTTTTAAATTATGGCTTTTATGTCTTAATGTCTTGTATGTCTTTTAGTTACACACACACACACACACACACACACACACACACACACACACACACACACACACACACACACACACACACACACACACACACACATTACATTATATATACATTACATTATATATATTATTTTGTATTTGATATTAAGTGATGCAGTCAGACCTCATGCTCCCAGTGCTCTGCATTATGACCAAAGATATTTCTGTTCTTCTGAAAAATAAGCAATTTAAAATGTCATTTTTTTAAATGTTTTTTTTTTTTCACTACAGGTTATCTTTTTTAAGCAAATGTATATCTACAATGCATTTATACATAATTAGTCATAAACCTAAGGCATTATTAATAATAAAAATGGAAAAAATAAGAACCGGTGGTGTGTTTGGGTGTGTTTGTGTGTGCGTGTGTGTGTGTGTGTGTGTGTGTGTATGTGTGTAAACTTCACAGAAAGATATTCTGACCTCTGGAAGTGCTACTCATAGTGTGAATGCACGTTTATAAAATCTCCCAACTAAATATAACTAGCATTGATATCCATACATCAGTTCACTCTTCTGTCTGCTGCATGACTCACTGCAACAGCTGGAGTCAGATACACACATCGATAATGACCGCAGATCTTTTAAAGCGCCAGACATAACGAGCTTGTTAAAGGAGAAAATCATTGCGTGGTTTAACATTACAGCTGTGGCCTTTTCAGGAAATGCAAACACACTGGTATTACATTTCAATCTCAAAAGAAAATCTTCATTTTTGATGTGTCATATGCTTTGGGATTATGCTTGGAAGAGTCATATATTTCTAAAGGGATAAAGCTTTAATTACTGCCATTAAAGCACCATTTAAATGTTGGCTCATCGTTCTAGTTTCTGGAAGTCTTGGACATGAGCACAGGCTTACGAAAGATTTCACAAGGCAAAGGGCCAACAAGTGTAGTTTTAAAAGGAGATACATTTCTGCCATTATATTCATGCGTATGGAAGTTTTGTTAACACTTCTTTTTAATATTGCAACAACTATAATGGATTAAATAAGGAGTTAAATATGATGCGACATGCTGTTATAGAAAAATAATCAGGTGGCCTGTCCAAAAAATGCAAACCATTAGAATTTTTATTTAATACAGAACAACACACTTTTTATCCATCAATATTTACATTTAATGTTGTGGAACATCCACAAAACAAGTCATTTCCTCTTATTACTTATGTTATAGCAGCTATAAACAGTCCTTCCCTCTCCTGCCTCTCTTTTTTCTCTCTCTTCAAATTAATGACATCTTGTCTTGTTACCCACAAAACAAACAAGCAAACAAACAAATAAACAAACAAATAAATAAATAGGAATTGTGTAGACAAAAAAAGTGCAGACCATGTTGGAAAACTTAAAGTTACAGCTTTCCCTCTGACTGTTACAAAGCACTGACACTGGAGACTCCATCCATAAATGCTAAATAAGCGTCTCCTCTCAGAAAACTTCACCATATCAGTGATTGTTCTGTATGTGTCTTTGTTAAATAACATGTTTTTAATTCACTTATTATTAGGCTTAGATTATGTATAGTGTCTGCCATACAAGTAGTGTGAATTAGCTGTTACTACAGAAAAGATAATGAACTGGAATGCATTGATTAAAAACCTGTGATTTGAATTACAGCTGGTACTACTGTCAGAAAATCAATAGAAACACTGTTACAGTATAGAAAATCAAAAAACACTCCAATCACTTCAGTCAGAGCAACACCTTCTGACCAATCAGATCTGAGAAGTCAGGAATGCCATGGTAGTAATCATTCATGCCATTTTAAACATTTTGGACTAAATGTTTCCTGACAATAGTTTTTCTGTATGTGTAATCAAATAAAATTATAAATAAAAAGAGTGTGTACAATACTAACGTGTATATGTATAATGTGTGTGTGTGTACAACATTGCAGCTAACCACTGTCATTGTAGGTGTACTGTTTATATTTTGTCAGAGAGAATGGTGTGTGTGTGTGTGTGTGTGTGTGTGTGTGTGTGTGTGTGTGTGTGTGTGTGCGCGCGCGTTTGTGTGTGTGTATGTGTACAGTGCCGTTCTTCTCATGAAGCCTGTCTTTCTATGTGTACTGAGTATATTTTGTCACAGAGAGTGGTGAGGTGTGTGTGTGTGTGTGTGTGTGTGTGTGTGTGTGTGTGTGTGTGTGTGTGTGTGTGTGTACAACATTGCAGCTCTTCTCATAACCACTGTCATTGTAGGTGTACTGTTTATATTATGTCAGAGAGAATGGTTTGTGTGTGTGTGTGTATATATGTGTATACAACAGTGCAGTTCTTCTCATGAAGCCTGTCTTTGTATGTGTACTGTGTATATTTTGTCACAGAGATTGGTGAGGTGTGTGTGTGTGTGTGTGTGTGTGTGTGTGTGTACAACATTGCAGCTCTTCTCATAACCCCTATGTCACTGTGGGTGTACTGTGTATATTTTGCTAGAGAGAATGGTGTGTGTGTGTGTGTGTGTGTGTGTGTGTGTGTGTGTGTGTGTGTGAGAGAGAGAGAGAGAGAGAGAGAGAGAGAGAGAGAGAGAGATTGTAGTGTTTGTGGATAGAGGAGGAGGAGCGTGTAACACTGGGAAGCTGGAAGATCTCACCGGTGGCCTCCCGGCGCGCTCCTGCCTAAATAAGGGAGTGAGGAGGGAGAAGGGCACAGAGCGCCCCCTAGCGGAGACACCGGAAAAACCACGAATCCCCTGACCGAGGAAAGCCTGGAAGGTTTTTTTGTTTGTTTCTTTGTTTCTTTTACCCCATAAAAATTTAAATCATACCATCACGACCAAGCCTGAAAAAACGACAGAGATAAATCAGAAAAGCTGTAGACGGAAATGCAGTTCAAAACATTTAACTGGTGAGCTTATCGCGCTTTTGTCTACGGCTCTGCCCCAAATAAGTAGAAGAAGCCTATTTTGTAACAAAACGCTCGACGTGCATGGCTTTCTCCCAAAGCGCATCATGCAATATTAAAGTGTAAGACATTGGTGATTTTGGTAGGATTTGTGCACATTTTTGCCACACTGCTCAGTAGAGTATCACTGAGAGGGTTTCGGTAGGGAAACCCCACGTCCACGCGACGGTGACGTAGCAGCTACAGTGTGTGTGGCGGTGAAAACCCTACAGCTGCGTCCATCAAGCAAACAAAGCACCTTTTAAGTCCGTCACGTACACACACTCAGTCACACACACACATACACACACACAGACCAGTGCAGCTGGGAGCGAGGTGAGGCGGCATGCTTTGTGTGAACTCTTGTGTTTTTAACCTCATACTGAAATAGGCTTAATTACAGTTCACTATTGTGTCGCGGTTTGTTTCCTATCAGTAATATCAGTAAGAGGTGCGGCTACATGAACAATAGTCTACACCTGCTGATGGAAATGACGCACCTGTCGCATGTGCTTTCGAAATAATCATCATTTCAATCAGCAAAATCAATCCTTAATCAATCCTTTGTTGTGCGTATTTTTTTTTTTTGTTCCTTGTCGGACCTGCATGCTGAACATATTATAAACATCCCGCAGTAGGCTGGAGTTTATTTGTTTATCTGTAGGCTATGGGATCAGTATTTTATGAATTTCAGGATGCTGATGTGGCGCTTTTGGTGCGCGGTGTGATGTTTTGTAGCTTTCTCAGCAGAACGGAAGGGGTTAAGGAGGTGTCGCCGCCGCCGGTGTGAGCTCCAGCGCGCACTGAAACATCTCCAACACAACTGACGTCTCCACATCTCCACACGCGTTACCGCCAGGGTGCTGGGTTCAAGAAAAGAAAGCGCTCAAAGAAGGAAAGGAAAACCTTAAAACCTGGGACTGTGACAACATCAGTGTTGTTTGAGCGCTCATCCTGAGAGCTGTGCCTCCGAACCTAAATGTCACGAAGTAAGCGCGCTTGCAACACTTCATCCTGAACCGGAGAAAGGATAGCAGCTTTTCTTCTTATTCTTTTTTACAACACACACACACACACACACACACACACACACACACACACATACACTATAGGAGACGGAGGTGAACTGAATAAGGCAAAGTGGAAGCTGCGGGGGTTTCGGATGAGCGGGCGGCTCGCTTCCCCCTCCCGCGGCTCGCTCATGAAGTTGTGCGGGTGCTGTTGGCGTGGCCCTCTCCGCTCACCGTGTAGAGGTGCGTGAGGCTCAGCTTCAGCTCCAGAGACGCGCCGCATCCGGACCACCGCATCAGGATGCCGGTGCGACGCGGACACGTGGCGCCCCAGAACACTTTCCTGGATACCATCATCAGGAAATTCGAAAGTCAGAGTAAGTTTAGGCTGTTTATACAAACTTCAGTGAATATTCATCTCAAAGGAAGATCTTTCAGGGGTTCCTCAAAAGGCATCACGGGCAGAGCCCGAAAAAAGTGAGTTAGTTCCAGTAAACATGTTAGAGGTTCTTGAAAAACAAGTGGAATTATTATTATTATTATTATTATTATTATTATTATTATTATTCTGCACCATCACTACTACTACTACTACTACTACTACTACTACTGATAATAATAATAATAATAATAATAATAATAATAATAATAATAATAATACCAACAGTACTCAAATGTTCCTCTCCAGAATTCCTAGACTATTTGATAAAGGAATAATTTATCTTTTATTTACAGTGCCAGCCAGCAGCACTCTAGGTATTGGTTACATAATAATAATAATAATAATAATAATAATAATAATAATAATAATAATAAGCCATTTTAAATATTTTTATAATGTCATACAAATTTGGAATATATTCACATTTCCCCCAATAATCAAACTCACATGTAACACTAAAGTGAGCATAAGCATTACCTGAGTTCATGCTGACCTGCCCACCATGTGTGATACAATAAGTTGAGCATCTAGTAATTAATAAAGAAACCTAAACATGGGACACATTAATAAATAAAATCTTACGGATGTAGTCTGTGTTAGTCTTATTTCTTATTCAGGCATCCTGTGGTATTTTTTACAGAATGATGAAAACAAGCAGAAATGAAAAGCTGAACATTTACTTCAAATCAGAATGGAAGTGATTATTAAGTATAATTAATAATGCCAATCAGTGCACTAAAGCAATGAGCAAAGCAAAACAAAACTATGAGCAACTACCCCCCCCCCTTTTTTTTTTCCTTTTTTTAAAAAAAAAAAAAGAGATAGCATCAACATAACATGAATTGAGCACTTTCTAAACATACTTCTTTAACTGGACTGAGTCAGTATACTAAACTCAACATTTTGTGCTACATAAAGATCATTGAAACAGATGAGTAGAGTTGAATGAAATGAACTGAAACGAAATGAGGAGTGGTGTCTGCCTGGGATGATTATCCAGGAGGGAAATTAAAAATAAGAATGTTTTACAGGACAGCAGGAATTGATATGATTTCAGTCAGTGCTCAGTTGCAGAATCTGTCTGAAGGATCCATTTAGGAAGATGTGGTGGATTTCTCTCCCATCACATCCTTCTGTACACATAGACAAATGGACTAAAATTACAGCATGTTGTTAGTGCTGAGAAATGCTGGGTTAACACCTGCTGGTTTTACACCTTTTCTGTCTCCTGTAACAACGACCACTAACACATGAACACATGTTTACTGCTGAAAGTGTAAATAATGCTAATGCATGCATGTTACAGATGCCATCTTCTAGAACACAAAATTGTTCTAGCATTTTAGAGAAAGTTGACATGAATAGCAGAGACTATTCAGACTAGAAAACACGTCCATTTGAGCAGGGCTGCCGGATTGATGTTTCTTTCCTTTTCTTTTCTTTTTTTTTTTAAAATCACATTCGGAAGGACAATATGGCTTGGACTGGTAGATACTTTAAGTTACATTTTGACCTGGTTAATTATGTTGAGTTTAAAAACCTGGAAACAGTTAATAAAAGAAAGTGTCATAGTGCTATCTTCAAAAATCACAGCAAATCTGAGACTCCACAAATCCCAGTCTAGCTGAGTTACGAGTGACATCACAGGACTGAGCTTTCCCACTGCATAAACAGCACTAGTGTGAGTAAGCCTGCAATAAACACCTCTCTCTGTGTGTGTACCAGGAAAAAAAAAGTGAGGTGTGGAAAACGCCTCTGATGGTGTTTTTTTGTGGTGCGGTTTCCCTTTAATATCATTTCCACTTCGGGACATTCTGAGACTTTATTAAAATAATTCATTTGGGAGTTGCTTACTCTACCTGTTAAGATCTGTTATTACATATCATTTACGACATGTTAGATAGAGATGTACAGACAATTAAGAGCTTGAAGTCAGTCAGCACAGTTTCAGTTTTGTCCTTGGGATCATGTGTGTTCTTGTCCCTGATATGGACTCATACTATCAGGAACGCTTGATAGTTTTCTCAAGATAGCAAATATAGTCAGACAGTCAGTCTAAGGATTATTAACAAAATGATTTATTTTTAAATTCCCTTCAGTGGGCTGATTTTTTCTGTATAAGGCCAGGGAATTTAAGGAGTTTCATATTTTATAGTCTCCTTAGTATACTCGTGTGAGTGATGTGCTGTTTGTTATAGACATCTGTTGTGTTGACCTGGGCCCTGTGCTGTATATTATTTTACTAAATGGAGAAAACTGATCCTGGGTCGGTGCATATGTGTTAAGGCTCTTTTGTAGGACTTGAGAAAAAGCCTGGATGTGTCCTCCTTGTTTTACCCCAGTTTAAAACAATAGGTCTCTATCTTAGACGTGCTAGGATTACGCCTAGTATTTTCTTTCAGATTGATCTTAAACACACTTTCAATTTTCATTATATTTTAATTGATTCATAATTAAAAATTAGTATGTACAATACATAACAAATGGTGGTATGTGTTAATAGACTATGTTGCCTGTGTATTAGGCAGTCCTATTTTATTTGAGTTTTTCTTACTAGATTTGTCTTTTCAGTTGTTGGCATAAATTTTTTAACACCTGTCCAAAAGCACTGTATGCTTGATAGTTTCAGTTTCCATCAGCCTGGACTTAAAGTGGATTCAGTGAAGTGAAATCTGATTGCTTCTGATTAGTATAGACATGCAAATAACATCTAAAAATGCTTGGCTGTCAGCACTAAATACCCATCTCTATTTCAGCACTGCTTTATATTTGGTAATTTACAGTTAGCAGAGCTTTTAGACAAATGTCTGATTCATAATGGTAGTCCAAGTTATTGTTAGACAAGATGGTTGCAAGAAGTTTTATGAAAAGATGCAAAGGCTTCAAACAAATCAAGAGGTTTTCACATTTGACTTATGCTACAGGCTACTATCAAGTGAATTTTTTTTCTCAGCCTTTGTGTGGGGAAAAAAGATCACCATGGTGAATGGACATTAACCATTCAATAATCCCGCTTTCCCTCTTTCAATCTTTGCGACATGTCTTACAATAAAAATGGTTATGTACATCATAGACACACTGTATACACTTGCATATTGCCTTTGCAGAAATGTATTAGATTTAATTTTGGTTATCCGCTATAAAACAAGATCTTGGTTCTTGGAATCTGTAAAATCGCAACTAGTATTTAAATTATTAGTAATTAGTATTTCGACAGAATTTATAATGGATGAAGCTGTGAATGAAGCCTTTATGAAGATAACCATCTGTTGAACGGTTGATATACAGGTGCATCTCAATAAATTAGAATGTCGTGGAAAAGTTCATTTATTTCAGTAATTCAACTCAAATTGTGAAACTTGTGTATTAAATAAATTCAATGCACACAGACTGAAGTAGTTTAAGTCTTTGGTTCTTTTAATTGTGATGATTTTGGCTCACATTTAACAAAAACCCACCAATTCACCATCTCAACAAATTAGAATATGGTGACATGCCAATCAGCTAATCAACTCAAAACACCTGCAAAGGTTTCCTGAGCCTTCAAAATGGTCTCTCAGTTTGGTTCACTAGGTAAGCCACAAACATTCATTGCCAAAGAAGCTGGCTGTTCACAGAGTGCTGTATCCAAGCATGTTAACAGAAAGTTGAGTGGAAGGAAAAAGTGTGGAAGAAAAAGATGCAAAACCAACCGAGAGAACCGCAGCCTTATGAGGATTGTCAAGCAAAATCGATTCAAGAATTTGAGTGAACTTCACAAGGAATGGACTGAGGCTGGGGTCAAGGCATCAAGAGCCACCACACACACACACGTGTAAGGGAATTTGGCTACAGTTGTCGTATTCCTCTTGTTAAACCACTCCTGAACCACAGACAACGTCAGAGGCGTCTTACCTGGGCTAAGGAGAAGAAGAACTGGACTGTTGCCCAGTGGTCCAAAGTCCTCTTTTCAGATGAGAGCAAGTTTTGTATTTCATTTGGAAACCAAGGTCCTAGAGTCTGGAGGAAGGGTGGAGAAGCTCATAGCCCAAGTTGCTTGAAGTCCAGTGTTAAGTTTCCAGTCTGCGATGATTTGGGGTGCAATGTCATCTGCTGGTGTTGGTCCATTGTGTTTTTTGAAAACAAAAGTCACTGCACCCGTTTACCAAGAAATTTTGGAGCACTTCATGCTTCCTTCTGCTGAACAGCTTTTTGAAGATGCTGATTTCATTTTCCAGCAGGATTTGGCACCTGCCCACACTGCCAAAAGCACCAAAAGTTGGTTAAATGACCATGGTGTTGGTGTGCTTGACTGGCCAGCAAACTCACCACACCTGAACCCCATAGATTCTCTATGGGGTATTGTCAAGAGGAAAATGAGAAACAAGAGACCAAAAAATGCAGATGAGCTGAAGGCCACTGTCAAAGAAACCTGGGCTTCCATACCACCTCAGCAGTGCCACAAACTGATCACCTCCATGCCACGCCGAATTGAGGCAGTAATTAAAGCAAAAGGAGCCCCTGCCAAGTATTGAGTACATGTACAGTAAATGAACATACTTTCCAGAAGGCCAACAATTCACTAAAAATGTTTTTTTATTGGTCTTATGAAGTATTCTAATTTGTTGATAGTGAATTGGTGGGTTTTTGTTAAATGTGAGCCAAAATCATCACAATTAAAAGAACCAAAGACTTAAACTACTTCAGTCTGTGTGCACTGAATTTATTTAATACACGAGTTTCACAATTTGAGTTGAATTACTGAAATAAATGAACTTTTCCACGACATTCTAATTTATTGAGATGCACCTGTACTCGATGTGGTGGGGCTCTGCTCCACCTGCCCCTATGGGCAAGCCACCACTGCAGAGGCTTAGGTTAAGATTAAGATTAAGGCAGACGTCAGTGTTTGTTCCAATTTTATTTACAACTCATATGACATTGCACGCTATCAAATCACATCACCCTTATTTGTTTAAATTCTTTTGCATTCCTATTCTTTGGAATGTACCAGCAACATAAATATTAGGGCACAATATATTTGAGGATGAGATGTGATGGATGTGATGGCTGTATAACTCCTTTAATTTTAGTGGAAAAAGTGTTTAAGGGATTTGTTGTGGATTTTAAAACTCCACCATCCAATCCTGAATGGTTGCCATTTATAAAAATTGCAGTGATTCTGCTAATGAGTAAAAGCTGTTCAAGGACAAGATGGCTTTATCCATTGACTGTCTCTAACTGAAATGATAAAATACTGATAGCCTCAGCTTTGTGCAAAGGAAAATGTTCCAAAAAACACTAATGCCTTCTAGTAATGTCATTTCTTAATGGTATTGCCATTTCCTTTAAGGGCACCTATCAATACTGAGGTACCAGTTTCTTTAGATATGTCACACATTGCAAATATTGTATATCATATTCTGCCTCACAGTACAACAGCTTGCTGCACTGTACCATTTTCATATTGGTATGGGTTGATTTGTTCATATCAAACTAATATAAAGCATTGTAAAGCATCTTGTAAAGCATGTAGCCACTAGACCTCTGAATAGTAAGGGTGGCATCAGAAAATCAAGGATATACAATGGCAAATTCAGTGTTGATGTGACTGCATATTTTATGATGCATAATTAATTGAGCAGACATTATTCACTCTGTCATCAGCTCGTGGCGCTCTAGCGATCCTAGGACAGCCGCCAAATATTGATGGGTATCTTTTTATTCGCTTTGCCAGACACTGAGGAGCTGTGCTGATATTATAAAATGGCTTGTATTGCACATCAATTATTTATTGACGCTTTATTAATGCATTGATAATGAATACCATTACTCTCATTGAGAATTTGTTTTTCACAGGAGGTTTTTTTAGTGCTGCAATAAATCTAGTTTGTCATTTAATCATTAATGGCAACATAAATGTGAAGTGCTTTGCTGTTTGACCTTTCCCGCTTTCTTTTAGCTGCTTATTATATATTCTGCTCTTTAAAGAAATGATTTCTTATACTTATTTCCTAATAATATTTCATTGCAAGCACAACATTTGTGCAATTCTAGATATCAATTTAACAGTAGTAATGCTTCATTTCAGCTTTTGGTTGTCTTTTACCACACAAGCCAAGCTGGTCCTCTTTAATTAGTCCCAGAAAATAATTTTTACATGGCACTACACTGGACTTTTGACCCCATTTACAATCAATGCGTTAAATCCATCATACGATGCACGATATGTATCTCCAGGCACATGGTTATCATGTTAAAGCGTTCTCCACAGGGCAACAGCTGGAGTCACCTGACTCCAATTAGATGTGTGTAGAGCGGCAGAACCAGGGGAGGATATTAAACACTGCACCATGTGCACAAACATAACCATCACCAGGGCAACTATTCAGGGCACAGATTCAGTACTTGGTTCCCAACACCAACTTAACCATTACATTCTCTTCACTACTTAGCAATGGATGTCTGCTTTGAGACAGATGTGCTAGATGGTTGATTATATAGCCGTGCGTTTGTAAAATGTTTAAAATCTTTTAGTAGTATAGTGTGTTATCTTCATTATCTCAGTCCATAACCATATTTATGGAAACAGACAAAAGCAAACAAAAGCCATTTACATGCTTGCAATGACAAGCTGTGAATGCAAAATCTGTTCATGTTACAAAGACCAGTCATTTTGAATGACTTTAATGTCATCTTGCTACTCTCTGGTCAAAACGTCTTGAATATAATCCATGTAATATCAGTGTTATTTTAATCGGTTTTAATAAAAATGAGAGAAATTATTCAAAGCACATAAAGATTATAAAATGCTATTCTGCTCTATTCAATAAATCTTAAACACGTAATTTATACCTAAATTACTTTTATGTCATCTTGCTACTCTCTGGTCAAAACATCTTGAATATAATCCATGTAATATCAAAGTTATTTTAAATGGTTTTAATAAAAATGAGAGAAATTATTCAAAGCACATAAAGATTATAAAATGATATTCTGCTCTATTCAATGAATCTTAAATACTTAATTTATAAGTATTATTGCTTATTATCTCCCATCATTCATATCAGTCTATCAGACTAAATGAATTTCTTCTGTTTCTCCATTTGCCTCTTCTTTTCAGTTTTTCTCATTCTAAACACTGCCTTGTGTCTTTAACTGCTACTGAGTGCAGTATTATTAGAGCTGGGAGGTGTGAGGAGACACACACAGACAGAGACGAAAGGCTGGGAGGTGCTAAAGCACCCAGGCTCTCCACATTTCTCCTTTACTCTGATTAAAGGTGCTGCATTTTTACATCCCTATAAAAAAGTAATGGCTCCCTCCACCTGCTTGTCTTTCTCTGCTGCTGCTTTGAGTTCGTGAAGTGGATCTGCCGGGACTTTTACATTCTGAGGTCGTAGCTGGAACTCAATTGTGCAAGATAGGGCTGTAAACTAAATGAACTATTTACATATATGTATATTTTGAATAAAATTCACATTTAAATGTTTAAGATTCTGTATTCTACTTGTAGTCACCTAACGTAAAACACATTTCCTTAAAGTTTTGGCTAAATTACCCTGGTGTCACTTGGTGTACAAAAATTAGTCTGAATAAACGTCATATGTACTTTTATGTACAGTGTTTTTTTACTGTTACGAAACAGTTCTGGTTGAGCTTTATTATGCATACACATATATGCAAATTCACTTATTGAAAGACAGACAGGCTGTTCCCTTCAGGGGTCACCACAGCGAATCATCTGCCTCCATCTAGCCCTATCCCCTGCATCCTCTTCTCTCAGACCGACTACCTTCATGTCCTCCTTCACTACATCCATAAACCTCCTCTTTAGTCATCCTCTCGGCCTCCTGCCTGGCAGCTCTAACCTCAGCATCCTTTTACCGATATATTCACTCTCCCTCCTCTGAACATGTCCAAACCATCTCAACCTGGCCTCTCTAACTTTGTCTCCAAAACATCTCACATGGGCTGTCCCTCTGACGTACTCATTCCTGATCCTATCCATCCTCGTCACGCCCAAAGAGAACCTCAACATCTTCAGCTCTGCTACCTCTAACTCTTCCTCCTGTCTTTTCCTCAGTGCAACTGTCTCCAAACCATACAACATCGCTGGTCTCACTACTGTCCTGTACACCTTTCCTTTCATTCTTGCTGGTACTCTTTTATCACACAACAGACCTGATACTTTTCTCCACCCGTTCCAACCTGCCTGCACACGCTTCTTCACCTCTTTTCCACACTCCCCGTTGCTCTGGACTGTTGACCCTAAGTACTTAAAATCCTGCACCTTCTTTATCTCTTCTCCCTGTAACCTCACTGTTCCACTTGGATCCCTCTCATTCACACACATGTATTCTGTCTTGCTGCGACTAACCTTCATTCCTCTTCTCTCCAGAGCAAACCTCCACCTCTCTAGACTTTCCTCCACGTGCTCCCTGCTCTCACTTCAGATCACAATGTCATCCGCAAACATCATAGTCCATGGAGATTCCTGTCTGACCTCATCTGTCAGCCTGTCCATCACCACCGCAAACAAGAAGGGGCTCAGAGCCGATCCTTGATGCAGTCCCACCTTCACCGTGAACTCCTCTGTCACACCTACCGCACACCTTACCATTGTCCTACTGCTCTCATACATATCCTGCACCACTTTAACATACTTCTCTGCCACTCCAGACCTCCTCATACAATACCACAGCTCCTCTCTTGGCACCCTGTCATACGCTTTCTCTAAATCTACAAAGACACAATGCAGCTCTTTCTGACCCTCTCTGTACTTCTCCATCAACATTCTCAAAGCAAATATTGCATCTGTAGTGCTCTTTCTTGGCATGAAACCATACTGCTGCTCACAAATGCTCACTTCTCCCCTTAGCCTTGCTTCCACTACTCTTTCCCACAACTTCATTGTATGGCTCATCAGCTTAATACCTCTGTAGTTTCCACAACTCTGCACATCTCCCTTGTTCTTAAAAATCGGCACCAAAACACTTCTCCTCCATTCCTCAGGCATCCTCTCACTCTCTAAGACCTCGTTGTACAACCTAGTTAAAAACTCTACTGCCATCTCTCCTAGACACTTCCATACCTCCACTGGTATGTCATCAGGACCAACCGCCTTTCCTCTCTGCATCCTCTTCAAATCTCTCCTAACTTCACCCTTGCTAATCCTTTATACTTCCTGCTCAACAATATTTGCCTCTACTACTCTTCTCTCTCTGTCATTTTCCTCATTCATCAGTTCCTCAAAGTACTCCTTCCATCTTTCCCTCACCCTCCTGTCACCTGTCAACACATTTCCATCTCTATCTTTAATCACTCTAACTGCTGCACATCCTTACCATCTCTATCCCTCTGCCTCACCAACCGATACAAATCCCTCTCACCTTCCTTACTGTCTAACCTTGCATACATGTCCTCATAAGCTTTCTGTTTGGCCTTTGCCACCTCTATCTTAACCTCACGCTGCATCTCCCTATATTCCTGTGTACTTTCCTCCGTCCTCTCACTGTCCCACTTCTTCCTAGCTAACCTCTTCTTCTGGATACTCTCCTGAACTTCCTCATTCCACCACCAAGTCTCCTTGTCTTCTTTCCTCCTTCCAGATGACACACCTAGCACCTTCCTACCTGTCTCCCTGATCACTTTGGCTGTAGTAGTCCAGTCATCTGGAAGCACCTCCTGACCACCTAAAGCCTGTCTCAACTCCTCCCTGAAAACCACACAGCACTCTTCCTTTTCCAACTTCCACCACTTTGTCTTTTGCTCTGCCTTTGCTCGCTTCATCTTCCTCACCACCAGGGTCATCTTACACACCACCATCCTATGCTGTCTAGCTACACTCTCTCCTACCACTACTTTGCAATCACTAATCTCCATCAGATTACAGTGTCTACATAAGATATAGTCCACCTGTGTGCTCCTGCCACCACTCTTATATGTCACCCTGTGTTCCTGCCTCTTCTGAAAGTACGTGTTCACCACAGCCATCTCCAGACTTTTAGTAAAGTCTACCAACCTCTGTCCTTCTGGGTTCCTTACCTGAAGACCAAACCTGCCCATCACTTCCTCATCCCCACTATTCCCTTCACCAACATGTCCATTAAAGTCTGCCCCTATCACCACTCTCTCACCTCTGGGAACACTCTGCATCACATCCTCAAGCTCGCTCCAGAATCTGTCTTTCTCCTCTTGCTCACAACCTACTTGTGGAGCGTAAGCACTAACAACATTCAACATCACACCTTCAATTTCCAGCTTCAGACTCATCAACCTATCTGACACTCTCTTTACCTCCAGAACATTCTTCACAAACTCCTCCTTCAGGATCACTCCTACTCCATTTCTCTTCCTGTCCACCCCATGATAAAACAGTTTAAACCCTGCTCCAATGCTTCTAGCCTTGCTCCCTTTCCACCTGGTCTCCTGGACACACAGAATGTTGACTTTCCTCCTCTGCATCATATCTACCAGCTCTCTGCCTTTACCTGTCATCGTACCAACATTCAAAGTGCCTACTTTCAGTCCTAAACTCCTGCCTTTCCTCTTCTCTCTCTGCCTACAGACACACCTTCCTCCTCTAACACACCTTCCTCCTCTCCTTCCTCGACCAACAGTAGCCCAATTTCCACCAGTGCCCTGTAGGTCAACGGCACCGATGGCGGTCGTTGTTAACCCGGGCCCCGACCGATCCGGTATGGAAGTCATTTTAGTGATTCGCATATTGAATTTGGCAAAAGTTTTACGTCGGATGCCCTTCCTGACACAACCCTCTCTATTTATCCGGGCTTGGGACTGGCACAAAAAGTACACTGGCTTGTGACCTCCTGTGGCTAGATTTGACCTCCTGTGGCTAGATTACTTATTGAAAGACAGACTGAAAACTGTTTTTTCGAGTCCGTAATCATGCCATGTCTTGCTATTTTCAAAATAGCAAGCATGATAAACAGAAAAGCTGTGCCTGCCATTAGCCAGCTCTCTTGTTTAAACCACACAAAACTTAGTCCTTTCATTTGTCCTTTTGTGTAATGTACTTTCACTGGACAGTGTTTAAACTTTTTTTACTTCTAGTGTCTCCTCCGAAAGCATTTTGAAAAATCAGTGCTAGAGAAAGTATTCCACATCATTTATGTTTATTACATGCGGTATTGTATTGCATTTCACATGCACCTTCTTAATCACTGCTGTTGGCGTGTTATGGAAGTGTTGTTGAAGCCGGCTTAAATAAATTAGCCCCATTGGACACCAGATCAAGGTTTGCTCTGTGTAATCACTTGGCATGACTATCAACTCAGGCTGCAATACATAATCTACAGTCTGGGCTAGAAAGAAATAAGTCCAAGCCTCTATTCCATTTTGTGTATTTGTAGTTATGAACACTGGTGGTGCCGTTGTTCTTGGTTCCACAAAAGTAAAAAATAATCCACTTTATATTATTTGTTAAGAGCAAGCAAGACAATGTGGATGCCAAAAATCAAGCCTTATTTTATGTTTTTTTTTTTTCTTGAATGAGAGGGGGCTTAGTCCTGCTAGCCAAACTATAGCAGCCAATCTTGAAAAGTATGTGTATTTAAAAAGTGATAATACATGTAAGAAGTTTGCAAGTAAGTCTGGGGCCAGTCTTTGTCAGTCAGTCTGAATCTCAGATGTTGTTGTATTGGGCATGTAGTGCGTAATCAGCCATAAACCAGACTTATCTTGTCTGTTCTCGAAGTTGATGTCTTGGAAGCAGGAAAAATGGGCAAGCATAAGGATCTGAGCGACTTTGGCAAGGGCCAAATTGTGATGGGTAGATGCCTGGGTCAGAGCATCTCCAAAACAGCAGGTCTTGTGGGATGTTCCCGGTATGCAGTGGTTAGTATCTACTAAAAGTGGTCCAAGGAAGGCCAACCGGTGAACCTGAGCATATAATGTGAAAAGGAAGCCATTTGGATTCATTAAAGTTATTAATGCTCAAAAGGTCAATATTCAGAGTTCAATAAAGTTATTCCTGTGTGAAGACAAAAATGTAAAAAATAAATAAATAAATAAAAATTTGATAAAATAAAATTGATAAAAATGATAAAATAATATTGCCTTAATGTGATTTTCTTTCTTTTCTGTTTAAGAAAACAGCACAATTTTCACCTTCCAAAATTCAAGGTATACAGTATGAGCACTCAGGCTTTGATTTAAAGAGTGATCATTTAGGTGTTCAATTGCCTGTGCAGATTGTGGGCAAGTAATTGAAAACCTTTTCACATGCTCTTTCAGAGATGTGAACATGCAGCAAATAACTAATATTAAAACAACTTTATAATAGCCATTTTAAGTAATAATAATAATAATAATAATAATAATAATAATAATAATAATAATAATAATAATAAAACTGCCTTTATTGTGATACTGCATCATAAGTTTTGTTAAATTAATGGTTTGATTTTGTCTTGAAATAGTGGAAACATGGGTTACACAAATTTAATACCTGCCCTTTGGTCATATTAACTCATCCCCACAATCGCCTTTATTGCAGGGGCTAAATACATTTATTGGCCTTGATGCCACCATGTGTTTTGAACCTTGTGGTAGAAATGCCTTGAATTTCAGATTCATAAAGGTAAATATGCAAAACATGCTGCTATGCTCATGTGAAAGACACAATTCAAATGCAAATGCATTTGAATAAAAAAAATATACACGTAATTAAAAATTGAATGCACAGAGACAGAACAACAAGTTACTGCTGAACTGAGATTCACTCAATTCTATACAAATTAGGGATGACGCAGTAAAGCGACAAACGACAAATAACGATTGACTCCAGAGAATACCTCAGACTAAAGGCTGTAATTAAAAAATTAAGGCAAATTAAAGCAAGGGGGTGATCCTTTTTCCAACTCAGTGATTCTGTTTTTTTATTTTTTATTTATTTATTTTTTCTGACATGTTGGTGTTATATTTTTCACTTGGATGTTATAAGTTGCACGTCTTCATTTCAGGCTGAAAAGCAACAAAATGTGATTGTTTTAAAGGGGGTGATTCTTTTCTATACCCACTGTATATCCATATTCGTTCTGTTTCTACCATGCATTGTGTGTGGGTCTATGTTTGCAGGCTCAGGGTTGCAACATTCTACATGTCTAAAGAAAGTTTCGTCAGGGACAGTGTATGTGTGGTCATAATGTGTGTTGTATTTCACATGCTATTTTAGCCAGCCACTGCTGGTTGCTCTCTCCATGGGCAGCTAAAATGAACATATTACTCAACACCTGCTTAACATGAATGTAATAACAGCTGCTCCCATCATTGCTTTTCGCCTGTGTCTTACTGTATGCTACACACTGATTTGCCTTTTGTATGTCCTCTTCATTCATGTGTTCTTTAGCATGGAGGAGACAGGTTTCCTCTGATGTAGCTGAAAAAAATGCAGTGATAAACCTGCTTCTATTCAAATGCACTTTAAACTGGATGAGTCTCACTCGATAGCATGTTACTGACTAAACTCAGGGCATGAATGAAATGTCACATTATCTATAAAGATTATAGGTGATAGGATGTGCTAAATAGTTACAGGGACAACAAAGACTTTTGGATCAGCTAATGGGAGCTAAATGGTAATCGGGATTAGCAAGTGATTTTAGCTGTAGAATTTAGCTGTGAGCTTTACTAAGCGCAATTTTTGATGTGTTTGGGTTAGACAAACTCCTGTTGTCATGGAGCTGAAAGTAAGACAACAATTCCGGCAGATGCCTAGGTTAATTATAGAGCTTGAAGTGTCTCATTACATTGCTGCTGAGGGTCCCTCTTTTGCTTCATGTCACCAACACACACCTCTTTGTCATGCCTTTGTCACTCTTTATCCCCCCTCTTGTCTATTCGATGAATCGTTTTAGCCTGTAGCATCCCCTCTCTCCACCCTCTCACTCACACACAAATATACTTTGTCTTATGCTACCTACCACTTAACCAGTCCACTGCCTGTTCTCCTTAAAAAGCCCTTCCCTTTCTGTACTTACTGCTATCACTGCCTATCAGCTTTTCTACCCATTTAGCATGCTGTCAATGCTAAGTAAGGAATAAAACACGATGGGGTGTGCTGTCTCAGGAAAGTAATCAATGATGGGTTTGTGTGATGCGAAGCAGAGTTACTGTTACCACCTCAGAGCTGATTATTTTCCAATAACAGCACATCCTCAAGTCTGTTATTCCTCTTGTACCACAGTAATTTGGTATCACACATATACAGTGCCCTCCACTAATATTGGCACCCTTGGTAAATATGAGCAAAGAAGGCTGTGAAAAATTGTCTTTAGTGTTTAACCTTTTGATCTTTTGTTCCAAAAATTCACAAAAATACTCTGCTCTCATGGATATCACACAATTGCAAACACAACACAGGTTTATCCAAAAAAATAACTATATCAAATCAATATTTGGTGTGACCACCCTTAGCCTTCAAAACAGCATCAGTTCTTCTAGGTACACTTGCACAAATTCAGGGATTTTGTAAGCATACAGTCGGGCGTATGATTAAACAGTTATACCAAACAGGTGCTAAAGATCATCAATTCAATATGTAGGTTGAAACACAATCATTAACTGAAACAGAAACAGCTGTGTAGGAGGAATAAAGCTGGGTGAGGAACAGCCAAACTCAGCTAACAAGGTGAGGTTGCTGAAGATAGTTTACTGTCAAAATTCATAAACCATGGCAAGACTGAGCACAGCATCAAGACAGAAGGTAGTTATATTGCATCAGCAAGGTCTTTCCCAGGCAGAAATTTCAAGGCGGACAGGGGTTTCCAGATGTGCTGTCCAAGCTCTTTTGAAGAAGCCCAAATAAACGGGCAACGTTGAGGACCGTAGATGCAGTGGACACCCAAGGAAACTTACTGAAGCAGATGAAAGACACATCAAGCTTACTTCCCTTCGCAATCGGAAGATGTCCAGCAGTGCCATCAGCTCAGACCTGGCAAAAACCAGTGGGACCCTCATACACCCATCTACTGTACGGAGAAGTCTGGTCAGAAGTGGCCTTCATGGAAGACTTGCGGCCAAAAAGCCATACCTCCGACATGGAAACAAGGCCAAGCGACTCAACTATGCAAAACTAAAACACAGGAACTGGGGTGCAGAAAAATGGCAGCAGGTGCTCTGGAGTGATGAGTCAAAATTTACATATTTGGCTGTAGCAGAAGGCAGTTTGTTTGCTGAAGGGCTGGAGAGCGGTACACGAATGAGTGTCTGCAACAGTGAAGCATGGTGGAGGTTCCTTGCAAGTTTGGGGCTGCATTTCTCCAAATGGAGTTGGGGATTTGGTCAGAATTAATGGTCTCCTCAATGCTGAGACGTACAGGCTGATTGGCCCCAAATTTATTCTGCAGTATGACAATGACCCCAAACATACAGTGAAAGTCATTAAGAACCATCTTCAGCGTAAAGAAGAACAAGGAGTCCTGGAAGTGATGGTATGGCCCTCACAGAGCCCTGATCTCAACATCATCGAGTCTGTCTGGGATTACATGAAGAGAGAGAAGCAACTGAGGCTGCCTAAATCTACAGTAGAATTGTGGTTAGTTATCCAAGATGTTTGGGCCAACCTACCTGCCGATTTCTTTCAAAAACTGAGCAAGTATACCTAGAAAAATTGATGAATTGATGCTGTTTTGAAGGCAAAGGGTGGTCACACCAAATATTGATTTGAAGTAGATTTTTCTTCTGTTCACTCACTTTGCATTTTGTTAATTGATAAATATAAACTATTAACATGTCTATTTTTGAAAGCATTCTTACTTTACAGCATTTTGTCCACACCTGCCTAAAACTTTTGCACAGTGTTGTGTATTAAACAAAGATATTTTTTGGATAAACCTGTATTTTGTTTGCTTTCCATGAGAGCAATTGTTTGATATCCATGAGAGCAGAGTATTTTTGTGAATTTTTTTTAACAAAAGATCAAAAGGTTAAACAATAAAGACAATTTTTCACAGCCTTCTTTGCTCATATTTACCAAGGGTGCCAATATTAGTGGAAGGCACTGTAACTATTTACACTTACATTTAATGTTATGCAATGTCTGCAAGACAACTTTGTTCCTGTTATTATGTTGCAGCAGCTATAAACAGTTGTTCTCTCACTAGCTTCACTTTTTTCATGCTCATCAAGCACCTTTACCTCGCACCGCTGGGGTTGGGGGTTTGAATCCTGCCTCCACCCTGTGTGTGTGTGGAGTTTGCATGTTGTCCCCTGTACTCATTTTTCCTCCTCCAGTACAAAGACATGCATTGTAGGCTGATTGGCATTTCCAAATTGTCCTTAGTGTGTGAACGTGTGTGCGATTTTGCCCTGGGATAGGCTCCAGGCTCCCTTGTGACCTTGTGTAGGATAAGTGGTACAGAACATGCATAGATAGATCTGTTTGTTATTTAACTGCAGAGCATCTGCCATACAGATCCCTGTGAATTATTTGTTACTATAGAAACAATAATATATACTAATAACATGCACATTAACATAAACGTTATTTGAATTAAAGCCGGCACTACTGTTAGAATCCACATTTCTGATTTGAGAATTCAACAGCGCTGTGGTATAATGTACTCTAAACAACTTCACCCTACTTATATATTGTTTCTCCTAGTGATGGTACAAGTCAAAAAAATCTAATAAACTATGTACTCTATGTAATCATCTAATCAATTAGTAACATACTTGATTTTATTTTATTTTTTTGATGCATTCCTTTAAAAATGGTGAATAAAATAAGCATGTAGCTCATTTTATGTTAAAATGCGAGTCCATGGCATTGCACTATTACTTGTCTGCTTCACAGGGCTGTAAGAATCATGAGCTTGCCAGAAGTAATGACAGTGAAATGATGCCAAATGTGCTAATATTGTAGTCTTACATTTACGGCATTTGGCAGATGCCCTTATCCAGAGCAACTTACATTTATGTAATTTATACATCTGAGCAGTTGTGGGTTAAGGGCCTTACTCAAGGGCCCACAGTGGCAGCTTGAACTCACAACTTTCTGATCAGTAATCCAACGTCTTAACCGCTGAGCTACCACTGCCACCAGTCTTAGTAAACTAAAGATTAACGCTTAAAAAAAACCCTCTTCAGTATCATATAACAAGATGATATTCATTTATGTATGCCATGTTCATTTAAACTTGTTGTATAGTGCAAGCCATTTGGGATTTGGTATAATTTTAAGGGGCTTAAAAACATGTTTATGTGAAAATGTTAAAGATAATGTTAAAGTTAAAGATGCCTATTTCATATGAATTCTGGATCGCTGAAGAAATGTCAAAATATAATTGCTAATTGACAATAAGAAAATATAAAAATACAAAAGTACAAAATTCTATTGAAATTTATATTTACGTGCAATCAAATGCTGTATTTATTCAATCATCTGCTCAGGTTCGGCACTTCGGCCAGCGTAAAAAAGGAAGTGATATGCATTCATGTGTTATTTTATTGTAATTGATTACATGTATTTGTAAATGTTACATGTAATTGATAATTGTGCTTGTCACTCGTTCCTACCTTAATATACTAGTAGGCATATTATTTCTTCATATTAAGAAAAAAAACATGCATTTGTCATATCAATGTTTTGTGTTAGTGTGGGAGATGACGCAATAGTTTTCATATCAGCAGACCCTCCGATTTGATTTCTTGTGAGTCACAAAAGTGCCAAATCCTACAGCTTTGCCACAATTTCCTAGGCAAAAAGTACATATGAAAATAATGTCTGCACCTATATGTTTCATGTGACAGTTTTGTCAATGTCATTACCACTGTCTAGACTGATTTGCATAGAAAACACTGTGACCATCCCATGATCCTAGCCTGTATAACTCAGCTGGGCCTGTTGATACATGTTTAGTGTATTACTGTACAGTATGTTTATCTGAGAGAGAGATAGATCAGTAAGAATAGGTCAGAAGCAGTAGTGTCTGTGTGAGTAGCCTCCAGCTCAGTATTCTCCACTTAAACTCTCACCTTTCCACTGAGACTCCCTGTAGATCATTTCAGCCTTTGTCATTTGCACAAGGCTCGGCCCTCAGTTACGGCCTCGGTCCTGCCGAGTTTCAAAGGCCATTAGACCCCTTTTGTGAAAGCTCTGAGGCTAAAATGTCACTGACACTTCTAAGGGAGTACAGGTGCCCATGGAGAGAATATTTTAATAGATATCAGCCCACATCATACTCCTGCACTCAACAGCTCTGCTAATCTCTTGTAGTGGTATCCGAAGTTCTGTATGGTCTTATTAGTGTGCATTAGGCCTGACAAATTCCTTTTATAATTGTCTTAGAATTTGAAGAGCTTAAAGGTTATAGGGGTGGTAAATTGCTGCCACATGGCTCCAGGGCCTCCGGTTTGATCCAGAGATCAGGTTACAGTCTGTGTGGAGTTCCAGTGTTCTCCCTATGTCTGCGTAGGTTTCCTCTGGGTTCTCTGGTTTCCTCTCACCTCCTAAAAACATGCTGCTAGGTGGATTGGCTTCCCTAAAGTGCTTCTGTGTGAGCATGGTGCTCTGCGATGGATTGGCGTCCATCATGAACATAGTTCGCAGAACAGGCTCTAGGTCCACCACAATCCTGACCAGAATAAAGTAGTTACTGAAGATAAATGAATTAAGCATGTAGCAGTGAAATGGATTCAAATATATAACTGTCTAAGTATAATTTTATACTGATACAGACAGCCAAAATTAGCAGTAGTACAAAGAGGGACCGTGGTGGCTCATTAAGACTAAGAGTCCAAATCCTGACATCACTAAACTTCCACTGTTTGACCCCTAGAGCAAGACCCTTAACCTTCTGCTCTGGATTAAAACATTTGCCAAAAAAAATCAGTGTAAATGCACACACTGTGTTTGTATTAAAGGTGAAAACGGTATTCTTTTCATTTGGTTTTTACACATCGGGAGTCATATAAATTTTAATCTTCTGCCGTATACATATGGGTGACAAATTAAAGGGAAAAAAACGGTTTTTTTATGCTGTGAGGACTATTTTGCTGGCATGGTTTGGGTCCACTGATCCCCTTTGAGGGACGGATCACTGCAAATTGTCACAATTGGGAGGCGAAGGCAGATGCAAGTGCAGATTAAGTTTATTTTTAAACAAATAGACAACATAAACCTTAGAAATGAAAACATGAACTATGAACTTGGGGCAAGAAGCAAATACTGACCAGATGGTGCAACCAACAATAAACAATAACGAAAGACAAACGCTAGACAATGTGTGCAGTGCAAAACATGACTTAAATACAAGTGCTCATTAAACCAAAATGTGAATCAGGTGCAAACAGTCATGTCACGTGATCCTGTGAGGTGCAGTCTGTATAACCATGGCACAAATCAATACCGTTTAAGGGACAATAGGATTAATTAATGAATAGTGTCATATTTATGTATTTAATATTGTGCTCAAATGGTGTTCCATAGATTATGAGTATTTTAAATGCACACAACATGAATTAAAGTATGAATTAAAGAAGGCCATTTTGTAGTTACATCAAATTATCAATCAGTGGCACTGGAATTAATACTGATTTTTGCTCGAGTTAATATTGTGCAAGAAAATAATATTTAAGTTCCAGGTTAGCATTGCGTGTAATTGTCTCTATTTTTGCCCAGTTGTGCCCTGCATGTGCAACTGTCTGAACAGCACTTAACAGTTGTAAAATCACAGAAACTCTCAGAAAAAAACCCACACATAGATTACAGTAACAACAGCATTAACTTAACACTGAACATGACCCTCTATGCTCATAAGAATGCTGTTTTGGATTCAGCCACAGAAGAAAGTAATTCTTTTTTTGTACATACTGTACATGTAATATCACTTTTAGGACATTAATTTTATACTAGAAATTTTATATCTAATCCAGTTGAACTAATTTCCTACATGACTAATGTGACTCAGAGATCATTTGGCAAAAAAGTTTAGGAATCTCATGTTTTGTTAGTTTTATGTCAAGGGACTAAAGGCAGAACAACAAAATGTGGATTCTTATATATATATATATATATATATATGTGTGTGTGTGTGTGTGTGTGTGTGTGTGTGTGTGTGTGTGTGTGTGTGTGTGTGGCTTTTATTTATTTTTTTACTTTGATTGCATAAATATGTTGAACATTTTAATAGCATTGAAACGATGAAATTCATTCTGACAGCTATTCTGTGTAGCTATTGATATTGATTGATAATAATGAATGTTGAGTTTCTGTCCTCTAGAGCCTGCCAAAAAAACTGTGATGTGTTCAATCAGCATCTACAGAGCTGTGTGAACACCTATTTCAGTTTTCCTCACCTAGGAGGATTCCTTCCTTCCTTCCATCCTTTGTTCATCCATTCATGTATTCAGGTGTCTGCATCCTATTCGTTTCATACCTACTAAGTGAGAGAAGATGTGATCTATACAACATCCAGCTGTGTAGAGTCATCAATTCCACATGTGAGCTTATATTAGTGAAACATTATGTACAATGCTGAGCCTGTCTGCTTTTCCCTATTTGTGATTGATATTACACATTGGCTTCATCTATGGACATGGAAGTCCATTCTGATGTATTTCCTGATCGTGCTAGCCTCCTTTCCGTTACTGGTGTGTATTAGACCAGATTTATGGACCTCTGAGATGGAAGGCCCCCAGCAGTGTCTCTGAAGCCCGCCTTTAATGATCCTGCAGCCACACACACTTCTGTGTTTCTACAATCACAGCTCAGCTGTCCCATGGCTGTCAGTTCAGGGAGAAGGGACATAGAGCATAGATGAATGAGAATCTGTTATCTTCACTCACAAATTGATCGGCTGTACACACACCAGAGGAAAACGCATATGCTGTATAAAAGGTGTATATGTTTTTTTATATTTATTATATAATGTATTCCTGCTAAAAGATCTGTGCAATGTTGTTATTGTAATTAATTTACCACTAAGGCACAGACTACTGGCTCACCAGGAAAGGCTTATTTTTGTATTCATTGAGTCTTTCTATGAGCTGTAAATAGTTAATGTTCTCAGTTTGGTCTCTTCTTCACTGTCTGTATTTCTTTTCTAGTTTCATCAGTCTTGGAAAGTGTGTGTGACGATGAGTAAGTGGTGAGGGAGTGAAAGAGAGATGGTGTATTTTGGTGTCGTGTTGTGTCTGGTAGATCTTTGTACCTCAGTAGGAAACAGCTGGTACAGCAGGGCCTTGAGGCCTCGGTGTGTTGCTGTTGTTCCTCTGTTGTTCTAAAGCAGGGCGGCAGAGCAGGTGTTCCAAAGCACCGCTGATGAGGAAAACAGACACTAAGAACAGACGCACTACACAAGAGCAGAGGGAATCCATCTGTCCAACTTCCTATATTCTCTGTTCAAGGCACAAAGCTGCATCAGCTCTTTTTCACTGCACACATCTCAGAAAACCGGAGCTGTGCCTTTTCCATCAGCCACTGGCCCAATATCAAAGATGCCAGCTGGATGATTTTTGATACCTGGTACCAACAAAAAGTAACAATACATAGGGATATCAGCACTCTTTGTACCATTTGTACCATGCAATTAAGTAATATAGCTCAAGCAAAAGCGCTGTTGTACCGAATTTCAGCATGGCTGTGATTCGGCCATAGGCACAAGGCTGCAGGTAATCAGTATATTCGGTACAACAGCACAATTACAACTTTGCACTTTGTATTGTTACTACACATAACATACTGCATATTTTGTACATCCGTTTTTGCACATTTCCTGCTTATTTTGTACACCCCTTTTTCTACATTCCTGTACAAATATTTCATATTTCTTATTATTTCTTATTAATTTCTGATTTTTTTTAACAATATATTTCAATTTAGTATTTAATGCACAGTCTGAAGAGGAGTAGGCCAGGTTTTCATTTCACTGCAAGTTATATACTGTATATAATTGCGTATGTGACAAATAAAAAACTTGAATCTTTAAAATTACAAGTGTAACATACCAATGATGTTATACTAAATGCACTATATGGCCAAAGGTTGGACACAAAGCAAGGTCCATGAAGGCATGGTTTGCCAAGGTTGGAGTGGAAGGCCTTGAGTGTCCTGCACAAAACCCTGACCTCAACCCCTCTGAACACATTTGGGATGAACTGGAATGCCAACTACACCACAGGCCTCCTCACCTGCTATCAGTTCCCAGAAGAGTGGAGGTTATTGGGATAATTTGGGATGTTCAAAAAGCACATATGTCTGTGATGGTCAGGTTTCCACAAACTTTTGTTGTTCTTGGAATGCCGCTTGTCTGATCAAATTAGTGGACCGGAGATAAGACAATCAAATAAAAACAGAATGGTCTGGTCAATTGCAAAAAAAAGACTTTCACATCTGAACTTTTACTATTCATGTTATTTCTTCAATGGTTGTATAATTGTGGTTCTATGCCTGAGTGGAGGACCAGCAGGACACCTTGGTCACTTGTGTTTCCAGGGATAGGCAAAGGATGAGCATGACATTGCAAGGACCTTTTATAGGCTCTCCACATGGAGTCAAGGTCACAGCAGGACAATTTAGTTATTTGTACTTAGCAAGGAAACAAGCATACAGGAATACCTCACGGGTTCTGAAGTTAACCAATCTGGTGGTCCAGAATATAAGAAAGTCAAACATAAGCATTTCAGCATGAACAATGACTTTAACAGCACAAATGCAACTCAAAATCAAAAGGAAAATCATGGAAACCAGTGACAGACTTAATTAAAAAAAAAAACTTAAAATTTATATGAGGACTTTTGTCAGGTTTTAGTCTAGAACAAAATAACTGACAAAAAGACTTGCTTACAAAGTTTTTTTTTTTTTTTTTAATCTGTCAACTATAGACTGTATTAATCCAAGAACTTCTTCCACATTAAAGTTAAATCTGTGGTGTTGCACACTAAGAATGATACAGTTGCTTTCACTGTCATTATTGTGATGCCTCTCAAGCCGATAAAGTATAACTAGGATCCTAAAATAAAACAAAACGCTGTACCGAGAACTAAACTGCCTCAGTAATAATCAAAACAGTGCAAAGTGACATGGTCCTCTTTTCACGGGTCTCTCCTATGATGCTGAGCCTGCTGGAAGCAACACCATAAAATGCTTAACGAGATAAACAACTCATTTACGTTCTTCACAACTGCCCCTGATGTTCATCTGTGTCACTTGCTTCTCTCAAACTTTTTTTGTTTTTCTTTTCCTTCTGTCCCAATTAACCGCTGAATCGCACACAGTGTAGTTTATAGCCCTGTATGCTCAGAAGCTGCACTTTCTATTCAGAAACATCCTGAGTGATAAATATCAGCAAGTGGTAATTACGGAGTGAAGTTTTAGTGGAACGTTCAGGTCAGGGCCTTGCTTTTATTCACAGTGTCATCCTTGAGAAAGATCTATCGCTGCCAGGATTGGCAAGGACTCCCAAATACGGAATGGAAATTACAAATGTGTTGGGTTGTTAAGCTGAGGAGGGAAAAGGTTGTGGAGGCTGACAGTGGTGGGCTACAGCAATCAGTGTTCCAGTCACACTTCAGAGTAATGGCTTTCTCAGAAGTGTTTAAGTAAACTCAGCCTAGAATAGTGTAAGAAGTTGTGAGAATTATTTTTTTTATATATAGAATACATGTTTTTATGCTTTATAAATAGCCAAAAAATAACCTTGACCACGTAACATTAATAATATTTTTTGAGACAGTTTGTGTGTGTGTGTGTGTGTGTGTGTGTGTGTGTGTAGCCTACTTGTATTAGTGTACTTGTATTCCTGCCTTAAGGAAGCAAATGTGTAATACACTGTATTACAGATATCTCACTGTCCGTGACACATTATTCCTCCACTCTTACATTAATACTCCACACGCTGCAATATCACGCTTACCGCCTCCTTTCACATTCACCTCACACACATATTGCTGCATGACTAAACTGTGATGAAGGTGGGCAGAATAAGCTAAATAACCTAAAGCTAATGTAATGAGTTATTGTGTTTTTGACTTGCTCGATGCACGCTCACTGCAGAAACTAGACTGGTTTCTCACACCAGAGCAATAAACACATCATGTCCCACTGTCCCAGGTCAGCCTGACCACGACTCAACCTGACCACGACTCAACCTGAGCACGACAGAAAAGCAGTTTTATGACTCACACAGCTGTGGGCTTTTAAAATAAAACTTTCAAATGAATCCTCCACCCAAAAAACACAGTTTTGTAATGTTTTTTCGAGCTGTGAAATGATTTTGAACTATCAGGACAGAACACGTATTCTGGTTGAAAAGATAATTCATAACCCACCTACTGTAGCTCTACCATTTCAGCATGAGGAAAATTAATGTCAGTGAGAGAAAATTACCCCCCATGAAAATATTTTTAGGTAGTTTTCTCTCTGGCATGTCTAATTTTATCCCAACTTATTTTGAAGACTGAGGCTTAGATAATTGTGCTGCTGACAGTTCCTCATCACTTTCCCATCTTCAAATGTATTTTAATGATATAAATATACTTGACAGTTTGTAAATGGAGGATTGAAAATTTGTATTGTTTTTCACTTGTATTTTTTAAAACTGATTTTATTTTTTAATGAATGTGCTTCCAAAACTGTGGCTACCCACTGTATGCTTTACTCATTGGCCTTATACATTTATAGCATTTGGCAGATGCCCTTATTCAGAGTGACTTAAATTTCATTTATACATCTCATTTATACAACTGAGCAGTTGAGGTTTAAGGGCCTTGCTCAAGGGCCCAGCAGTGGCAGCTTGACAGCTTGACATTTAAACCCATGAGCTTCCTATCAGTAGTCCAACATCTTAACCACTCAGCTACCACTGCCCAGCTTCATATAACTTGCCTTATAGCTTGGTATGGTACCCTGGAAGTCAAAAATGAACTGCATTATGTGATAAAAGTAGGTAGAAAGATTTTTTGTGAGCAACAACATACTGTGGGCTTTGTAGCATCTTTAAAGCTACAAGTAAAAAGGAAAAAAAAATAAGTAAGCAATACCTATCATCGGATATATATATATAAAAAAAAAATTGTGGCATGTGCAATGAACTTGCTTGAAAATTTGAGCATTTTTCACATTATTTATTTGCCATGTGCACATTTGATATTTTACTATCTGTTTATTAATATTTAAGATGTTTTCTTTAGTGTGTGTCCGTCCCAGTGGCCATTATTTGATTATTTGATCTTTTTTTGTTTAAATCATCCTGCAAGCTGAATTTCCATGTAGACAGTGAATGACAATTGAAGGACAAAGTGAACTGAACTGAGCAGTAAGAGAATATGTTACTGATATTGCAATAAATTACATCACAGTGTGTCATGGGTATTTTCAGTATTTTTATTCATCATCATTGATCGACTCTATTGTTAGCCACAGTAACTGTCCAGTTGTTTATTTTTATAAAATATATTTTTGCACCAGTTTTATTTTTCATCTGTGTTATTAAATTAGAAATTATTATAGAAAGTATTTATTTTGGTACACGTTAAATAGGAATAGCATTAAAACTAAATTTTTGTGGCACTAGTGTTTTCAAAACTACAAATTAAATAGAGTAAATATTGTGATACTTATTGTATATAGTGATTTTCTTTCTGCCGTATCACCCAGCCCAAATTTATTCTAGTATAAAATGCCTTCATTTTTTTATGTTAACCCTCTGTGAACAGTACAAAGCATGAGCTTCTGAACTAGTTTGAGTCAGTAACTGACTCTTACTTAGTATTTTGGTTATGTAATTATGGCATGCGGTATTCCCTAAGGGAGTAAGTGAGTGAGAGAGAGAGAGAGAGAGAGAGAGAGAGAGAGAGAGAGATCATGGGTTTCTGCACATCATCATTTAAACAGTTAGGATAAGAACGATATGGATTCATGCACGCAAACACAGTCTGTACTCCTCGTGTCCGAGGAAATTGAATTTCTGATTTGAACAGTTAAGTGAGTGCTGATGTCTTATATCTTTGTGAGGTGTGGAATGGAAGGTGTGGAACTAAAGGCTGTAGATGACGATCTCCAGGCCTCAAAGTCATGTCATGAGTCAGGCCTGTTACTGGAGTGGAGAGTTTTAATGTGCCACCCAGAGGAAGCTTTCTGCAGCCTGACTGAGACTTGGCTCGGGAATGAAGCACCTTCTGTGTGAGCTGGCACTGCTGCAGAGTGATAGGGGAAATGGAGAAGGGTTATGTGAAGGACAGTGGACATATGTGTGAAGGTACAAACGTGGGTGGGTGGGTGGGAGTATATATATATATATATATATATATATATATATATATATATATATAGTGCTTATATAAAAGCACTTCTGTTTTTGTGTATATCTCATACTAAATCGTTTTAGATCTTCAAACGAAATACAACATAAAACAAAGGCAACCTGAGTAAACACACAATACAGTTTTTTTATTATTATTGAAGCAAAAAAGGTATCCAACACCTATCACCCATGTGAAAAACTAATTGCCCCCTTAAACTTAAAATCCGGTTGTGCCACCTTTAGCAGCAATAACTGCAACCAGTTGTTCCCAATAACTGGAGATCAGACTTTCACTGTGGTGGAATTTTGGCGCACTCTTCTTTGCAAAACTACTTTAGTTCAGCCACAGGTTTTCAAGCATGACTTGCCCGTTTAAGGTCCTGCAACAATTGGTTCAAGTCAGGACTTTGACTAGGCTACTCTAAAACTTTAATTTTACTTTTCTGAGCAACTCAGAGGAGGACTTACTCCTATGCTTTGGATCATTGTCTTGCTGCATATCCCAGTTGCACTTGAGTTTCAACTTCCAGACTGAAGACCAGACATGGATGCCATTTGTGTCCAGTGTCTTTCTGATAGTGGAGTCATGAACAGTGAGCTTTATTGGTGCAAGAGAGGCCTGTAGGTCCTTTGATGTTGTCCTTGGGTCTTTTGTGACTTGCTGGATGAGTAGTTGCTGCGCTCTTGGAGGAATTTTGGAAGGTCAGCCACTTCTAGGAAGGTTCACTATTGTGCCAAGGGACACCCTGTAGATTGGGCAAACAATATAGAACTTACTTCGACATATTTCTAGACATTTTTCCTAAATGCATGAAATGGTCTCTTTCTATTGCCATATAATTCTTTCTAGAAATTAATATAAGCTTATCTGTTAAAAAAACAAGCCAATTGTAAGCTTGAAATTAGTAAAAACATTTTATTCTTATCTCAAGTTCAGATATACTAAATAAATTAAACTACATTATGATATTTTCACTTGCTTAGATTTTTTTACTGTTAAGATAACATTCAGTTTGTAATATCACTGGAATTTAGCTAAATGGAGTTGTATCCTCTCTGTTGGTTGTGTGTTTGTTTACTGTAACACACAGTGGTAAACGTTATGAGTTAATATATAAAAAAAATTACAAATTGCAAATGTTGCAAATTAGAAATTGGAAAATGTAAATTACAAATTGCATGTTACTAAGTTTAAGTCTGTAAATCTGTACCTTTAAATTTCTGGAATGTAGAGTTAGTTTGGGTTTTAAATGATACTTTGTAGAATTTATTAGAATTATTAGGGGATCATTTGTTAAACTGTTAGAATTGAGAGTGTCCCCAAGTTTGTGAGAATGGGGATTCCTGTGGGTGGAGTCAGAAAACTGCATATGAAAAGCATAAGGGCAGTTTGAAAACATTTGCTATCTATGATTGCCTGAAGGCTATGACCTCTAGACCTCACCAGATGCTGCTGTCTTGGCGTATGATGCACTGCCATGCCTCTAATGCTCCCATTTTCAGTTCCTGCTATTTTTGGAGGCTTTTAGTCTTCAGTAAGTGAAATATATGCACAGTTAGGAGTGGCAAGTGGCAAGTCAGCGATATTTTACCTTTCTGACCTGAAAAACTAATTGCTTTAGTTCGGTTTCTTTTTTAGACCCCCATTAATAATCTTATCAATATTAGTCTTTTATAAGCTATGCTAAAGCAGTAGCATGCAAGTAAAATTAATTTTCTCTCCAGACCCACTTTCAGACCAAGACATTAAAAACATTTTTAACCTGGATTTTTTTTTGTCTTATAAGAGGAAGTAAAGATTCAGATGTGGACATATGACAAAACAATAAACAAACAAACAAACAAACAAAAAACAACCAAATACTCTTTTCTGAAATAGGGTGACTATAATTTTAATACCCTCAAATAAAAGCTTAATGGTTAGTTTCAAATCCATTGTGCTGGAGTTCAGAATCAAGGCAACAACAAATGTGTCATAATCACAAACACACAATCACAATGTTTCACAGCTGACAATTTTTCATTCAAGACGGGGGACATAATAACATATAATAATGGGGTTCTGTAGCCTGATTAGTTACAAAGAATATGATTTTTTCCCTAGTAACTTTAGTATTTGGCATAAATTCAGAGTTGATTGGTCTGTATATAAGTATGAAGGAATAAAACATCATGGGACATGCTGTTATATGAAAATTATTGACAAAGGGGTGTGATGTGCCCAGGTGCGAAGTGGCATCACTGTTACCAACCCAAAATTGATCATTTTCCAATAACAGCACATCACAAAGTAGTTTATTCTTATTATACCACAGCAATTTGGCAACATGAACAATTTATACATTTAATGTTGGGCAAAATGAGTTAGTTCCTGTCATCACATACAGTGGGGGAAAAAAGTATTTGATCCCCTGCTGATTTTGTACGTTTGCCCACTGACAAAGAAATGATCAGTCTATAAATTTAATGGTAGGTGTATTTTAACAGTGAGAGACAGAATAACAACAAAAAAATCCAGAAAAACGCATTTCAAAAAAGTTATGAATTGATTTGCATTTTAATGAGTGAAATAAGTATTTGACCCCATTCGACTTAGTACTTGGTGGCAAAACCCTTGTTGACAGTCACAGAGGTCAGACATTTCTTGTAGTTGGCCACCAGGTTTGCACACATCTCAGGAGGGATTTTGTCCCACTCCTCTTTGCAAATCCTCTCCAAGTCATTAAGGTCTCGAGGCTGACGTTTGGCAACTCGAACCTTCAGCTCCCTCCACAGATTTTCTATGGGATTAAGGTCTGGAGACTGGCTAGACCACTCCAGGACCTTAATGTGCTTCTTCTTGAGCCACTCCCTTGTTGCCTTGGCTGTGTGTTTTGGGTCATTGTCATGCTGGAATACCCATCCACGACCCATTTTCAATGCCCTGGCTGAGGGAAGGAGGTTCTCACCCAAGATTTGACGGTACATGGCCCCGTCCATCGTACCTTTGATGTGGTGCAGTTGTCCTGTCCCCTTAGCAGAAAAACACCCCCAAAGCATAATGTTCCCACCTCCATGTTTGACGGTGGGGATGGTGTTCTTGGGGTCATAGGCAGCATTCCTCCTCCTCCAAACACGGCAAGTTGAGTTGATGCCAAAGAGCTCGATTTTGGTCTCATCTGACAACAACACTTTCACCCAGTTCTCCTCTGAATCATTCAGGCAAACTTCAGACGGGCCTGTACATGTGCTTTCTTGAGCAGGGGGACCTTGCAGGCGCTGCAGGATTTCAGTCCTTCACGGCGTAGTGTGTTACCAATTGTTTTCTTGGTGATTATGGTGCCAGCTGCCTTGAGATCATTAACAAGATCCTCCCGTGTAGTTCTGGGCTGATTCCTCACCGTGCTCATGATCATTGAAACTCCACGAGGTGAGATCTTGCATGGAGCCCCAGACCGAGGGAAACTGACAGTTATTTTGTGTTTCTTCCATTTGCGAATAATCGCACCAACTGTTGTCACCTTCTCACCAAGCTGATTGGCGATGGTCTTGTAGCCCATTCCAGCCTTGTGTAGGTCTACAATCTTGTCCCTGACATCCTTGGACAGCTCTTTGGTCTTGGCCATGGTGGAGAGTTTGAAATCTGATTGATTGATTGCTTCTGTGGACAGGTGTCTTTTATACAGGTAACAAGCTGATATTAGGAGCACTCCCTTTAAGAGAGTGCTCCTAATCTCAGCTCGTTACCTGTGTAAAAGACACCTGGGAGCCAGAAATCTTGCTGAGTGATAGGGGATCAAATACTTATTTCACTCATTAAAATGCAAATCAATTTATAACTTTTTTTAAATGCGTTTTTCTGGATTTTTTTGTTGTTATTCTGTCTCTCACTGTTAAAATACACCTACCATTAAAATTATAGACTGATCATTTCTTTGTCAGTGGGCAAACATACAAAATCAGCAGGGGATGAAATACTTTTTTCCCCCACTGTACATAGCAGTAGCCTGTAGCAGCTTAAACAGTCATTCCCTCAGCAGCCTCTCCTAATTTCTCTCTTGAAATGAATAAGATACGGGCCAGTAAACTGCAAAACCCCCCTTCCTGGAGACTTTTCCATGTTTGAAAACTTACATTTACAGCTTTATCTCTGACTGTTACACAGTGCTGAGACTGGAGACTCCTTCCAAAAAAAAAAAGTCTTCACAGAAGAGGTTTTTTAAAATCAATATGGAGCCTCTGCCATACAAATTGCTGAGTAAATTGTTACTAAAGAAACAATATCATATTAGCACAATTGCATTGTTTAAAAATTGCACTGATAACGTGTTATTAAATAATTCAGTAGTGTTCGCTAATTCTGCTAAAAGTGAGTTATATTCAAAACTTTCTGTCTATTCTCTCTTTCTCTCTCTCTCTCTCTCTCTCTCTCTCTCTCTCTCTCTCTCTCTCCCTCTCTCTCTCTGTGTGTTTAACTCTGATACAGGTCGAAAGTTTGTCATAGCCAACGCACGGGTGGAAAACTGCGCCATCATCTTCTGTAACGATGGCTTCTGTCACATGTGTGGCTACACACGGGCCGAGATCATGCAGAAACCGTGCACCTGCGACTTTCTGTACGGGCCGCACACCAAGCGCCTGGCCATTGCACAGATGGCTCAAGCGCTTCTGGGCTCGGAGGAGAGGAAAGTGGAGATCACGCTCTACAGGAAGGACGGTAGGACAGCTCTGATGTCTCTCCCTATGATAGGAAATGACTAATGATGCTTTGGATGCTGAATTGTTGATCGCTGTGTGAGGTGCCTCATGGCAGCAATTCAGCATCTGATATGAGAGTTTAAACCTGTTTTTTGGAAGGGACCATATACACTGTGACTGTATCCGCAGGAACTGTGTAGGATTTATAGGATTAGACATCGCTTGCTGGCAATCTATCTGTGTGTCTGCATCATGACATGGCTTAGTTGTTGTTCTGATTAGTTACTTGAGAGTGCATTGAAAGCTACATTTGCAATCTAGCTAGAGAACATTAAAACAACAACACTTTGCCACTATGATAGAAAAGAATTCAAGAATTCACAAAAAAAGTGAAAATGAGTCAGAAAAATGGCTTGGTATATTTTACTGATAAAATAAAATGATGAATAACTGCAGGTGTTTGCGTGTGTACATCAGAGCAGGTGAGGACGAGGGCAGAGCAGCAGCTGTTTGTTGTCATCTGATCAGATCATGTTTCCTCTTTTTGTATAGCCCGGGAGGATCTGACAGCCCACCAAATATAGTTTTCACCATTCATATTTCAGTGCAGCACTGATTTCTCTATAAGCTCCTCTGACTAAGCTAAAAGATTCACTAATGGAACCACTAAGTTGATCTGTGACTTCTTAGAGAAAGTATTCATTCATTTTTCTAATACGTATGGCACAATTATAATAGAGCTGATGTAGTATTCAGTAAGCATGGTGTATAATAAGTGCAGGGCTAGCATGGGCACAATCTGATTTATTTTTGCATAGGCTATGAATAGCATAACCACAGATTGGCCATGGATAATACAGTATGTGACTTTGCTGTGAATGCAAATGAGCTTTCGAAGGCAAAGCCGATTTAGTTGTTTTGATAAGAGGCAAGAGACAGCACAGGGGACTCCTGTGCATGTTCCCTTGCTTTTCATGGCATTTATCACCTGCCATTCAATCTGCTGCAGTCATACGTGCATGGAGACACATGAAAATACGCAAACACCCACACCCACACCCACACACACACGGGTACACGGACATAGACACGTGCACATGAGCACTTTCACATATATACAGACACGCATACACACACACATGAGTATGTGCAAATGTACAGGCACATATACAGCGTAGACTCTAGTGATGAAACACTTGTCATGTATAATGCACAGAGGGAAACACAGCCTTGTGTTATTTATACGCTTTGTATCAAGGAATTCCTTTTGTGCCTTTGAACATGTGCAGCTTCATATTGGAGGCGGACAGGCCCACAAGGGAAGAGCAGGTCAAATATCGTGTCTGCCTCTCCTTCATTCCAGTGCATCCATTCATCTGGTGAGCAGTGTGCTGGCATCAGCCTTCAGAATGATAAATCACTGGTTCTCATGCTCAGTTGTCCTATTCCTGATCTAACCAGCACTTAATCAATTCAACGTTCAAATCTACTGTATGGAGAGAAAGTATGTGCACATGTTCTTGTGAATCTGTGTGTCTGTAATGTACCAGTGGACCCTGACATGAGTCCTTTGCTGCCACTGAATGAAGACAACTGAGTTCATTCACTGACATGGGGCAATTGAATGTAAAGATAAGGTTTAAAAAAAAAAAAATCAGTGTGGTTTAAAGATCAAATCCTCCCAGTACAATAACCCCATATGTTTTCATCACCCTCTGAGATAATGTAATTGTATTTTTTTGGAACCATGATAAGGGGTTTAAATTCATGGATTTGGAATACATAAATATAAACAAATATGCTAATTAAGTCCAGTGGCATATTGTTTCTGTAATTAACACTACGTTAGTGACTTAGCTAGATAACTATCCAACCATCCACTTTCCATACACTTTGTATTCTCATTGTCATTTGTAAAGTCCACTAAAACACCTCCTCTGCTGCCTTCAACACCATTTAAGAACATCGAAACAGTTTCATTTGGCAAACCCAGACTGCTGACAAGACAGTCAGGTCTGTATGTGTCTGTATGGTTCACATGATATATGATTCTCGGCTATCCATTCCAGAGGAGGGTCAGCGCATCCATATTACAATCAAATCATCTGCTACTTTATCATGTGGCCTTGAGCTGCGTTCCTACAGAGGGAAAGCAATGACATTCAAAATCAGAGAGGCAGTACACCATTTAAAAGCCATTCTTAAAATAGTGATTAGAGTGCTAGGATTTAGTTTCCAGTATTGTCCAGTATCTAGTGTCTGATATTGCATTTCACCATGAGGTTATGATATTGGTGTAATCATTACCGGAGGAAAACTTTATTGATTTATTTTATGATTAAATTCCGAGTTTAGATTTTTTTGATCAAAATTTTCATTTATTTTTTACTTTGGTTAGCAGTTTCCTACATTACACACAATGCTTGTCTGTCCAGCTCTCTCATCTCATCTTTATGCTCTGCTCAAAAAGTTTCCAGAGCTTCAACTTTCATGGTAATACCACCATCAACACCATTGTGTTTTTCATGCCATGGAATGTTAACTAGCCACTAACTCAGCACAAGTGTGACGTATAGCTGCACTGCATGAGTTCAATGTTTGGTTGTCTTCACTACTTCTATGTTGGATTCACTGGATCACTGGAAAATGATGAGTGAGAAAAGAAGCTCTTGTGTTTTTGTGTTTATTAGCTAACGGCGAAAACAGATTTATTTCTTCTATTAAACACTGGAACTGCACTTCCAGTGGGAACTTCCTATGGGAATTATGAGAATACACCATCAACAACAAATTCGAGGCAGAATTGCTAAGGGCATTATAAATATTTCAATATTAATATATTTACATTTACATTTATGGCATTTGGCAGATGCCCTTATCCAGAGCGACTTACATTTTATTTCATTTATACATTTGAGCATTTATTTAATGTGTTTCAAGGTGTAGTTTTTCATTTATGGCTCTAGGACTAACACTTTTTACCACTTGTTTATTTTATTTTATTTTTTTGTATTTTGTTGTACTAATGACTATAAGGGCATTTCTTTTCTTTTCTAGATCTATGAGTGTTCATTCATTTAGTCTATGCTAATGATGGATATGGCCTTGTATGTTCATTTGTGTTTGGGCTTCATTTGTATTTGTGTGCTGTTATCTCAGGGAAAAGAGTTATATAAAGTGGATACTCTCCAGTAGGCTACAATCATGCCAGGGGAAGTGAAAGATTACTGTGGACTCTGGAAGACTGTTTCCCAGTGCACAGCACAATAGATTCTTTTTTTCTTTTTTGGTTCCTCTCTCAAACAAAAAGCTGCAAGTGATTCTTTTTCAGTGTCTCGTTTTTTTTCTGTTTAAATTCCTGCAGCTTTATGTGTTCCTTACAATTTTACAGTTCCTTCTTCTGTGGATACACAAATAAAACTTTTGTGTTGTCTCTACTCAAATCAAACACTAGATAGTGATCTAGTATCTAACTAACTGGCTACATACAGTATGTACTAATGTTACTGACAGTGCAGTGCAGTTATAATATAAGTAAACACAAGTTGAGAACTGAATATATTCAACAATTCATTAACAATTTATGCTGATTATTTTAGTGGTGCACTTCTGGGGCACTTTAAATACAAAAAGAGCTGTTTAAGATAGAAAGACTTGAAAGCTATTTACCTGTTCATAGTTATTTGATTTAAAAATGACTGCACTGTAATATTTTCATAATGAACAAGTGAATTAACATTCTAATATATTTTTCTCAAACTGAGTAATATAAAGTTAATCATGAAGTTAGATTGATAGTGGATAAAATGGCTGAGTGGGTTTTTCTAGTAGTAACACTTAATGAATCCTGACTGCTTCACTGGCTGATGTTGGTTGCTGGTTCACTGCCTCTTTACTCACACAGTGATGCTGTAATTTCTTGCTAAACATGAGGCATGACTGAAGGAATAGTATACACACACGCACTCTCTCTCTCTCTCTCTCTCTCTCTCTCTCTCTCTCTCTCTCTCTCTCTCTATCTCTATCTCTCTCTCTCTCTCTGAAACTCCCTCTTGTCACTAGGTTTGTGATTAAGAATATTAAGAAATGAGAATCATTGCATGATAGTAAATTGTCTGGCAGCATATTTTAACACTGTGTATTGAGATGATGCCCCATGCTCTAATTTGTGGAGACACTATAATATTTTTATAGAGAGTTTCTTTTTATAGAGAATCGTCATTCTGGCTTGTTGTCTAGAGGTCTGATTGTGTGCTATGGGACTCACTAGTTCACCTGGTGACAGGTGTGAAGTTGTGAGACTGTGTGATGTACTATAAGGGCTCAGCAATATGACAGTATCAATACTGTGATAAATTGTGTCATATTATGGTTTTCGGCCATATCGCAGGTATTGTGATATATGTATAATTTTTTATATATATCAATAACATCAACAAACAGCTGATTAAAAGTTTTGTACTGCTTTGCTTTTTTTTTTTTAATGTATAATAAGTTTTATACATATTTCTGTTTGGTAAACATCAACACACATCTCTCTCTCCCCAATCACAGTGACACTAGCCAATTGTTGGAGTCTATGAGCTCATGAATGTGGAAGAGGACAGGTAGCGCATTCCTACATGTGTGTTAGCAGTTTAAAAAAATGTCTGTGGCAGGCTTCAGATGTTTGGGAGTAAGCATATGTTAGACTTCACCCTCCCTGGTTGGTAGCCATCATGTGATCAGGGAGAGCTGGTAAGATGCTGGGAAATGGCAAGTTACCAAATTGGAGAGAAAAAAAAAGTTTGCAAACCTGTATATCATGATACATGCTGTGTATCATTAAAATGTCTTCACGTATCATATGATATTTTTGTTATATTGACAACCCCTAGAGTCAGATATTTACTCTGTCAAGGTATCATTTGTCACTCTTTCTATCTCTCTCACCATCTTCTCTCTCTTTACCCTCATCCTCCTGTCTGCTCCATCTCATCTCCTTTTCTCTGCTATAATGAATAAAACACGGTCATTTGGCACTATGTGTTAGTTCTACTGCCTTTTCTCATCATTTGAATATGGAAATGTCCAGAGAGAGCCAGGAAACACAGGGCTCGCTTGGATGGCTGTGCAGGGAGTGTGACCTTGGCTGCTCACTGGCGCCTCATTCTCCACTGTCTTTATTCCATTGCTTCAAACAGCAAGGCTGAACTGCTACTTGCTCTGTGTTGACTGCTTTCTAAGAACAGACAGGCCTGGTGCTGAACAAGTTCCCCTCTGTAATCTCAGCCTCCGTCACTCTCTGCTGCTCTCATGCAAATCACATGCAAAGCTTTCGTCTGCTTTCTTCTGCTCTAAGGCACATCAGAGGAGAGGGAATGTATTTTTAAATGAGTGACCTTATTTTATGCATGGTGCTTTTGAACTGGAGGGCAATTTGGACAAAGTAATCAAGTTGCTCCAGCTAGTTAATCTAAGGCTGCTTTCTCAAAGGATAATTTAAGAGGTTACTTTGTTCTAGGGGCCACAGTGGCAATGAATCTGCTCAGGAAGTATGTTTTCTATCAACTCTCATCCCATCAAGACAAACCCAAGACAATAAATTTTATTTAATATAGTAATAGCCAATGATGTACTTAGGGAACTCACATTTGATTTTTTTTTTTAAATAATAATTTATGCACATTTAGATGATGATGTGACTTTAACAGCTTGGAATAATATAAGAAAGCTTCATTTAATTTACTTCAATTTATTTGGCATTAAAATTGAGAGAGGATACAATTCAGCCAACTTAATTAAGGATTTGCTCAAGGGCCCAACAGTGGCTGTCTATTGATCCTGGGATTTTACACCACCATTAACCACTGAACCACCACTGACAAGTGGTTAAGATTTTATTCATTTTAAAGTGAACAATCTAGTATTAAGTATTATTAGTATTACTAATAAAAAGCAGTCAGAAATATTTTAAGCTCACGTGCATGAAGGCCGATTCAACTAAAAAAAAAATACTGCCTGGTTTCGACGACTTCAGCCAAACTTTATACTTAATATACACATTTGTCCCCAGCACTGTTGAATTCTCAAAGCTGATTGGTCAGGATGTGTTCATTAAGTTTCAATAACAGCAGCTCTGACAGTAGTGCTTTCATTCACAGGTTTGTATTGAAGAGTATTGTTTCAATTCACAGAAATCAATAAACATTGTTAAATGTTATTAAATATTAAAATATTGTTAAATATTATTAAAGAAAAACATGTAATCATAGATATGGTGAAGTTTTTTGTGAAGAGATTTTATATGTATGGAAGGAGGCTCCAGTGTCAGAACTTTGTAACACTCAGAGGTAAAGCTGTAACTTTAAGTTTTCCACCACAGGAAAGTCTCAGGAAAGAGGACTTGGTAACAGTTTCTGAGTAACAAGCTGCATTTTACAAGCTGGTAACAATGGAACGTTTATAGCTGCTATAACGTAAGTGATAACATGAACTAACTGGTTTCGTGGGTGTTCCAAATCATTAAATGTAACTATAAATACATAAAGTAATACATGTCATTTTTCAAATAAATAAAACAAAATAAAACTTTTAATTGTTGGCAAATTGCTGTGGTAAAAGTATTAATTGTACTACAGTTGCAGAGTTTTATTAAAACAACAGGCAGACAAATCCGAAACATAAGGCAAGATCAAAGACAGGATACAGGCAGTAGTTAGGCGATGTGCAATCAGAGTAACCAGGGCAAAAGACAAAGATAAATCAAATAACCAGAACAGGAATCATAACCAGAAAACACTACCACAAGATAAAGGCTTGGTATCGACAGGTAAGAAACACTGAGTGTATACTTCACACTGAGCTGGTGGAATGAGTGTCCTTTTTTATTGTTGGCATGATTGTGTAAGTGAGTACAGGTGTGTGTAATTAGTAGGATGGTGAACGTAAATGTGATAGAGTTTGTGATCGATGTTGTATGTTGTAGTCTTCAGCGGTCATGTTTGTAGGCTGCTCCCGGTTCTGAGAGTTGTAGTTCATGTCCATGTTTATAGGTCGCTCTGTGTGAAGCAACACTGATTCCGGCATTGACGTGACACTTGGTCATGGCTAAAAACAGGTGTAATCATTTTTATATCTAGTATATTTAGTAATCAGTGCAAAATTGTGATACAAAAAGAAGTGGGGAAGTGCTGTCCTGTCACATCCACTCATGAATACACCACTGATAATAGTAAAAATCAGGGTTTCCATAAATGGGGGTGGGACGAGGGGTATTCCCCAGAGTCCTGAGCAGATAGGGGAACCTGAGTGAAGAGCAAAAAAAAAATGTCATGAGGCCCAAAATTCCTACTAGTGTCTCTGGTAAAAGTAAAACATTTCAGGTGATGTGTAGTTAGTTTTGACCTGGTCAAAAAAAGAAAAAACAATATGACTCTGTGTGCTGTGTGTGTGCTGTGTGTATACGGAGTAGGTCTGTATTTACCCAAAGCTGAGTTTTAATATGGAAGGTAATTCTAGCATAGTGTACTGACCTGCTTTTTCTCCGCTTTGCCTGATGTTTGCTTTCCTATTATTAGAGCCACTTTATCTTGATGTCATATTGATTGCATGGCCTATCTGTGTACCAAGCAGACAGTTCCACAAGCCCTTGAAGGACAATTTCTCATGTGGGAGATTTTACCACTTCCTCAGCTTGTATCCTGGCCCACAAACACAGCTTAAAAACTGCCAGAATGCTTTAAAACCGTGTGTGTGTGTGTGTGTGTGTGTGTGTGTGTGTGTGTGTGTGTGTGTGTGTTTCTGTAGAGTCTATGTAGAATTTATGAGATGAAGGAGAGCATTAATAATCTGAATAAGAATGAGGAAGCAGGAAGAGAGTGCTGTTATTTTGACTCCCTCCTCTGGCTTTTATCACGCTGCCAAACTCCAGCTCTTTTACATTCATGGAGCTGAGTAAAGACTGTATTGTCATAAACACACACACACACACACACACACACACACACACACACACACACACACACACACACACACACACACAGTCAGGAGTGGTGCCAATTTGAGAGCAATATTTCTGTCATTACCATGGAGACACATTTGCGATTTTAACTAATAATGCCCAAATATCCCCAAATGTGACCAATCTGGGAATATTTAGGAATAGTTTCTAACATCCAACCACAAATTAAAAAATCCTGGTTGTTATTAGGTCTTATCCTAAACATTTTATCTTTACTGGAGGTTGTGTTTTAGTGTTTTAATGTTTTTTTTTTATTATTCCTTCCTGTTATTTGAATATACACTTTTGAAACTTACCAGATTGATTTCACTTGATTACTTGATTTGATTGTCATCTTAATATCTCTTTCAATTTACCCACTTCTAACTGTTTGATTGTTGGAGTGAGAGAGAGAGAGAGAGAGAGAGAGAGAGAGAGGTCCTGCATGTTTGCCATTCCTGGCCTAGCTGTATTTTTAGCCACATTGTACACACAGGCAGCTGTAGGTCAGCTGGCTGTGCGTCTGTGGCGACCTTTTAAACAAAAGCTCCCGCTGCCCCATCACAGCCATGTCACGGCCACCAGGAGAGCGGGAGAGAGGCCCGGCCTGGATGATCTCTCCTCTGCATAAATGTCAATTAGTGTTTGCAAAAGAATAGTTTGCCAGCATCAAGAGATATCTCTGAGTACAACTCAGACGTGTTATTACACCCAAGTGAAGCTTTACTGCCTCACAGATACAGTATGACTGCCTGAGCAAACTCTTATTGCAAATGATGTTGACTTTCACAAATGGGCCATTTTCTGAAATTAAAACAGCTTGTGTTTTTATCAAAAGCATATTTTGAAGAAACTGTCTTTGGGAATTAATGTGTAAATTCCTTTTACATCTATCCAGAATACAGTGGGTATAGAAAAGAATCACCCCCCTTTAAAATAATCACAGCCTGAAATGAAGACAGACACAGTTTTTGTTTTATCCAGCTGTATTTACTCAGTGCAACTTATAACATCCAAGTGAAAGATATAACACCAACATGTCAGAAAAAAATAAAAATAAATAAAAAAAACAGAATCACTGAGTTGGAAAAAGGATGACCCCTATGCTTTAATTTGCCTTATTTTTTTAATTACAGCCTTTAGTCTGTTGGGATATGTCTTTACTAACTTTGCACATCTAGACATTGCAATATTTGCCCACTCTTCTTTGCAGAACTGCTCAAGTTCAGTTAAATTTGATGGTGACCGTTTGTGGACTGCAGTCTTCAAGTCATTCCACAGATTTTCAATGGGGTTTAAGTCTGGGCTCTGACTAGGCCATGCAAGGACATTCACCTTTTTCTCCTTCAACCACTGTGTGGTCAGTTTTGCTGTGTGCTTTGGGTCATTGTCATGCTGGAAGGTAAACCTTCTTCCCATTGATAACAGGATATTACCACCTACATGCTTTACTGTAGGAATGGTGTTATTTGGATGGTGAGCTATATTGGATTTCTGCCAAACATATCGTTTGGTGTTGAGGCCAAATAATTTATATTCCATAAATTCCATAACACCTTTTTTCCATGTGGCCTCAGAATCTTCAAGGTGCGTTTTGGCAAAGCTCAGTCGTGGGTGGCTTTTTTCTTGCAACCCTCCCATACAAGCCACATTTGAGGAGAATTTGTGATATTGTTGTCACATGCACACAATGAACACTCTTTGTCATAAATTCCTGCACCTGCTTCAGAGTTGCTGTAGGCCTCTTGGTAGCCTCTCTGACCAGTTTCCTCCTGGCTGTTTCTTCCAGTTTTGAGCGACGTCCTGATCCAGAGAGGGTCTGTGTTGTACCAAATACCTTCCACTTCTTAATAATAGACTTCACTGTGCTTCTAGGCATTGATAAAACCTTTGAAATTTTTTATATCCATCTCCTGACTTGTGCCTGTCCACAACTTTATCCCGGAGATCTTTTGACAGTGCCTTGCCACCCATAGTTGATTGTTTGCTTCAGTTGCACTACAAAATGCTCCAGGAAAGCTCTTTTCATGCTGAGCTAATCAAAATGACCACAGCTGATCAAACATGAAAGTCAAATGGCTTTGTGTGCCATTGAGAAGGTGATTAGCTACACCTTATTGAGTTTACAAGTCAGTTTTAGGAGGGGGGTGATCCTTTTTCCAACTCAGTGATTCTGTTTTTTTTATTTTTTCTGACATGTTGGTGTGATATCTTTCACTTGGATGTTATAAGTTGCACTGAGTAAATACAGCTGGATAAAACAAAAACTGTGTCCGTCTTTATTTCAGGCTGAAAAGCAACAAAATGTGATTATTTTAAAGGGGGGGCGATTCTTTTCTATACCCACTGTATCTGGGGTATCTATATAGGTATCATTGATATCTATATACTTGAAGCTATCGCTAATTGTCAAACATTACTGAATCTGTAACATTTAAACTGTTTCCTGCTGTCAGCTACATTTGAAATGAATACTTAAAAAATGCATTTTATCCCTTTTATGATTCCTAAGTCAGTCTACGACATCTTTTTTTTTTTTTTTTTATAACTGATATCCCCTAAGGCAAGAGAGAAGCCTTGCTGCAACGGGTCTTGTGTGTGTACGCCGGTGAGAGTAATGGAGAAGCTTAATTTGTGGCCTGCTGAGGAGGCGCACTGTGCAATCTGAAGAACAAAGCCTCAAGGCACACACACACACACACACACACACACACACACACACACACACACACACACACACACACATACATAGCAACTAGCCTCTGTAATAGAGCCAAAATGGAACCCTGACAACCTAATCAGAGAGAAGAGAGGAAAAATAGAGCAAAAGTAGGAAACAATGAGAGAAAAGTATGTTTGTGTATTTGCATTGAGTTTTGGACTTTTGTGTTAATGCTATATTACTATCAGAGGCCAGCAATAAAAAAGTAAGAGTGGCACACAGATAAAAAACAAACAAACAAACAAACAATCAAACAAAAAAACACTTCCTATAAGGAAAGGGATAGGACAGAAGTGGTGGGAACATAACAGATGAAAGATGAAGGGAATGAGAGCAAGAAAAGGGTGCATGGAGTGAGCAAGGAACTAATTTGCAATCTCTTTGTGTCGCTTTGTTTCAGGACAGACCATCATCAACTGCCAGTCATACTTTGGTGTCTTTCAGGACTGTGACTTAACTTTCACAGGAATATAGAAAAGCTTTTTTTTAAGTGAATTAAATGGCAGGTTGTATAAAATCATGTATCTCAAGGTGAAATGGAGATGGAGTTTAAGGTGTGTCAGAACCTGGATCTGAGTCAAGCACTGCTCAGGTAGTATCCATGCTCTTTCCAGGTTTATATGTGAAAGCAGTGTGTGAATGCCGATGTCTGTTTCCCCAGTGACATTGTGAAAGTCTACCTGCTGCTCTGTATCAAACATCATTAATGTAGAAATGTCTGTCTGAGTGAGTTACTTAACCTGTTTAGAAACTATAAGCCAAAGAGAAAATGAGACTCATATGAAGATTTCAGAAGGAAACTGAATGCGCTCTGTGTCCTATCCTGTGTCCAGATCATATTTAGACCATGCTCCTTACCTATTCTTATCTTAGTGCTTACAAAAGACTGTGATGACCTTGATGAAACAAAGCAGGACCTATGACCAACTGAGAAGCGATGCTGTATGACTGTTAGCTCAGCCAGCTTGCTCTCCAGGGTTAAGATGGTTATCATGGTTCAGTATGCTGCTTCAGTTTCACTCTGAGAAGGCATGGTTCTTTTTATTTTTAGTCAGAGGTCACCATTAAAATAGATACTGGGTTATCAAAACCATTGTTTAATGACTTAAATAGAATAATCATTATATTCACATGGAATGGGAACATATTTAAAGCTAAATTAAAAACTTTGTGCAGGCTATACCATAAAGGAGGTCTACAGCTCCCTGATTTCTACTTATTTTATAGTGCAAATTCGGGCCATATGGGCCTTGTTCATCCCCCTTTGTGGCAGCAAATTGAAGAATTCCATAGTGACAACATCCATTTAGCTTCCGCTCCGTATACAGAACAATGATTACCAACCTGTTTATTAAATGGACTTATAACCTCTGGGCTGATATTAGGAAAAAGTGTAACTGTGTGCAAACACTATACAGCTCGACAATGTTCTATACCAGGTGCAGCATTATATTACTTTCACTTCCTCTGGACAACATGATAACAGTCAAACAGGACTGTAAATGTCTTATCTCATTTGCCTGTATGGCAAACTATCCAAACTCAGAGATACCACCTTCACTGTTAAATTAAAATGGGAAAAAGACTTGGCGTGTCCAGATCCAATCCCAGATGATGTTTGGGAAACAATTTGTGTGTTTTCTTTCAACAGTCATCATAAGTTAATCCAGTTAATACCAAACAGCGGGCATATTTCAGTCCTGAAAGGCTACACAGAATAAATAATGAATCCTCAATATGCTGTTCTAGATGTAAAGTGGGAATTAGAACTCTACTACACATGCTTTGGTCTTGCCTGGAGGTGGAAAACTACTGGAAGACAATCTTACATGTCATTATGGAGCTCACCAGTGTTGATATACCCTGGTTACTAAAACTTACCTTATTAGGAGATGAAGCCGTGTTACCAGATCAAAAAGGGACAAAGCGTAGATTTACTGATATAACACTCCTTGCTGCCAAAAAAGCATTGCTATTATATGGAAATCACTGGAACCTCCTAGACTTTCTATGAAGATAAAATAAATGGTGTCCTACATCATACTCCAGAGAAAATAATGTTTAATTTGAAGAAAAGTTTGTTTGAAAAATACTTGGGGAACTTTCTCACATACTTAGAATCCAGGACAGAAAACCTGTGAGTCATTTGACATTCTAGATGATGCCACCATCTGATGAATTTATTACCATATGCATTTTGTTTGCCTGTTTACTGAACATAGATATTCAGTCTTATTATATAAGTGGTGCTTAGGCATGATTATAAAGGTGGGATAGCTGGGTTAGTGGATTATCATCCTGTATTTACTTCCTACATGTAACATCGATGTCGGGGGCAGAATTTGTCTGAAATAATAAATACAATGTATGGAAGGCCACAGACAGAATCTACTCTTGAAGCATATTAAGAGGCAGTTTCTAATCCTGGCGCTTTGATCTTTTTTATCCCCCTAAATGGACAGAAGTTCAAAGGGCAGGAAGGTCGAGGGAGTTACAGAATAGAACTAGTGGCTTTACAGAGCCTTGGGTCTTGCCCCAATTTTGCAGCAGATTGGGTTGTTTTTAACCTGCCCCTCTCTCTGTCCTCACTAGGAGAGAGTCAGCCCGGGCCAAGGAAAGAGAGGGAAACACATAGTGCACAATAAAGGAGATTGATTGACACAGAGTGAAAGATCAATGTGGGACAAGTTGAGGGATAATTAGAAGGAGTTGGGATGTGAAATGTGCAAGAGAGATGGGAAGAGAAAGAAAGGGAAGTATTCATGGTTCATTTCTTTTTCATGGCATCATCAGCTGTACATTGTATAATTATGTATGTAAATATGTAGAGCTTCAAGATTAAGTAGGATTGTGCATGATATAAATGAAACACTTAGAAGAAAATCTCTCCCAAGATAGTGTTTTGTGGTGTTATGAGTTTGCAAGCAGCATATGGACTATTTCATCTTGATGGGTCTGTAGATGATTTTGTTTTGCAGTGCAGTAAATATGTGCTATTTAATATATACAATATATATACAGTACTGCGCAAAAGTTTTAGGCACCCTGTTTTTTTAGTACAAACTTTGTTATAGATTTTTTTTATTTTATGATTTCTACATTATCAAGTCAGTACAAAAACATTTAGATAAGAAAGCAGCATATTATGTAAGAGACCACTTTTCAGACAAAACCACAATGAAGGCTGCTGGGTTTTGCTGCAAAAATAAGAAGCAAGTGCGAAAGTCAAAGTCTCCAGAAGAACTGTGGCTGGTTCTGCAAGATGCTCAATAAAACTTACCAGCTCATTTCCTTATAAAACTGCACTATATATATATATATATATATATATATATATATATATATATATATATATATATATATATATATATATATATATATATATATATATATATATATATATATATATATATATTACAAGTAATTTCTGCTGCATACATTACCTAGTAGTTTTTAAAGTTACTATGTTCCAGGAGTTAACATTCCTTGTATATGTGCACCTTATACACAGTTAAAGCAACATGGCTACAGATAGTGGGATTCTCTTTAACAGCATGGATAGCAAGGACAGCAAGGAACTATGAGAGATCAAGTGAGGAAGCCCGAGTGAGCAGATTGAGAGGAGTAAAAGAGTATGAGAAAAAAGGTGTGCTCAGCTTTCATCCTCCTTCAACCAGCACAGGAGAGGGCTGTCAGTCACCATTTCTGAACACCTTGTTTGATTTTTTTAATAAGCTGACTGCACAGGAAGAAATAAAAGGCAGTCACTTAAACAGTGTGTATAGAGATATGACTGACAAGAGTGCATGGGATCATAGACAGACTGATATGAGAGTCATATGTCATTGAAAATACAATAACTACAGTTAGACAGGATCAGGATCAAAGATCAGTGCTTCTGGGCCAACACAGGCCATCGTTGATTCAACAAGTCTCTGGAAATGTACTGGAGGGTTTGAATGCTGAAGATATTCTTCCAAAGATATTATTCCAAAATGTATGTGTTCAACTGGGTTGTAATCTGGTGACGGTCATGTAAGTCACATAGCATGTGATTTACTTAATTTTCATACTCATCAAACCATTACATGAACCTTCATGCCCTGTGGATGGGGACAGGGTCATCTCATAAGAGACCACTCCCTTTGAGTTAGAAGTGATTCATCATAGTATAAAAATGATCAGTCAGAAGAACTTTGCAGTGATGCTTTCCTCTAAGGAGGCAAGTGGACTATATGAGTGGTCATATTACATAATTTTAGGATAACAAGCAGGACACTGTGTGATCACTTGTGTGATTAGGGTGAAATCGTGGCATTACTTAAGGTGGCTAAAACTTCATCCTGAACCTGAAGGCTGAACTTTGGCATTCTGTCAGCTGTTCAGCACTGAAAGCTTCCATTAGCAGTTCACAGCCTGGCATATTTGCTGGACGGGGTTAGTTTCCTTATAATTAACATGGTCTTTTTCCCTAGTGACTTAGCCAGAGGAAAGAGTGCATTAGCACAGACTTGAAATGCTAAAAAGGGAAGCAAGGGAGAGGGAGCAATCAAGTGCAGGTGAAATGATGGAAAATGGAAGAAAGTGGTGTAGTGGCATAGATAGAGTTGGAAAGTGAGTGAGCTAATGATCAAATAATGGAGGGAAAGTAAGCGACTGAGGGAAATGGTGCAATTCTGGTACAGAGAGAAGGAAGTAGTAAGAAGCATGGCAGTGAAATAGGAGAGCATTAGGAGTAATATAGTAGAGAAATGAAGGGAGTGGCTGTGGCTGAGAAATGGAGCGATGGACAGAAATGCTGTCAGGCAGATAAGTTTCTCTGAGTGTCATTAATGAGAGTGGTAGCTGGTCTCCAGTGGGATGCATCTAAAGATCAGGGAAAGCACAGGCTTCTTACATCCTTTATCGATCTCTCCCTAGCTAAATACAAATGGAAGGCATAAAGGTGCTGCCTTCATTCGCCTACCTTCCACACATATTTTCAGTCACGCTTTTTAAAATGCGAGCCATGCTTCAGAGATCGGATGGAGCTTGACAGGCATCTAAACGAATGCCAAATTGGGAACCATGAGAATCCTAGTGTGTGTTGTGGAGAAGCTGGATCAGTATTCAGTACATGCCACTGTCCCAGTCTGGAGTTACTTGCCAGGATATGCACATCAGCTGTTCCCACTCTGACATGAAACACACACTCATAGTTTTAACACGCGTCCGATAATTTGTTATAATATGCTGTATGATTGGTCCCAGTGTGGCCCTGTCACCAAGGCACTCAAGTATCAGTGAGGTATTCGCACTGTCTCTTATCTGGGTAGTGATATGCCTGTGGATACATTTCTTTTGCCCTGGGCAGCTGGTGAAATCCACAGGGAAATATACCTCACTGATAAAATGGCAAATGCTTGACTTTAATCCTGGAAAAGAATCACTGGCTCTAGACGAAGGCTCACATCAATTCTCTGCATTCTGTGCATATTTGGTATTAAAAGTGGTGCAGTATTGATCATGTGGAGTGATTAATAACTTTTTATTAATTCAAATGAAATCTCAAAAACGCCTCATTTTGTTAAAGTCCACAGATCAATATTCAGTTTAGTTTTTAATTCCTTATACAGTGCTGTGAAAAACTATTTGCCCCCATTCTGAGTTGTTCTGTTTTTGTGTATATCTCATACTAAACTAGTTTTGATTGTCAAAGGAAATACAACATAAAACAAAAGCAACCTGAGAAATCACACATTACAGTTTTTTCTTTTTTTTTTTTAATTGAAGCAAAAAAAGTTATCCAAAACCCCAAACCTCACCACCCATGTGAAAAACTAATTGCCCCCTTAAACTTAAAATCTGTTTGTGCCACCTTTAGCAGCAATAACTGCAACCGAACACTTCCGATAACTGGAGATCAGTCTTTCACAGCACTGTGGTGGAATTTTGGCCTACTCTTCTTTGCAAAACTGCTTTAGATCACCCACATTGGAGGATTTTGAAGCATGAACTGCCCGTTTAAAGTCCTGTCACAGCATCTCAATTGGTTTAAGTCAAGACTTTGACTAGGCTTACTTTAATTTCCTTTTTTTTGAGCCATTCAGAGGTGGACTTACTCCTATGCTTTGGATCATTTTCTTGCTGCATAATTCAGTTGCGCTTGAGTTTCAACTTCTGGACTGAAGACCGGACATTCTCCTTTAGGATTTTCTGGTAGAGAGCAGAAATCATGTTTCCCTTAATTATTGCAAGTTGCACAGGCCCTGAAGCAGCAAAGCATCCCTACACCATCACACTTCCACCACCATGCTTGACCGTAGATATGATGTTCTATTTGTGGAATTCTGTGTTTGGTTTATGCCAGATGTAATGGGACCCCTGTCTTCCAAACAGTTCCACTTTCTACTTATCAATCCACAGAACATTCTCCCAAAAGGTTTGAGAATCATCAAGGTGTGTTTTGGCAAAATTCAGATGAGCCTTAATGTTCTTCTGGGTTAGCAGTAGTTTTCACCTCACCACTCTTCCATGGATGCCATTTTTGCCCAGTGTCTGATAGTGGAGTCACATTAGGCACTTCACTTTAGGCCATGTTGTTAGGCAAGACTGCATGTCTTGCTGTGTTTTATTCCTTACTTGGCTAGTATTCTGGCATGTGCAAAAAATTAGATTCATTCATTCTATCATATCAAACCAGACAAACAAGCCTACCAGTTTCTGTGTGAGGAGATCACAGTGCAAGGTCTTTTTGTATATTTCATGGTAAGACAGGCTGCTTCGTTACTTAAGTCTCAACTTTGTGTTTGTCAGGGTTCTCACTTTCTAAATATTCTGCTGATCAAACTCCACTTAAGCATGCCAGATTAATTTGAGCCAGAGCTCAATCCCGCTTGACTCTATTTATTTTATTCCTTTATTTCTTCACGCTTTCATGGTGACTGATGAGGCTGAAGGCTTGTTTTTAATACTGGGGACTGTCGTGTTTAATAGCCCTTATATTTAATGATATTGAACACATATTATAGCCATGTCTCTCTGCAGCTTCAGCCTATTTCATTCCTATCTGCTTGATGACTGCACCATCCCAGCTGGTCTGAATGCGAACATGTCTTAGTAGTTCCCCAAAATAGGATGGCGTCAAATATGAATGAGGTGGCAATAAACGCAAGAAACCTTGACAAATGCCATATATACGGAAATGGTAAACCTACATCTGTCAGTCAAACTTATATACTGCCACATTGGTATGGTGCAATATAGAAATATGTGGGGATTGTTTTGTTTTTCTAATCATATAAATTGAGCCATCAGGTGCAATAGGATCATTTTGATGGCGGTTATTGCACCATGTGCCTTTAAATAGAAACAGAGGTGCAGGAGAATGGTGAAAGAGAGTGGGGGAGAGTTGGACATTGTATAGCGCTGTGTATTGTTTTGTCTTTCTCCAGGACCAGTTGCTAAGTAAACTTCAGTATTAAGGGCTTGAGTAATGGCAGCCAGGGGAAAGACGTCATTATTTATTTCTGTCTCACTCAGAAATAAGACAGGGCATTGAGTTTGGACCAAAGCTTAGTGTCATTAGGAATACATAATATGTCTTTTGGTCCTCTGTTTATAGAAATGATCTTACAGGTTATCCATGTATATCATGATAATAGACAAGTGAAACATTAGACCTGGAAAGTTTTACACAGTGTTGATGGCTAAAACATTTGTAGAAAGTAAAGAGGTGTTCCTATTCCAGGGCAGAAAAAAAAGAGGTAACACCTTCTAAATCATTATAACTGTTTGTAAGTTAGTTATAATTCCTTGTTAAAAAATCTGCAAACTCAAATAGTGCTTTACAAAACTCTGAAAATGTGCTCTAAATTATTCCCTGATAATGGAATATAATCATATTGTAATGCAGGTGTCACTATGCCTTTATTACAGTGGTCAAGTAGTGCAAAACAAAACAACAAATCCGAAAACAAAATAACAAATCCAAAAACAAAATAACAAATCCCTTTTTGGATTATAAAACAACTTTAATAATCATTAACCATTTAAACATTAAAGAATTATAAGTACAGCTGTAATGATTTATCATGATTTATAAATATGGGCTTCATAGAAAGCGTTACCAACAATAATAACAGATTTGCATGCAACTCAGTCTTATTTCTAAAAGGAATTTAACTATATATTAGAATAACAAGTGTGAGTTTGACTGTAGGTATGGAAAAACTGAAAAACTGAAACTAAAATCTACATTTACATACAGTACTTTGCAAAAGTTTTAGGCAGGTGTGAAAAAAATGCTGTAAAATAAGAATGCTGTCAAAAATGGACATGTTAATAGTTTATATTTATCAATTAAAAAATGCAAAGTGAGCAAACAGAAGTAAATCTACATCAAATCAATATTTGGTGTGACCACCCTTTGCCTTCAAAACAGCATCAATTCTTCTAGGTACACTTGCACAAAGTCAGGGATTTTGTAGGCATATAGTCAGGTGTATGATTAAACAATTATACCAAACAGGTGCTAATGATCATCAACTCAATATGTAGGTTGAAACACAATCATTAACTTAAACAGAAACAGCTGTGTAAGAGGAATAAAACTGGGTGAGGAACAGCCAAACTCAGCTAACAAGGTGAGGTTACTGAAGACAGTTTACTGTCAAAAGTCATACACCATGGCAAGAATGAGCACAACAAGACAGAAGTACTGCATCAGCAAGGTCTTTCCGAGGCAGAAATTTCAAGGTAGACAGGGGCTTCCAGATGTGCTGTCCAAGCTCTTTTGAAGAAGCACAAAGAAACGGGCAACGTTGAGGACCGTAGACACAGTGGTTGGCCAATGAAACTTACTGCAGCAGATGAAAGACACATCAGGCTTGCTTCCATTCGCAATCAGAAGATGTCCAGCAGCGCCATCAGCTCAGACCAGGCAGAAACCAGTGGGACCCTGGTACACCCATCTACTGTCTGGAGAAGTCTGGTCAGAAGTGGCCTTCAATGTACACTTGCGCCCAAAAAGCCATAGCTCTGACGTGGAAACAAGGCCAAGTGACTCAACTATGCATGAAAACACAGGAACTGGGATGCAGAAAATGGCAACAGGTGCTGTGGACTGATGAGTCAAAATGTGACATACAGTGGGGGAAAAAAGTATTTGATCCCCCGATGATTTTGTATATTTGCCCACTGATAAAGAAATGATCAGTCTATAATTTTAATGGTAGGTGTATTTTAACAGTGAGAGACAGAATAACAAAAAAAATCAGAAAAACACATTTCAAAAAAGTTATAAATTGATTTGCATTTTAATGAGTGAAATAAGTATTTGATCCCTTCGACTTAGTACTTGGTGGCAAAACCCTTGTTGGCAATCAAAGAGGTCAAACATTTCTTGTAGTTGGCCACCAGGTTTGCACACATCTCAGGAGGGATTTTGTCCCACTCCCACAGATCCTCTCCAAGTCATTAAGGTCTCGAGGCTGACGTTTGGCAACTCGAACCTTTAGCTCCCTCCACTGACTTTCTATGGGATTAAGGTCTGGAGACTGGCTAGGCCACTCCAGGACCTTGATGTGCTTCTTTTTGAGCCACTCCTTTGTTGCCTTGGCTGTGTGTTTTGGGTCATTGTCATGCTGGAATACCCATCCACAACCCATTTTTAATGCCCTGGCTGAGGGAAGGAGGTTCTCACCCAAGATTTGACCGTACATGGCCCCGTCCATCGTCCCTTTGATGCGGTGCAGTTGTCCTGTCCCCTTAGCAGAAAAACACCCCCAAAGCATAATATTCCCACCTCCATATTTGACGGTGGGGATGGTGTTCTTGGGGTCATAGGCAGCATTCCACAGCGAGTTGAGTTGATGCCAAAGAGCTCAATTTTGGTCTCATCTGACCACGACACTTTCACCCAGTTCTCCTCTGAATCATTCAGGCAAACTTCAGACGGGCCTGTACATGTGTTTTCTTGAGTGTAGTGTGTTACCAATTGTTTTCTTTGTGATTATGGTCCCAGCTGCCTTGAGATCATTAACAAGATCCTCCCGTGTAGTTCTGGGCTGATTCCTCACTGTTCTCATGATCATTGAAACTCCACAAGGTGAGATCTTGCCTGGAGCCCCAGACCGAGGGAGACTGACAGTTATTTTGTGTTGCTTCCATTTGCGAATAATTGCACCAACTGTTGTCACCTTCTCACCAAGCTGCTTGGCAATGGTCTTATAGCCCATTCCAGCCTTGTGTAGGTCTACAATCTTGTCCCTGACATCCTTGGACAGCTCTTTGGTCTTGGCCATGGTGGAGAGTTTGGAATCTAATTGATTGATTGCTTCTGTGGACAGGTGTCTTTTATACAGGTAACGAGCTGAGATTAGGAGCACTCCCTTTAAGAGAGATCAAATACTTTTTTCCCCCCACTGTATTTGGCTGTAGCAGAAGGCAGTTTGTTTGCGAAAGGCTGGAGAGCGGTACAAGAATGAATGTCTGCAACAGTGAAGCATGGTGGAGGTTCCTTGCAAGTTTGGGGCTGCATTTCTGCAAATGTAGTTGGGGATTTGGTCAAAATTAATGGTCCCCTCAGTGCTGAGAAGTACAGGCAGATACTTATCCATCATGTAATACCATCAGGAAGGCATCTGATTGGCCCCAAATGTATTCTGCAGCATGAAGGCAAAGGGTGGTCACACCAAATATTGATTTGATGTAGATTTTTCTTCTGTTCACTCACATTGCATTTTGTTAATGGATAAATATAAACTATTAACATGTCTATTTTTGAAAGCATTCTTACTTTACAGCATTTTTTCACACCTGCCTAAAACTTTTGCATAGTACTGTATTTCAAGAGACTTTGGTATCAGTAATTAATAATGTCTTTTATGAAAAGATATAGCTCAATTTAACTACTTTCACAATTAAAAATAAAAATATAAATGTTTCAATTAACATGAGGTGGCTAGATGTGCTTATTGGGTACATTTTGTACCTTTTAACCACTTAAATGTTCCAAATGAGCTCAATAAATACACTCACGAGCCACTTACTTAGGAATACCTGTACACCTACACATACATGCATATACAATTAGCCAATCATGTGGCGACAGTGCAACGAATGAAATCATGCAGATACAAGAGCTTCAGTTAATGTTAACATTAAACACCTCAATGACTGTGGCATGGTTGTTGGTGGCAGATAGGCAGGTCTGAATATTTCTGAAACTGCTGATCTCCTGGGATTTTCATGCACAGCAGTCTCTAGATTTTACAAAGAATGGTGCAGAAAACAAACAAACAAACAAATAAACATCAGAAATGCCTTGTTGATGAGAAGTCAGAGGATCATGGCCAGACTGGTTTGAGCTGACAGGAAGGCTATGGTAAGTAAAGTAACTGCTCTTTACAGCCATGGTGAGCAGAAAAGCATCCCAGAACATACATCACACTGAACACTGAGGTGGATGAGCTACAACAGCAGAAGACAACATCAGGTTCCACTCCTGTCAGCCAAAAACAGGAATCCGAGGCTACAGTGGGCACAGGATCACCAATACTGGACAGTGGAAGATTAGGAAAAGATCCATTTAAACACATCAAAGACAAATTGTCAACAAAACATCACAGTTAAAAGCATGTAAACCATTAAAACATACACCATTTCATTCATGGCAAGGAGTGGACAAAAGCTTTATGTAGAACAGGTAAATATTCAGGTATAGTTCTCCTAGGTCACAGCGGGTTAAATTATTCATGTTTAGCTCTGTCAAGGTTTCCTCTGCAGTTATCTAGAGGTCTTTGGCCTGTATGGCCCACCGATCAAACGTGGTCCAAACCCGCATTCATTCCACTTCATTAATATTTTACCAGGCCTTTCACCTCTTTAATATATGGAGCTTATTGGAGTGTGATCAGTGCCTCTTCATAGTTGCAGCTCACAGATGCTCCTGCTCTACTCTTTCATAATCAATCAATTATTTTTCCAGTTGACTGTCTTGGAAAAACATGAGCTACATACAGAGAATGCAATGTGCAAAATATATTATTTGCCACCTGGAAATGTCAGAAAATGTCAAGATTTTAGCATTTTATGCACAGCTACTAATAGGATTATATAATAATATTCTGTCAGTGTTGGATCTATCTCTTGCATTACATAGCAAATAACAGCAAGCTTATTTTAGACACATATTTAGACCTGACCATAAAGCATCATATTGAAAGTCTAAGGTTAGTTAGATACATCTACATTTACAGCATTTAGCAGACACCCTTACCCAGAACAACTTACATTTATACATGAGCAGTTGAGGGATAAGGGCCTTGCTCAAGGGCCCAACAGTGGCAGCTTGGTGGTGCTGGGATTTGAACTCACGACTTTCTGATCAGTAGCCCAACATCGTAACCACTGAGCTAACACTGCCACCCTAAAGAAATGCTAAAGAAAATGATAGCTTGTTATTTTGTACTAGCAGCACTTTTGTTAAGAAAATACTGGACATTCTTTATACAGTATGCTGCTGTAAATAAATAATATTTTCCTGGCAACTGCTGCCAAAAGCTTACTGTACATATGCACTGTAAACTTTACATCACCTTTTACTTTGATTTACTGTGAAATGTAGTTCTATATTACTTCAAATAATAAAATGAAGATTTATCTCAATAAATCATAATGACAATAAACATTATTGACACTCAGATGCTGTAGCTGAAACCTGGACTTACTGAGGGAGCACACAATAGTCCTGAGACCAACCATTAGCTCAAAATTCAGGAGCAAAGCAGCATGACATGCTAATGCAGTTTTCAGCCAACAGCAACCTAACAATAATTTAAGGTACTGTAGCAACTCACCAAAATACAGCTGATCTAGTTAACGACAAACTCTTAGTTAATGTAAACATTTTCACATGTGAATGGCCCAAAATTACTGGAGAGTCAAAGATGCTAAGTTAAATTAACTAAATCAATAAAGTAAATTAAACAGCACATTCGAATGAATACCTTTTAGTTATATCTAGCCAAATACTTTCAACAATTAACTTCAACAACTAAACTAACAGAACACTTCTAAATATTCTATATATACAGAAATGTTCAAGGAGAATTTTGGTGTTGCTGGTCAGCCATTTCTGAATGAAGTGTAATGTTAAGCATTCTCCCAGAAAGCACTGGTTTCTTCTGTGTAATTTCCTGTGAATACCCTCAATGCCACATATTTTCTAACAACTGCAAGTGTTAAAAAGTAAAATGTCTCAAATGTCTTCTTCATAAGGAAGGATGTGATACAAGATATGTCTCTTGTTTGGCTTTTGTGGCACCGGATTTGGCAATTTACATTATCTTTACCACTGCATTAGCATTTTAATGAGCATACAGGGTGTGTTTATCCAGGATGTGTGTGAGGTGGGACAAACCACTGAGTGCTTTTGTATAGCTAATTGCTCTCTGAGCAGGACTTGGGTATGGCATCTATGCATTACATAATCAGTGCAGTACTATGAGGAAGTATATTTGTGTGAGAGGGTTGTGTTTGTGTGCTCTTATCTGCCCAGAAAAGGAATGCTCTAACTAGTTTTTCTGAAATAGTGATGGACTTTGTTTTATGCCTTGTTTAAGTGAGAGGTATTTTTCTGCAAGCTCAACCACATCAATGTGATTTCTTTTTTTTTTTAACTGAATGTTTGATTTATGCTTGCTTTACACAAAGCTTAAGTGAAGGGGGAAAAAAATATTATTTTTGCGCTTCACTATTAAGTGCTTCATCCAGTACAGAGACAGAAAAACCTGAGTCTGTCTTTGACTTTACGCTTTATTTCAGGCTTTCGGACTAGTCATTATTCTGTGCATGAGTTTGCTGTGATGTATGCTAAGATTTCTCAGAGAAATTGGTGTCCAAATATTTCGGTCAGTGTCAAATGACTGGTTCATCTGTTTAATTGTCCCACACAGAATATCCCCTGGCCTTCACCTGCCCATTGGTGCCTCTGTGAAGGAGGCAGACAGCAGAAAAAATAGCTATCCGAGGAAATAAAGGTCTTGAAATGGCCTCATTAAAGACCTCCAGACCTAAGGAACTCTATCTTACCTTTGGCCGAATGTTGAGTTAGAGAGAAGAGATAGGAGGGCACAAAGTGGATGAGTCTCACCCAATGAGGTCATCCTAGACCATAGTTAGGGTGTAACGCCAGCTCTGGGACTGAAACCCACTACCAGACCTTGCTCTCTTCTCAGGACACACCGCTGCATGGCTATGGTTTCTCCTAATTGCTTTTCCTCACTGCTCCCTGTCTCACCGTTTCACCTGGCTGGATCTCCCCATTCATTTTTAATCCCTGGCCCTAATCTAATTTGCCTGGGTGGCTGAAGGGTATAATTAGTTTAGAGAAATCAGAAAAAGCCACTGAGGTACTTCATGTTCAACATTTGCTCTAGCTCTCTAGGACTCAAGTGAGTTAACGCCGCTGTTGAGTAGACATGCTAATAATGGAAAACACATTGTTTGGTGTCTACTGCTACATTATAAATGAAGTACAGTATTTTGGCTTGCATGCCTCTCTGTGTTTATATACAGGAGAGTACATTAGTGACTTCCATTTACCAGATCCTCCCTGAGAGAAAAAGGAGATCTATGACCTGATAACATTTAATTCCACTAAACCGCTGTTGAAGGGAAAATGATAGAAACTGATGATATGATCTCAATGAGTAGTGAGTCTAAGTTCTTTAACTGGCCCTGTTACTGTCGTCTTTTACAAATTAGGGATCATACATGGCAGCAACTGTTAATCAAACCTTCTTCTGTCATGATTTTCATCTCTACATGACCTCCAATCAGCCAGTTCATCGTCTGCAACACTTGTCGCGGGTTTGATGACAGGCCTCGGTGAAACGGTCTGACAGCTGAACTGGAGAACAGGTAGCCACATTGTATTGTCACTGAATCTGTCAAGTTGCAATCCAAAGTCTTTTCATCACTGTTATTGTGATGAATAGCAGGGAATGTGTACCCTGTTAGCAGAGCTTTTGCCAGGCTTGTTTGCCTGTGTACTATTCCCCGTGGGTGATGTTGCACAGTGTGGCAGCCGCAGTCCTGGAGAATGGGAGGACCAAGCCTGCCAGTGCAACACACCATCTTGCCTGCTTCTACCATCATTATTCAAGCAAGGTACAACGAGCTCTGCGTTTACTATTTATTTTCGATGAGGAAGATATGGCAGACAAATGTGGTGGCTTAAATTGTAGGGTTAGCACTTTGTGGTGTTGATACCAAGCATGTTAATTCACAGTTCAAATTATGGGTAACACATTCATCATCATAACCAAAAAAAAATTTCCCTCAGCATCTATAACAACCGAGTTATCCAAGACTTTCTTTAGAGACACATTTGCAGGACTACCCAACAGTTTGTGGAGCTGGTTGTATATGGGATTATATTTGTGCCAAAAGTATTGAACGTAACTTTTCAAGAAACGAACAAAAATATACAATGAGAAAGAAAAAAACCACTCTGAAACTGTTGTTAACAGCTTCCTTTTCGCTAATCACGGTATATGAATGCGCTGCTTGAGTTTTTGTTTACGCCTTTCAAAATTTACGTTTATGCTCCACAAGTTTACGTTCACCATTCTGGCAGAAACCTCACGTGTGGGCGGGGCTTAACGGCACTTTACTCTCACTGGCTAATGAGATTTGGCTCGACAGCTCTAGTGTCCAGTTGAGGAGGAGGATGACGTTGTACACAGTTCTCTCAAACGTTTCGATCCAACTCTTCCTCCAAGGTCAAGTGACAGACTGCACTGTGTACTTCTCTCTATTTAAAATTTTTATTTAAAACTTATATTTAAGAAGTTTTAATGAGGCTTTGAAGGCAGCATGATGGTGCACTGGGTAGCACTGCCACCTCACAGCTCAATTTGGAGCTCAGGTTACTATGTATGGAGTTTTACATGTTCTCCTCATGTCTGCATGGGTTTCCTCTGGTTTTCTCCCAAAAACATGATGGTAGGTGAATTGGATATGCTAAATTGCCCCTAGGTGTGAATGAATATGTGTATTTGGCCCTGTAATGGACCAGTGTCCCAACCAGGTTGTATTCCTGCCTCACACCTAGTGTTTTCAGGACAAGCTCCAGATCCACCATGACCCTGACCAGGATAATGTGGTTATTAAAAATTAATTAATTAATTAATTTATGAAGAAAGTCTGCAACTTTTTATAGGCAGCATGACATTGCAAAATGTTTCTGATCCTGTGTGCACGAATAGCACACCCTATCACACACCCTGTCGAGCATATAATGCATATCCTCAACCAGGAAGTTTTATATTGCCTTCTTGTTATTGCTTATAGTGTGTAAATGTTCAATTTCCTTTGCCTCCTCACTGCAGTATTAGCTATTTAGATTCCTTATAGTAGATAAAAACAAAGTGCTTTTCTGGCTTGTGCAGTACCTCTATACTGTCTCTCTTTCTCCCACACTTTTTTCTGTCGCTCTATGAGTGAGCACACGTTATCTTAACTTCCATCACACTTATGGAAATGTCACGAGAGTCAGTGTAAAAGCTCTCTGTGCCTTCACCAGTGAAAAGGAAGGCAGGCAGAATGGTAATGTCAGTTAATTAGCTGACAATTTTATTCTTTTTCCTTTGCACTCTTGCCCTCTCTCTCTCTCTTCCTCTCTCAGGACTGTGAAACATTCCTTTGCTCATTCTCCATGTTTGCTAGTTTTTACCCACTGTCGCTGGTAATTAGGCCTTCCTGTCTGCAGGCTACTACACACTTACTGGTTTCTGGGACTCCATTAACTTCCCACTTGCTCCTAATCACACGTTCCAAAACATCTCTCTCCTCACCCTCATCTGGTCCTCGGCTATAACAATGCCACTCAATTAGACCTCAAATCACATTAGAGCTAGGCAAGAAAGAGCCACTCACCCATCGAGCTGTGATTGAATTTCAGACATGTCACTTTGTGCTAAATTCTCCACCCCTGACATTTCATTAGATGCGTGACTTGCTGTCACATGTAAATGAGAGTCACTTTTCTCCGTAACGTGGTCCTTCTGTCGTGCTCTCATTTCACTTTGCTGCATGACCCTCACCTGACCCCATCTTTACTTTGTCCTTTTTCCATTCAGCTGTCCTTCACTAATGCATCTTACACTCTCCATTTTCCTCCTTCTTTTTCTATTGCTTCATTTGCTTCAGTTCGTTTTTCCATCACATGAACTCAGATTCTGTTTACCCTCTTCATAACCCTCTTATTTCAGCCTCTAATGCCAGCAGGCAAACTGCCAGGAGTATTGTATTATTAATGCAGACACTGACCATAATGGCACCTTGTGCATTGTGCCTGTAATAACTAAGATAGATTTAGCATAATTTCAGACTTCAGGATCCATATTTACTTTCACAGCCACTTCATGTTTTCCCGTGTAAAATAATGTTTTTAAAAATGTACCACCCTACAGAGACAGCAATACTTCACCGATATAATTGAGATTCGAAGCTTGTCACAAGCTATGAAATTACTGCAGACAACAAAAACGTCCAACTGTTAGTTTTTTGGTACTGTGTTTTATATATGTTTTATTGGTTTTGATAAAAAGATTGCATTGTGGCACACAACACCAGGAAAATCTAAAGGAAGACAACTGCAATATACTATTCAGCTGATTTGCTCGAAATCAGTGTATCAGAAATTACTGGAATATTGTTTGGACATGTATGTAGACTGTATGTTGCACAATACATTTATGGCATTTGGCAGGCACCCTTATCCAGAATGACTTACATTTGTTTAATTTATACATCTGAGTAATTGAGGGCCTTGCTCAAGGGCCCAACAGTGGCAGTGCTAGTATTTGAACTCACGACCTTCCAATCAGTAGCCCAACGTCTTAACCACTGAGTTACTGCTGCCCTCAACAATAACATGTCGGCAGTGCTTGTGGTCACTCAGCAGTCAGGGCTCTGGACTACTAATCGTAAGATTGTGAATTCTCTAATTTTATTTTATTTGTTTATTGCTTTTATATTTTTATAATTGTAATTATTTACAACCCCAATTCCAGTTGGGGCAGTATGGAAAATGCAAAAAAAAAAAAAAAAAAAAAAAAAAAAAGAGTCATTTGAAAATTCAATTCACCCTGTACTATATTGAAAATACATTATTAACCCAGTATTTGATGTTTAACTTTTTTACTTGATATTTTTGAAAATATATACTCATTTCAAATCTGATGACTGCAACACACTCCAAAAAAGTTGGGACAGTCGACTGTTTACCACTGTGTAACATCACCTTTTCTTTTAATAACACTTATTAAGCTCTGGATGGTAGCATATGTTGCTCCAAAATGTGTACATATCTTTCTGCATTAATGGTGCCCTCACAGATGTGCAAGTTACTGATGCCATGGGCACTGACACACCCATGCACCACAAAACACAATTCCACTGTGCTACTGTCCATCTCAGATGAGACCGAGCCCAGAGAAGTTGGTGGTGCTTCTGGACAGTGTTGGTGTATGGCTTCTGCTTTGCATACTAAAGCCTTAACTTGCATCTGTGGATGCAGCGCCGAATGGTGTTCACTGACAAAGGTTTACCAAAGTATTCCCGAGCCCATGTCAGGATATCCATTACAGACTCATGACGGTTTTTAAGACAGTGACATCTGAGTGATCGGAGATCACATGCATTCAGAAGTGCTTTTCAGCCTTGCCCTTTACGCACTGAGATTTGACTGGATTGCTTGAATCTTTTAATTCAATTGTGCACTGTTGGAGGTGAAATGCCCAAAATCCTACCGATTTGTCTTTGTGGAATGTTATTCTCAAAGTGTTGGATTATTCGCTGACGCATCTGTTGGCAGATTGGCGAGCCTCGACCCATCCTTGCTCTTGAAGGACTAAGGCCTTTTTTGGAGGCTCTTTATATACTATGATTAAACGATTGCTTCACCTGTTTCACACCACCTTCTTATTTCAACTTGTCACATCGCTATTAGTCCTAAATTGCCCGGTCCCAACTTTTTGGAATGTCTTGCATGCCTCAATTTTAAAAAAAAAAGTTTATCTTCAAAAAACTATCCAGTATGATTGATGTGTAAAACATCAAATACCTTGTCTTTATACGTTTTTTGTATAAATACAAGTCAAAGTGTTAGAGAACCCCTCGCACACGAAGTCGCTCACTAAGCGAGCGGCTGACTCCCAGAGTCGTTCGCTGCGCGAACACTTCCACATTCCACGCTTCACGCTACTACGGAGAGTAGCGCGAGCTCCATTCACAGACTCCGCTGGAGTGAATCGCTCATAGACTCTCGCTTTGTTTACATCACCATATGCTTCTGTTTTGGTTCACGTCATGTCTCCACCTCCTTATGTTCATTTGTTTTTTGGGTTTACGTCATGTCTCCGCCTCCTCCTGTTCATTGGTTTTCTGTTTATTGTCTCATTATTAGTTTCAGCTGCCTTGTGTTAGTCCTTGTTTATTCTGTGTATTTAAACCTTTTCCTGTTTCCGCCTAGAGGCGGAGTATTAGAGTAAGTTTATGCATGTGCTGTACGCCTGCTACCTTCTCGTGCGCTCTTGCCCATAGCCCATAGATCATAGTTCATAGACCGTAGCCTAGTCTCGTGCATTTGCTTTGTTTTGTTTTGTTTTCATGTTCTGTGTACTGTGGATTTATTGCCTTTCTATTTTGGAATTACTGCCTTGCTGTTTTGGAATTACTGCCTTGCTATTTTTTGGATTATTCTTTACCTGCTCCTATTTTTGTGGATGTCCCATTTCTTTTGCTTATCCCTAATAAAGTGACTGTTTCCCCAGTGCATGCATCCAGCTCCCCTTTGTGTTTCATAACACAAAGTACATTTACAAATCACTCCTCTTTGTTTTTATTAGCATTTTCCATACTGTTCCAATTTTTTTCGGAATTGGGGTTGTACAGTTTTATTAATTCTTCTCAGTCTGTGATAATAATTATTTGATGGAAGGTCCTCACAAGGATAGTAAATCAATCATGTGTGTGTGTGTGTGTGTGTGTGTACGTGGATGCATGTGTGTGTGTGTGTACGTGGATGCATGTGTGTGTGTGTGTGTGTGTGTGTGTGTGTGTGTGTACGTGGATGCATGTGTGTGTGTGTGTGTACGTGGATGCATATGTGTGTGTGTGTGTGCGCGTGTGTGTGTGTGTGTGTATGTGTGTGTGTGTATGTGGACGCATGTGTGTGTGTGTGAGTTAGTGTCCATCTCGCTTCTCTTGTGGAGATTGACATGGATATGCTTTGACTTGGCCTGTCAAGTAAAACCTCACAGGGATGAATTTCTCTCTGGAGTTTGACCTGTGCTCAGCATCACTACCCACACTGTGACACTCACTAACCTGCCATGTGCTCACTCTCTGTCACATCAGTGTGACTCAGACAGTGTACAGTTGTTTTTATAGCTCAGAGGACAAGCCTTGTAGCTCTGTAAGAGAAATACAGAAATACTACCCTGACAGATGCTTCAGTTGTCGTAGTGTTGCAGACTGCCACTGACATCACAGCGGACAATAAATGAGTTTTACAGCCTCATAAAATGTGTGTTGCATCATTTATCTCCAAATCGGTAAGATAGTATGCTTCGCAGAGGTAAAGAAAGACATAAAAAAAAGATAGATTTACTGTAATTTGTCATTTTTGGTTACAACTAATCTGCTAGGTGTCTGCGGGTAGAGCTAAGAGCCAAAAGTGGCTATACTACAGATATATTACAGATCAAATGTTAGGTAAGGATACTCACACTTTGTGTTTGTTCATGTACAAGGGTTTCTTGTTCATGTTCTGTCTTTGATTGTCAGTCAGCTGATCTCTAGATACTGTAGTGTTTATTCACTTGAAAACATTTGTGTTGAGACTGGGAAAACCCATCACATGTCGCTTGTGTTTTGGCCAAAATGAGGTTTTCTGCTTATAGAATATTTGGAGAAGTATTGTTTTCTTTCTAACCTAACCTAGGCAATCTTCCAGCAAAGTTTATGTTGGTTAAGGAACCTATTTAAGAAATGTGATAAAACCAGTTTGTCAGTCTGTCTAAAGCTGTTAAGAACCTTGTTAGCTAAGTGAGATTTCCTCATAGAGTGAATGTTAGGCTTTAATCAAGTTGTTGGATAGCTACATGACATAGCAAAATGGACATAAGCCTACTGTAATCAATTTAGTTTGGAATCAGAAACCAGCTGGCTAATTGTTTAAAATGCAACAAACCAAATATTAAAATGCTAGAACTTTCCTTGTGGTTGAGATATATGCAAAAGCGAAACACCTTCCAGTTCAGGCTCATACCGTTTTTTGTGACTTTATTGCACCAAATCAACAAAATTCAGTGAACTTTCATGTGTTCAAATTCATATAAATTACTCACAGATTTACATGTTTTGTTAGAGTGCGTTTTTAACTACATGTTCCCTGAAGAATGTAAAGTATGGGCATATGTTTACAAAAAAAGGAAATATATCACATTATTGCATTTATTCCCCCCTGACCTGAAACATACTACAGTATAGTGACAAATTATTATGCTGGAGATCAGACCAATAAAACACAATCGGCATCATGTGAGTGTGGAGAGATTTCCTCTCTGTTCCATGATTTTGGCAGATACTGTATATAGTTAGAAATCGTTTTGCCCTGCTGGTCTCTGAGGGTGAATGCTGAAGATGCAGGGCAAGCCTCACATTAGTCCCATTCTTATCTGTAGAGCAGTGAAGGCCAACTGTTAATAGCTAGTTATAATTAGGCCTGCTCAGAGCCATTAAGACTATTTAATTATTTAATTGATGGTTATTTATGTCTGGCCTACCCTATACACACAGTTCTCTCTTTTCTCATGCTGTCTCTCTGCGTTTGGTTTCCTCTCAGCTGGGTCAATCCCCCAAACCCCCCACCCCCAGCCCTTCCTGTTTCTCTCTCGCTCTCATTCAACCTTCCACTCTCACAAATGCAAAGCTCTGGATATTTTCAATTAGATTTAGAATGGATTTTCCAGTAATGATCCATTTATTGACTGTGCAAACGACACAGCCACCTCCCTGCAAGTACCTTCATTTAGAGTTGTACTGATGATAATGGCTGGTGTGCAAACAGAAGGGGAATGTAGCATTGCTCATTCATTTTAGTCACCTTAGCTTTTTCACCTCAATAAAATCAGCCAATGCCAGAATTTATGTTAGAAACATATGACATGCATAAAACATTCTCACACACTTACCATACTGTGTTTTAAAAACACTTCAAGGTTGAGTGTTTTAGTTATTACAGCCTGATGTATTTACACATCCGTTATTAAATTTCTGTGCTAGTTATTCTCTTTAAGTGAAAAAGTTTTAGATGTAGTGAATGGAAATGTGCAGTTGATGTTTGTGGTAATGTAAACATTGTGGCAAACAATTCAATACTCCTAACTTTCAATACTTTAAATGTTTGTTTAAAGATGTTTACACTGTGCTGACATTGTGTTATGCCTATAGACAAGGCAAATGGTGCATGCTAATTTGAATCAGATGGGCTGGGTTGTGCAAGGAATTCATATATGCCTCTTGTAAAGCTCATAAGCCATTCAGTAAAAGTGCTACCTTATGTAGCATTTAGCCTTAAATGAGCTTGATAACACATACAGACTGTTTTGTTAGATGCCTTAAATTGATTTGATGTCAATTTGGCTGCCTGATGAGGAAAAAAAGCCAGAAAAAGTCATTTTCAGACTATCCATCTATCCTTCCATATAGGATGGATGGATAGTCTATCCATCCTATGGTATAGGAAGCGTTTTCCATACCGCTTATCCTACACTGGGTTGCAGGGAGCCTGGAAACTCCCAGGGAACTTGGGGGACAAGGCATGGGACACCCTGGATGGGGTGCCAACCCATCGCAGGGCACAATTGCACACACATTCACACACTATGGACAATTTGAAAATGCCAATCAGCCTACAACGCATGCCTTTGGACTGAGGGAGGAAACCCCCGAAGCACGGGGAGAACATGCAAACTCCACACATGCAGGGCAGAGGCGGGATTCAAACCCCCAACCTCAGAGGACCACTAAACCACTGTGCCCCCTCATTTTCAGACTATAATAGCATAATTACTACAAAGAGATGAATAATTATATTAATTAATATATGTGACCTTACAAGGGGTCACAGGGAGCCTGGAGGCTATCCACGGGGACTCGGGACACAAGGCGGGGGGACACCCTGGATGGGGTGCCAACCCATCACAGGGCACAATCACACACACTCACACACCCATTCACACACTATGGACAATTTAGATATCATCCTATCCAACGCATGTCTTTGGACTTCAGAGGGAACGAGGAGAACATGCAAACTCCGCACACACAGGGCAGAGGCAGGAATCGAACCCCCAAGGCAAATGTGCAAACCACTAAGCCACCGTGCCCCAATGATCAACATATATGTTTCACTCAATACAATTTACATATTATCTGTTTTGTTTTTATAATCTATTTTGTAGTCCTAACTACAGTAGTAGTATTTATTTGTTTGTTTGTTCATTTGTTGTTGTTTTTTTTGTTTTTTTTTGCCATAATATTATTTTGGTAATAGGCAATCTGATGCTTAACTTGTTTAAATGCTTTAAAACCATTGATTGGTTGAGTCTTACTTACTGCATAGAACAGTAACTTCTGCCCTGTTCATTAATAATAATAATAATAATAATAATAATAATAATAATAATAATAAATGTTGATACAATAACATTTTAGCCAAGTGTAGCCTAGCTAGATTTTATCAACCATTGCATGCCAACCCCGTGTTGTGTGCTTCTGCAACTCTTCCCAAACTTGAGTCAGACGTTTCCATTTTAGCTTCAGCACCCTTGCATTTCTTTTTTTAACACCGTCTAGCTGGGCAGTTTTTCAGTTAGCACTTCTTGTGCTTATTTGGTGTGTTGTTGAGGTGTGGTGGGCTGCTAGCATGTGTAGAGTGGTGACAGGATCAGTCACACTGGGCTACTGTGATTAATTACAGAGCCGGTCTTTAATATATCTGCCACCGGAGCTCAATAGCCGTCTTGTTTAATTAATACTATCTGGACACAATCCATTCATTCTTAATGCCAGATTTCCGACAGTGAGCGTCATCATGGGACAGGAGGGGGCAGGGCCTAATGTACCACTTCTTCGGTTTCCTGCTAATGGCCATACATTGTCTAAAATGCTCTGAATATGACTTGGGCATATACAGTACTGTGCAAAAGTTTTAGGCACATGCAAAGAAATGCTGTAGAGCAAAGATGCCTTCAAAATAATGAAATTAAATGTTTCTACATTAAAAAAATACTGTAAAGAGCAGTAAACAGTAGTAAATGAAACAAAGTCAATATTTGGTGTGACCAAAAAATGAAATAAAAATAAAAATAGTAGTCTCCGGTACAATTTGTGCAGTTTTAAAAGGAAATGAGCTGGTAAGTTTTATTGAGCATCTTGCAGAACCAGACACAGTTCTTCTGGAGACTTTGACTTTCGCACTTTCTTCTTATTTTTGCAGCAAAACCCAGCAGCCTTCAATGGTCTCTTACGTATTATGCTGCTTTCTTTAATGACATACAAACATTATTCTGTAACATTTAATTTTGTGCACTAGAAAACTAATGTTTGGGAAATCTAAAATGCTTTTTGTACTGACTTGACCTGACTTTTATGTAGACGTCATAAAAAATCTATAAGAAAGTTTGTACTAAAAAAATAGGGTGCCTAAAAATTTTGCACAGTACTGTATTTTCCCTGCAGCCTTAGAGGATATCACATTCCACAGAACTGCTGTGGCAGACGATCAAGGATTTATCTGTGTATCTGTCTGTGTGCCTGTCTGTCTACCAGAAAATCTCTCAGGTTGGGTCAATAATGTAACATGGTGAATGGTAAGAGCACTTAGCGCATGCTGGTGCTGCGTTGCACTTTATTCTCGTTTAAACCATTAACACGATGTCAGCAGTACATTCTGTAATATCACTGTGTGTTTATAAAATGAGCAATTTGAGTCCTGTGGTCTAAATTTGGATCAAATTCGCACATTAAATTTTCTCACATTAAGAAGAAAGCAAGCAGTTCTCCTTCAGTGTTATGCGACTAAATAATACTGCTTGTGGACTACATGGCTTTTGTTGTTTATTAGCAGTGTTACTATTTTAGTCTGCTGTTGGATCATGGACATTCAAAAATGTATTACTTTACACACATAGCAAGCGCTCTACATACTTGATGCACCGTTATTAGACTAGATTTCTCTTTCATTAACTATAATGATAGTACAATTCTTTCTATATATCACATAGTCTCGGCTAGGATGCATGTGCAATCATTGGAATCTTTGCCTCTCTCATCTGTAGGCTGGAACAATGGTAACCTTGTAGCCTGCCCTCATTAAGTATTATAGCCATCATGTCTCTTTGCTTCATAGCAGTGTCTCCATTTGCATCAGCACTAATTAGACATCAGAAAGAAGACACAGTCCTCTAACTTCCACTTCCACTTTTATTATTTGTTAGAAGGGTACACGGGCATACAGCAGGTTTCTTTTCTCTCTTTTTTTAACCAGTTTAGCAAACTGCTCCTGAAGTATCAGTCCTAAAAGTTCTCAAGGTTCTGGATATATTTTTTTCATTTTTAATTATTTCATTTACAATAGGAAATAAACAGAAGGTTGTAAAACTTAAATATTTAAAACAAAGAAAGTAAATGTTCAATATCGTGAATATTTAATATTCAGAATTCTACACTATTTTTAGGTTCCTGTTTAAATGTAAGTAAATTTTTGATATTGACCATTTTATCTGCTTTGTACAAAAGGTCAGATTTTTCTCATGCCTCGTCTCATCTATTGAAGCATGTGTTCAGACGACACTCCGATGAATTTGACCTAAAACGGATCATACAGTTTTGCACAAAGTTGTGTAGTGCATGCCAACTCGAGTGCACACTGTCATTAAAGCAAAAAGGGAATGTGCCAAATACAAAGAAACTCTGAAATTCATGTAAATATTTAAAATATTATACTTTTCAACTTGTTGTCAGTAATATAATTTGTAATTGTTAGGTTTTCTCTCGCGCGGCGAACAGAGTAGCCTACTTCCGCATTCCACGGAGTGCATTCCAGCGCCATTCATAAAGGCTCACGTGTTGTTTACCTCTGCCATGTGCGTTTTTGTTATTGTGTTACGTCATGTCTCCGCCTCCCGTGTTCTCCCATGTGCTCATGTTTTTGTTCATGTCACGTCTCCACCTCCTTAGTTCTCATTGGTTCATGTTTATTTATGTCAGGTGTAAGTGATTTGGACATGGGCAAAACAATGGGCGTGGTTCCTCCTATCACGTTTAGTCGGCTCAGCCCGCTGGTTGGCGGAGATCCACCTCGCCAGTGGGTGCCAAGAACTATATACAGTCTCGGGTTTCGTGGATTTCCTGATTCGTGAATATGGGAGTGCGGAATTTGAGCCGGACCTCAACGTATTTCTGAACAAAGTTCACCTGCCCGATCAGCCTGGCCAGTCGTTCCTGGAATACTATGAGAGGAAGAAGGCAAATGTGGCGGCCTGCACCTCTCAGCCCCAGTTTCAGGAGTGTGCAACCGAGGGCTGCACCTGACCAGCCATTCTCCAGTGCCCCACCTGCAGGAAACAGGAAGGAGCAGCTACTTCTGCTCACAAACATGTTTTAAGGGCAGCTGGCAAGCACACAAATGGCTCCACAGGCGGGCAACCCCAGAGCTCCAGCCGGAGGCCCAGCAGGAGGTCTCCACAGTGGAGCTGCCCCTGGAGGTTAACGTGGCGACCTCTAGCCCTGATCTCAAGCCGGAGGCCCAGCAGGTCTCCACAGCGGAGCTGCCCCTGGAGGTTAACGTGGCGACCTCCAGCCCCAAGCTCCAGCAGGAGGCCCAACAGGAGGTCTCCACAGCGGAGCTGCCCCTGGAGGTTAACGTGGTGACCTCCAGCCCCAAGCTCTAGCAGGAGGTCCAGCAGAAGGTCTCCACAGCGGAGCTGCTCAGGGAGGTTAACTTGGCGACCTCCAGCCCCGAGCTCCAGTTGGAGACCCAGCAGAAGGTCTCCACAGCGGAGCTGCTCAAGGAGGTTCACGTGGTGACCTTCAGCCCCGAGCTCCAGCCCGAGGCCCAGCAGAAGGTCTCCACAGTGGAGCTGCTCAGGGAGGTTAACTTGGCGACCTCCAGCCCCGAGCTCCAGTTGGAGACCCAGCAGAAGGTCTCCACAGCGGAGCTGCTCAAGGAGGTTCACGTGGCAACCTCCAGCCCCGAGCTCCAGCCTGAGGCCCAGCAGAAGGTCTCCACAGTGGAGCTGCCTCTGGAGGTTAACAAGGCGACCTCCAGCCCCAAGCAGCAGTCAGAGATTCAAGAGGAAACCTCCTCTCCTGGCCTGCTTACACCGGAGGTCCACGAGGAGACCACCGCCCAAGCCGTGTTCTCGTCAGAGGTTCGAGAAGAAACCTCCACTCCTGCCCAGTCCATGTCTGAGGTCCATGGGATGACCTCTTCTCAAGCTAGTCCATGTCCAGGTTCCTGCTCTAATCCCAGTCCATGTCCAAGTCCGTGTCCAGGTTCCTGCTCTAATCCCAGTCCATGTTCAAGTCCATGTTCAGGTTCCTGCCCTAATCCTAGTCCAAGTCCATGTCCAGATTTTTGCCCTATTCCAAGGCCAATCTCTGAGCCAGTTCCCCGTCAGGTTCCCTGTCAGGTTCCCAGTCCTGCTCCCAATCCTGTTCCCAGTCCTGCTCCCAATCCTGTTCTCAGTCAGGTTCCCAGTCCTGTTCCCAGTCCTGCCCCCGTTCCCAGTTCCAGTCCAGTTCCTCGTCCAGTTCCTCGTCCAATTCCTAGTCCAAGTCCAGGTTCCGACCCAGTTCCTAGTTCAGTTCCAAGTCCAGTTCCTGATTTCGTAGCTAGCTATATAGGTTTAGTTTCTGAATATGTGTTTGCTCTCCTTCTCAGTACGGAGGCTGATTTGACTCCCAGCTCCACTTCCAACCCAGCTCACTCCTCTGTCTCCTCCTCTGTCTCCTCCTCTGTCTCCTCCCCTGTCTCCAATTCAATCTCCAATGCTGTCTCCAACCAAGTTTTTTATTTTGTCTATGGTTTTGGGTCTAACCTAGATCTCTGTCCAGTCTCAAAGTCTGTTTCCACGTCTTTCTCGAAGTCTGTTTCCACGTCTTTCTCCAAGTCTGTTTCCACGTCTTTCTCCACGTCTTTCTCCAAGTCTGTTTCCAAGCCTGTCTCTGATCCAGGTGCCAGAGCAGACTCCGATCCTGGTTCCAGAGCAGACTCCGATCCTGGTTCCAGAGCAGACTCCGATCCTGGTTCGAGGTCAAGCTCCGGGTCAAGCACCAGGTCACACGCAGCTCTGAGATCCAGGCCTAGCACCAGGTCACGCACAGCCCCGAGATCTAGGCCCAGCACCAGGTCATGCGCAGCTCTGAAATCTAGACCAGGCGTCCGTCCAAGTTCTCGTCCAAGTTCTCAAGGAAAACCCGACACGCTCTGCTCTGGTTACGGGACACTGGACATAACCAGCCTCAGGTCCTGGAGGGCAGAGGTCAGGATCCTGCCCAGGGGCCCAGGTCCACCAAAGTGGATGGAACCTGCGGCGCTTCAGGAGCCACGCCTTAAGGGGGGGGCTCTGTTAGGTTTTCTCTCACACGGCGAACGGAGTAGCCTACTTCCGCATTCCACGGAGTGCATTCCAGCGCCATTCATAAAGACTCACGTGTTGTTTACCTCTGCCATGTGCGTTTTTGTTATTGTGTTACGTCATGTCTCCATCTCCCGTGTTCTCCCATGTGCTCATGTTTTTGTTCATGTCATGTCTCCACCTCCTTAGTTCTCATTGGTTCATGTTTATTGATGTCAGGTGTAAGTGATTTGGACATGTGATTTCTTCCTGTTTAAATACGCCGCTCCGTTTCCGCTTCGGCGCGGAGTATTAGTTAATCCTAGTATTAGTTTAGTTTATCATAGTTTAGTTTAGATGTGTTTAACCGTGCGATTTGTTGATTCCCAGATCACTACTCTTGTTTAGTATAGCCTGGATTATAGTTTGTTTTGTTCGTAGTATGGATTCTTATGTTTGGAATAAACTCTTCTATATTAACTGACGTCTCCCCAGCACATGCATCCTGACTCCCTCTTCCGTCCTACACGTCTATGTTACATAACAGTAATGACAACTATTGTATTCAATTAATGCAAAACACAAGCATTTTCATTTCAGTGGTCTCAGACTTTTGTAGCCTGCTGTATATTTTGTAGTTTCCTCAGAAAATTGCCTGAACAGCATGGGAAAACAGTGCTGAAAGGTGCTAGGCCACTAATTTTATTTGGTTTAGTTGTTTTGTAGCTCCAACAGAAAATGACTTGAGCAGCATGGATAAACTGTGTTGAGCAGGTGCTAGGCCACTAATTCTATCAGGGGAACATTTCTGGCAGGCTGACTAGGGCTCAACAGCCTACCAGATGCTTAGGTTGAAGTATGATGAAGTATGATTAGTGGGGCACTGAAAGCTGCTGGATGCTGTGAATCTTATTGTGGGTTGATGCAATGAAACTGCTTCTCTTGCATAAGAATTATATGAACCTCACCACCACAGAGGGCTGATATTTAGAAGTTGAAGATTTATTGCTGTAATACATTTCTTCGCATACCAATGATATGTTAGGAAACTGGGGTCAGAGTGTAAGGTCAAACCTGGAGCAGAGAAGGGCCGGTGGCAGGTCGGTGGTGCCAGGGCTTGAATTCATGACCTTCTGATCAGTAGCCCAAGCCATAACCACTGAGCCACCACTGCTGATAAGGTTGATGGTTGAGCATGCACAACTGCATGTAAAGCATCCAGAAGCTTCAAGTGATACACTCTTGGGAAAATGGTACTAAACTGAGGGTTTAAGCTACACTTAAAGGTGGTATTGTCAAGGATATGTGTTTTTTTTCTACCTGTAGTTAGAGAGACATATTTGAGTTCAGTTAGCTTTTTGCCCAAGCTGTTTAGCCCAAGCTTTAAACCATACTGGGGCCAGTCCCAGTCCCAGTACTATTAAAAAAAAAAATAGGACACTAGATGCCATTTTATTGGTTTGCCCTATATAGAGTAATACTATGTCTTGCGTTTGCAAAGTTTGCAAAAACCAACTACCCTGGCAAAGACTTAATTACAGAAAAGCAGCAAGGAATCATTTGCTGCTGTAGAGAGGGTCCATAACTTATATTATCTAATATATTTCCTATAAGCTACAGATATTCTGGTCTATAGAAGACAATTACAGTGCACAATGTCCTCGCCAGTGGTCATAACATACATCAATAAGGAATTCTGAACTTTTGGTGATTGCCATTTTCATCTACATTAGAGCATAGCTCCATATGCACTTAAAAAAAGAAAAACAAAGTACAGAAGTAAGCTATTCTGTCTTGTCTTAAAAACTATTAAGCTATGAAATGACTTTCTTGAATCAGTGAAGACAATTTCCTCAAAACTTAAGGTCTCATAGACATTTCAGTCACCACCTTTTTTCATACTTATTTCCAGTTCATATATTGTTGAGTCTACAAGTGGAGTGAAACATTTGTCAGCTTGACAGTGAGTCTTTTTAGTCTTCAATAGTTTGAGAGGGTGGAAAGAATAATCATCAGTTATCCAGAACAAATGCTCAAAGTTGATATGTAATGTGCTTTTCAAACCTGTATTGTTCTATGAAACATTATGACTCTATTTAATCAAACACTCCAAAGACTCAGTTATTTAATTATGATTTGTTATTGTATTAAACCATTGGCTTTCTCTAAATATGTTTGATGATGAAATGGTTGTTACATAATGTATAAAGTTAACCTTCTTGGATAGACTTAGTTGAACACAGGACAGACTCATATTATTGCCGTTGAAGTGTTTGCTAAATGTGCTGGATTTATATCAATATGATTCCATGCAGTATTTTCTGAAAGGGATAAGATTTTTTTTTTTTTTTTACACCACCACAAGAGCCAAGTGCCAAGCCCCTGGTCCATTAAAAGTTGGAGCACAACACACAGTCTGAGGCATCCTGCCAGGTCTAAATGATCTCAGTTACTGCATAGCTGACCAAACAATGTTAGCTTAATTTAACGTGGAAAACTGGCTTAATTTTCATGTAGGTTAATCTAATGTTTCCATACAATAATGTCTGTAAAAATTTCGTTTAATACATATCAATAGGTATATAACATATAACCACATGGAAAACATGAGAAACTTCGCACAGACAATAACTCGATCTCAGGATTAAACCAGAATCAAGGTATGAGGTAACAGTGCAACCCTCTGTATGAATGTGCCATTCCCATCTTATTCATAAATCAACTAAAAATAAGGAGCAACAGTGGAATTTGGTGTACAAATGTAATGAGCTAATTTGCATATTAACATGCCATATGGCAGTTGGATTTCAGGTGTAAATGGGGTGCAATTGACTGAAGTTTGAAAGTATGGTATTTTTGCTTTTGCTGTATTTAAATACATTTAGGCAATTTTGCTCTTTGCTACTGTACCCGGAGGACTGGTTTTGTGAAGAAGAAGCATCAAAAATGACCAGAAACTGAAACTTCAGTTCAAATAAATCAGCATGTGGCTTATAGTGACCCAAACACTTTGTAGATATACCTGATAGCAGTGTAAGAGATGAGGCACTAATGCATGCATTGTTTCTACTGTCACTGATTGACCAGACACTAATCCACCAGCTGGGTAACACATAATCCTGTGGAAAAAAACAAACAAGATGACGTAACAGCCTAAACCCAGCGTTTAGTCTGTTAAAAATTTACAGTAGCAGACTAAGTCAGACATAAATATTAATCGCTGAACTATAAACTATATAACAACATGTTTAAGTTACTTGGTAAAATAAGATTCATTCATAAGCATTATTATTATGATAATTGACTAAATGTTCACTCAACCTAAAGCTTCAATATACATTACCACCGCAGCTTTATCGAGTTCCTGTGAACGGATTATCTCCCGATCCACTTACCAGATAGCTTCCTTTCACTTACTGTCAAGTGGATATTAAGGAACTGCCAGGACTTCCGTTCCACTTGCCTGGTTAAAGATAGTTTACACTGGCTGTGTGATGGAGCTCGAATATTCAGCATGGTCTCTATCAGGATTTCGGCTGAATTAACATTATTAACTTTTCTTTTTCATGTTAAAAATGGTAATACATGAAAATAAATATTAGATAGTTGTGACCTTCTCATACATATACAGTACATTTTTTTTTCTGCCCTCCTCCAGGTAATGAGCTAGTAGCTTGTTAGCTCAGTCTCAGTTACAGGGCTCCCACACTGTTATTTAAGGCTTTTTAATATTGCATGCCTTGTGAAAGATTCACAGGCTGGCTGTCACTATGGCATCCTGAGCTTCATTCTTACACAAGGCTTTAGTATCAGACTCTGCAGATAAGGATTCATCTTAATGTCCTTGTGTTTCCTGTTCTGATTTTTGGTTTTACTGTACATTGACTCATGCTTTGTTTGTTATATATTTTTAAGTACATTTTATTGATGCGATAATGGCTGATTATTCTCCCTGGGGCTCTGGGTACTGCAGTGATCACCTTAGAAATGGATGAAGTACAGCTCTTAATCACACCTGTCAGCACCGTCACTTGTGAATTAATGAAACTCTGCCAGCCTAGTGTGAATATTTTTTTTTCTTCATTAAAGCAATGTATTTCTCAAAATACTACTGTTGTAATAAATGGGTCCAGTTGTCAGGAGTAGGTGAAATTAATTCTTGTTTCAAAGTGCTTTACAGCACACAAGAACCTTCATCATGGTGAATTTTCAAGACTATATACTGATGACAGAACTTGATGTTAGTTCTACCAGCTTCATCAGTCTCATATTGTAAGTTTAGATGGCTGCAGATATCATGTAATTGCATCTCTATATTTAGTCAATTTTTACATTATTCATGTAATATTACATTATTATGCAATATTACATTATGTAATAAATACTACATTATTATTTAATATTTGTTTATCTTATAATTGTGGTGTGATTGTCCAATTTTTTTTTAATTTAATTTTATTTGTATTCTGTGGCAGTATCTTTACATATTGTATATTTGCATAATTTATGCAATGTTAGCATTTGTCTTTGAACATTTTTGTTAGGGTTTCCCCCTCCGTGCTGCTCGCTGAGGCTAGTGAGTAGTGCACTTCTGCATTCATAGACTCTTTTCTGTTTACGTTGCCATGTGTTTCTTTGTTTTGGTTCACGTCATATCTTCACCCCTGTTTGTTCATTGGTTCGCTGCTTTATGTTTCATTATGAGTTTCAGGTGTTTTACGTTAGTCCTTATTTCATTCACATTATTTAAGCCCTTTCGTTTCTTCGCTTAAACGCGAAGTATTAGACTTGCTGCACCACTTTTGCTTTCTCGTCCATATCTAAGCGGATTGTTATGGACTGGATTCTGGTTTATCAAAAGTTGCTATGTCCCTCGGTTTTCGGATTACTGCCTTGCCCGTTCTCTGTGGATTATTACCATAGCTCTGTGGATTATTACCCTAGCCCTTTGGATTATTGCCTTGCCATGTTTCTGGATTAATACCTTGCCCTGCTTCTGGATTACAGTGTACGTTACGTCCTTCCCTGTTCCTTTACTTTTGAACCCTGCCTTAGTTTACTGCTTAGGCCTAGATATATCTGTTTGCCTGTTTTGACCTTGCCCGTTGCATCATGTTTTTTTCCCTGTCCCTATTTTTGTGGATGTCCCATTACTTTTGCCTGTTCCGTTATTTTTGAGTTCTTCCTAATAAAGTGACTTTTTCCCCTACGCATGCATCCAGCCCTCCTGTGTATGCTCTAACAGAATACTTCTCCAAACATGGATGCAGCGGGAAAATTTGGGGCACGCCGCGCCAAGTTTTTTGTGGTTCCCCTGTTAGATTCTATTTCGTTTCCCCAATGGACATTTAGTTATCCCCCCGATGCCTACAATGTTTTTCCGTTTACCCACAGTATTTTCTTTTGCAGGCTCAGCTTTATTTTCTTAGTTTGGAGGACCCCAAGGCCGACGAGGAACAATGGCTGTGGTCCCTCCTATCCCGTTTAGTCGGCTCAGCTCGCCGGTGGGCGGAGCTTCACCTCGCCAGTGGATCCACGAAGCTGAATACCGTTTCAGGACTCCAGGTGTTCAGGAGTCCTGAATTCAAGCCTGACCTCAAAATTTTCTTGGGGAGGAGCCGCCTGTCTGATCGGCCCAGCTGGCCATTCATCAAGCACTATGGGAGGGATCTGGCCGACGTGGCGGCCTGCACCTCCCAGCCCCCAACTCAGGAGTGCGTGACTGAGGGCTGCATCCGACAGGCCAAATTACTATGCCCCACCTGTAGAAAACAAGGGAGAGAGAACTCCTACTTTTGCTCGCAGGAGTGTTTTAAGGACAGCTGGCGGGTCCACAAATGGCTCCATAAGCGAGCACCCCCAGAGCTCCAGCCGGAGATCCAGCCGATGGTCTCCTCCACAGAGCTCCCCCTGGAGGTTAACCTGGTGACCTCCAGCCGGAGACCCAGCAGGAGGTCTCCTCTGCAGAGCTCCCCCTGGAGGTTAACCTGGCGACCTCCAGTCCCAAGCTGCAGCCGGAGACCCAGCAGAAGGTCACCCCAGTGGAGCTCTGACCGGGGGTCAACATAGCGACCTCCGCTCCAGCCCTGTTCCTACTGGGGGTCAACGTGGCAACCTCCGCTCCAGCCCTGTTCCTGCCGGGGGTCAACGTGGCGACCTCCGCTCCAGCCCTGATCCTGTCGGAGGTCCACGAGGAGACCTCCGCTCAAGCCACGTTCCAGCTGGAGGTCCACGAGGAGACCTCTGCTCAAGCCACCTTCCTGCCGGAGGTCCACGAGGAGACCTCCGCTCAAGCCACGTTCCTGCCGGAGGTCCACGAGGAGACCTCCGCTCAAGCCACGTTCCTGACAGAGGTCCACGAGGAGACCTCTGCTCAAGCCACGTTCATGCCGGAGGTCCACGAGGAGACCTCCGCTCAAGCCACGTTCCTGTCGGAGGTCCACGAGGAGACCTCCATTCAAGCCACGTTCCTGCCGGGGGTCCACAAGGGGACCTCCGCCCAAGCCACGTCCATGCCGGAGGTCCACGGGATGACCTCTTCCCAAGCCAAGTTCATGTCGGAGGTCCACGGAATGACCTCCTCCCAATCCAAGTTCATGTCAGAGGTCTACAGGATGACCTCCTCTCAATCCATGTCCATGTTGGAGGTCCACGGGATGACCTCCTCCCCAGCCAAGTTCATGCCGGAGGTCCATGGGATGACCTCTTCTCCATGTCCCAGTCCAAGTTCACGTCCAGGTCCATGTCCAGGTCCATGTCCAGGTCCATGCCCTGGTCCAATCCATGTCCAAATCCAAGTCCATGTCCAAGTTCTGGTCCAGATCCCAGTCCAGGTTCCTGTCCTAGTCCCTGTTTAGATTCCAGTCCAGGTTCCAGTCCAAGTTCAAGTCCATGCCTAGATTCATGCCCCAGTCCATGTCCAGATTCATGTCCCAGTCCATGCCTCAGTCCATGCCTCAGTTCATGCCCAGAGTCAAGCCTAGATCCATTCCCCAGTCCCTGTCCAGATTCATGCCCAGATTCATGTCCCAGTCCATGCCTCAGTCTATGCCCAGAGTCAAGTTCCATTCCAAGTTCCAGTCCAAGTACCAAGCCGGACTCCATTCCAAGTTCCAGTCCAAGTTCCAATCCAAGCTCCAGTCCAAGTTCCAAGTCAAGTTCCAAGTCAAGGTCCAGCCCAAGCTCCATTCAAAGCTCCCAGCTAAGTTCCAAGTCAAGTTCCGAGTCAAGTTCTGAGTCAAGTTCCGAGTCAAGTTCCAAGTCAAGTTCCAGCCCAAGCTCCATTCAAAGCTCCAAGCCAAGTCTCAGTCCAAGCTCCAAGTCAAGTTCCAAGTCAAGTTCCAGCCCATGCTCTTCGATTCCAGTTCGATTCCAAGTTCGATTCCAAGTTCCCATCCAGGTTCCATTCCAAGTTTCATGTCAAGTTCCACGCCAAGTGCCATGCCAAGCTCCACGCCAAGTTCCAAGCCAAGTTCCACACCAAGTTCCACCCCAGGTTCCATTCCAGGTCCCATTCCAAGTTCCAAGCCCCATTCACGCCTGTGGCTGACGGGACAGCCAGCCACGCTTCACTCACGCCTGTGGCCCACGGGACGGCCAGCCACACTTCGCTTACGCCCGTGGCCAACGGGATGGCCAGTCATGCTCTGCTCACGCCTGTGGCCGACGGGATGGCCAACCACGATTCACTCACACCGGTGGCCGATGAGACGGCCAACCACGCTCTGCTCACGCCTAGGAACTATGGACTATGCCTGCCAGAGGGGTCAGGACTTTGGTGCTTCGGGAGAAGCGCCTTTGGGGGGGGGGCTCTGTTAGGGATTTCCTCTCCGCACTGCTCGCTGAGGCTAGCGAGTAGCACACTTCCGCTTTCATAGACTCTTTTTCTGTTTACGTTGCCATGTGTTTCTTTGTTTTGGTTCACGTCATGTCTCCGCCCCTGTTTGTTCATTGGTTCGCTGCATTATGTTTCATTATGAGTTTCAGGTGTTTTACGTTAGTCCTTATTTCATTCACATTATTTAAGCCCTTTTGTTTCATCGCTTAAACGCGAAGTATTAGACTTGCTGCACCACTTTTGCTTTCTCGTCCATATCTAAGCGGATTGTTACGGACTGGATTCTGGTTTATCGAACTTTGCTATGTCCCTCGGTTTTCGGATTACTGCCTTGCCCGTTCTCTGTTCTAACAATTTTATAGCATTTTATGTTTTAGGAGTTTATTTACACTGTGATTTTTATTAAATTTACGATCAAAATTTCTATCTGAACTTTTTGCACATTTTCACCATCTCGCCATATACATTTCTATTTAATATGACTAATGATGTATCGGAACGAATGTGACACCCATTTAACTGAGATATCTCTTACCATTACATGAATTAAAACCCCTCTGACATATTGTAACTTCATTCCACTGACACCAGAAGCCTTTCACAGGGAGTAAAATGGCAGCTAAGTGAGATATTCTAGATCATCATCATCATCATCATTGTCATCATTATAATCAATGTCTCATTACCCGGTTTCCATTGTCCCAGATCGCATTTGGTATGAGATCATTAGTGCTGGATTACCTCTGTGTCTGCTGCCCAACTCAATGACATGAGACAGAGCGAGAGGCAGAGAGAAAACAGGATGAAGGAGACAGATAGAGACATAGAGAGTCTGAACAAATTATGTGTGCATTTATGTTTATATGAGCATCTGCTTGTACTTATGAATTGAACTCTATCTCCATGTTATAGTGGCTGCAGTCCAATAAGGAAAGCAGAAAATTAAAGCAATTGGGCTGCTTCTTCACTCCACTGCTCTCTGTGTACAGTATGTGTGTGTCTGTGTATGTGTGTGTGTTTGGCAGTGACGAGCTTTATCCTGTGAATTCACTCCCAATTATCCAGCCAGCACAAGCTGCCTTAAAAGTTTGATGGATCATGCCTCATTCTTTTACAACACTTATTTATTTTCATCCTTTTATTTTATACAAAGACCCATGGATTTTGTTTGAGGTTTTAACTCCTTAAAGTCAAAGCAAATTACTATTAGTATTTACTGAAAAGCAAATTATTTATTAACTACTGTAAATTACTCAGCAATTACAGTAGTATTAATAGGAAAGTTATGCAGTTTTAAGAGAGAGTGTGAACATGGACCCCTAGGGGATGTGGATGGATTTTATGAATGATTTCATGAATGAAATTGTAAAAAATAATAATAAATGGTATGAAAGCTAAACCTGGCCCTAAACCTATCCTTACCCTTCATATACCATATCACGATTTGAGTTGTGCAAATTGTTATGGATTTTAAACCATGTTGGTCCATTGCATCTTTGCTGTCACTGTCCATGGTGCTGAAAAATCAGACTTTATGATTGAATGACTCTCTTTTCTTTCTCGTTCTCTCTCTTTTATGAAAAGAAGCAACATGATACTGTGTAGTATTTTAGTGTACTGTGAAAATAAAATCTCTTTCTCCCTGTTTCTTTTCTTTTTTTTTTTTTTGAGTTTCCATATTTTTACATGCATCTGAATCATGGGAATGCATAAATTCAGATTGTTTAGGTGTTTCTCACTGTATGTCTTGGGGGAAAAAAAACCCAGCCATAAATCTCCATAATTACAGCTTTTAAAGCTGCCTAGTGTGTCAGTACCAAATCACCTCTGGGCCACTAGAGGATGGAGATTATAAGGTGGTCTCATGACGTGCTCTATCACTCCAGACACTCGTTGTCGGCAGTGGGTGGCAGGATTGCTGGCAATCACACACTGAGGAAGGAAGAGGCGTCTGGAGTGTGTGTGTGTGTGTGTGTGTGTGTGTGTGTGTGTGTGTGTGTGTGAGAGAGAGAGAGAGAGAGAGAGAGAGAGAGAGAGAGAGAGAGAGACTTGCACCGCTTGAGGGTATAATAAACCTGCTGCCATTAAGGGTGTGTGTAAACTTGTGCATCTGTATAGTTGTGTGTGTGGCAGGGGTAGAGTTAAGGGGGTTTGGCATTGGTGTGTATGAATGAAATTTAATATTGTATTTAGTCCCTTCTATAAGCACACAGCATCATATTGCATTGGCTCATATATGAAATTGCACATCAAGGCAGAAATGAGTCCTCTCACTCTTACTTGGCAGGTCTGAGTACAGTGAGTCATATGGACACCTAGGCTCACAGTGGCATTTTGTTCTGTGCAATACTGATTGGCCGAGGACTCTCAGCTTCCATTCAGAGGGGCCTTCATCAGCAATCCTGACATCATGTTGTATGGCTAATGATTAAACAATGACTTTGGCCTTTTGGACTTCAAATGGGCTTCACTAATGGCTTCCTCCACCCACATGCTCACTCTTCACTCCTCTGTATTTGAGTTTGATGAACACAGGCACATCCATCAGCAGCTTCTACCCTTAGTCACACTCACTTAGATGTCCCTATATGAATTGAAGTGCCTTCTAAGCAGAAGTGCAATGTGACTTTCTTCTAAAGAAAAAGCTAAATATAAAAGCATCATGCTTTATATTTCAGCATTACCAGTTTTTTCTTCTTCTCTTTCATTCATAAACACAATAGGGCCGAAGAGGCATATCAACAGTAATTTTATGGTTTGAATGCCCCTAGCTGATCTCTCTCTCTCTCTCTCTCTCTCTCTCTCTCTCTCTCTCTCTCTCTCTCTCTCTCTCTCGCTTTCGTACATGCTAAATGTGTGACTAATCCCTATAACCCCTAATTACCATTTCTTCCAGTCTACCAGTAAGAAAAAGTGTTGAAAAAGCCAATTTGAAGTCTGATGATACGTTAAAAATAAATAAATATTTTGTAAAACAGGTTTAGCTTTTCATTTGGTACCGTTTCAAACTCAGTTGCCAGTTCATTACATACACTTACCATTTGTCTATACTCATTGGCATTTTATTAGGTAAAGCTACCATACAATTACACATCATCACAAAATACACATCTGCTCCCCTTTACCCTGTTCATCAATGGAAATGGATTACCATAGGACCAGATATTGTTCTGGTGGTAGATCATTCTCAGCCCACCGTTGATGGTAACATGGTAGTTGCATGGTAGTGGCTTTTTTGCACTGGTACAAAGGTTACAGCGTTACTACATCATCTGCTTCCACTGCAAGCTCCATCTCCTAGAATCCACCATGACTATGATCACAGCACTTCCAAATCCAGCTCCACGGACTACAAACATCATCACATCTCTAATTCTCACATTGAAGTTCAGTGAATTTCTGCTTCCAGTCAGACTGGACACCTGCTTCCAGTTACCCTCCCACCTTAAATAACCTGACAATTCATTCTGTCTTTGTGAAGTCTCGCTCCTTGTTTGCGCTAGTGATGAAGTATTTGTTCTGTTGTTTAATGTTCCTGTTTTGATTACACTTTGCTTGTTACTTTGATTACTGTTTTTGCCCCATTTAACCCATTTACTGATCACTTGGCCTGTGCACAATTTGACCAAATTGTTTGGATTTGCCCTTTTGGACTGTCTGCCTGTTTCAGTAAACTGCATTTGTATTCAACCAGAACCTCCTCCCTGACAAACAGGTATACAAACTTTGGGTATTCTTCCTGATTGCTTTATTACCTTGTTTGATGCATATTTTGTATTAATTATTGAGCCTGTCATCAGTTTTTGACCAAAGTACGGCTGCTTGCTGGAGGTTATTAGTTGGTGAACTGTTTTTCAACCTCAACAATGTGCAATACACTTATACCAGAGCAACACACACTACCATGTCAGTGTCAATGCAGCAAAGTAGAGTCGGCAAAATGCACCTGTAAAATGCCCAAGAGGTGTAGATACAAGGAATACTAATAAATTGGCAGCCCAGTGAATATTTACTGTCTACTGTCATTATTTGAGGTTCACAAGTGCTTTTAAAATGAACCCATATTAAAATGGACATTTGCCATTTATACATTGGTGAATCTGGCTGTGCAGGAAAGTGCTAACGGGAATGCCATATAGATCCACTCTGTTCCCTAAGGGGAGATGTGATGCCAGCTTGGTAGTGTTATGCAATTAGGACAGTTGATGCAATCCTCTGCAAAGTGAGGTTACGAGGTAACCGAGTCCTTGAGTTCCTGTATACAGAAAGTTTCAAGTATCACCAATTAGAATATGCCAATATACACTGTCCTTATTTATTATGGGAAATGGGTTTAGAGAACAGATATAAAGATATCAGTGGAAGATTCACTTATATAAGCATATTCTTAAATAGCATAGAGTGCTGAGTCAGGTGGCAACCATTTTACTGCTTATTTTAATCTATCAAGACTCAGAATAGCAAATACTGTCAAAACAGCATATGAGCATAATAGCAAGGTCTTGTGTGTGAGATGCTTGGGGGTTTGTTTCCATCACCAAAATAGCTTCATATGATGATGTATGATGTCCTTGTCTGGCTCATGATGAATCATTGGCAAGAAGAGATGCTTAACCAGTAATCTTCCATTATTCATTTAGTATACAACATTGTCATAGTGCAGGGAGAAAAGTTTCCCCAGTTTATTAAAGTTTTGATGACATCTAAAAGTGGTGTTGTTTTGCTTAATTACAGCAGAGGCTGTGTTTATCATATTCCCTGACCGTATGCTACACAGATGATGGTTATGTCACTATTCCCCACTTAAGCACATTCTCATAAAAAAAAAACATACTAGGGTTATTCTTCTTGTCATAAAACTATGGCAGTTGCAGCATTTCCTACTCATGTCAAACTTTAAGAGAATCTAGAAAAGAAAAAAAAAAAATCTGTTAATGGCAAATTGTGAGTTATAATCTTTCCAGCAGGTCCTGGACCTGTCCTGAGGTTGCCATCCAGTGGGATGTCCCTGATACAGTTCTAGCAGGAGCCGACCATAATGCAACCAGATTCGGTGGAGCAGCAACTCTACTCAGAGGCTCTACCGGATTGTTGAACTCCTCACCCTGTTATGGAGAGTTAGCCAAGCAGCTCTGTGTATTAATCTCATTTCTGACTTCTGTACCTCATTCTTTTCATCACTGCCCACAGCTTGTGACCATGGGTGAGGATAGGGATGTGGATTGAGTGGTAAACAAAGAGTTTTATCCAAAAACTGAGCTCATGCTTCACCACCACAGTCTGTTGCCGTTGACCTAATTCATCTCATGTTCTCTTTTTCCATCACTTGTGAATAAGATCATCATTCATTTTCAGTAACTGTTTAATCCTGGTACAAAAAAAAAGGAAAAAAACGACAGGAGCAGACAGGATTGGTCCGATTTTCTGTGGGAGCAGGTATGAGTGGTGAAGAGTGGTCAGAATTCCTTCAGTATTGGGTGAGAGCTGGATCTAAACCGTCCTGTATACTCCTTTACCTCAAACTACTTCACATCTATAATCATATGATTTAGTCCATGAATTGGGCAAGCAGATTAGTGCAGTATCACTTTCTCTCCTTCTTTTCCCTATCCATCTCTCCCCGTCATTACACACAGTTATACACTCATGCATTCACCATATAGCTGCTCTCTTGTCTGCTTTTGTGTATCTCACTCCCTCTCTCTCCCCCTTAGATATGCAATCTGTAGCGCACTTTATATCAAACACATTCTTATCCACCTCTCACTCTTTATAGAACATCTCACTCGCATTTCATAGCCCATTCTCATGATAAGCATCTGCTTTCACTCTCCTCGAGTGAAACTTCCACTTTAGGAAGGATGGCTGTGTCAGAAGCTTGAACATCCAACGATAACTGCTTTGAAGCCTGCAGACTCAGCAGGGCAGATGATGGCCATGCTTTTCCTTATTATATCTGGGAGTCTGATAGAGTAAGTGGGAAAGTAGGGGCATGCTTGCCTCGCACCTCCAGGGTTGGGCATTCAATTCCCTCCTCTGCCCTGTGTGCATGGAGTTTGCATGTTCTCCCCATGCTTCAGGGGTTTCCTCCAGGTACTCTGGCTTCCTCCCCCAGTCCAAAGACATGCATTGTAGGTGCGTTGTAAATGTGTGTGCGTGATTGTGCCCTGCGATGGGTTGGCACCCCATCCAGGGTGTCCCCTGCCTCGTACCCTGAGTTGGGATAGGCTCCAAGCTCCCCATGACCCTCAGAAAATGGATGGATGGATTTATCCTGTTGCCTTTGAAGGTACATATAGGTGTAAGCTGTGTTGTCAAAGCTATAGAGCTGTATCTGTAGACTGCACACTTATTTTATTCTAGCTATGAAACAACAACATTTTGTGGTTAGCAGGTAGACCAGTGATCTCAACCCAGTCCTTAGGTCCCCCCCAGATAGTCCAAATTTTTGCTCTGTACCTGTATAACTGAATCATATTTAGTTTTAGAGTACAGTGGGTGTAGTTGCTCATGGCCACCCTTTACTGGTTATGTCATGATCAAATTGATTTTTGCTATTCTTATTGTAATGAAGATGAGAGCCGTTGATATGTGTAACCTTTGTTATCTGAGGCTCAGAGTAGCTCTGGAGCTCTGGGGGGTCTCTGGAGCTTTATCTTGCATCTGGAGCTTATTGTCAGTGTCTCAGTCAGGCCCTCTTTATGTAAAGCACGAGTTTTTTTTATTAAATATATTGGATTTCACGATTGGATACTCCTGTCCCCAAAAAGAGTGGTGCATTGACTTCAATGAAATAAATAATAAAAAAAAAAACATACAAAATATCATCAACATAATTGTATTATAATTTACTTATTTTGTGTCAAAAATTTGTTGATGCAATATATTTTATTATTATTATATTTTCATTATTTTATAAATTCTGTACAAATTTGATAAATTCAATGCATCACGTTTTTGTCAGTATGTCTCATCCCTAGGACTTCCCAGTTGTCCCCCCTGAGGCAGTGGGGGTTGATCCAATAGTGAGGTTGATCTCTTGCTAATAAGTGCTAGCAGAGCAACATGGACCTCCTGTAATGGAATCTTTTCCCATCAGATTTGAGACTTGTGTCTCAAACAGGCACACAACGACTCTTGTGACAATTTTGTCACCATATCCCTAGAAACTAGTACAGTCATGGCAACAATCTCCAGAGCAGACATACATGAATCTTTGTCAGACTAATGGGAAAGCGTAATCCAAGCTGTGTGTTACAGCTATCCTCCTGGCCTCTTCTGATGCCTCTTCACATCTCCACTTTGCAATTTTCAACAAAAAAAATGTGTTGAATGGTGTAAAGAGAAACAAGCTGAATAGAAAGATCTGGTAACCTTGTGCCCCAACTGTGGTTTGTTTGGAATTCATTGGGAATAGCTTGCCAGTTTTGATTGTTCCCCATATGGCCACGTGCTCATTAAGCAGCCAGGCTGTGTTCTTTCTGGCTTTGTCTGAACGTCTGCTGAGTCTTCTTTTCAAAGTGTTTGCACCCATCTGAACGGCATGTCAGCAAGATTGTCTGTTCTAACCACACACTTTTCAGAGCCAAGAATGCCTCAGACCTGCTAATGAAAAACTACCTGCCTGGAAAAGAAGACAAAAAAAATACTGTTAAACCATGCTTATCGATCTGAGCATTTCATCACATTGGCCTGAAGTGGATTCTGGAATGTGAGAATAGATAAATCTGAACTTGAGAAAGAAATTAACTTTTGAGGGGATTAATGGAGATCCTCCAACTTTGAATCTAAATAGATTTCCATCAGTGATGTAGATTTGCAAATGAATGTAAGAAGTGAGGATTAGTTGTGCATTATGGCTCACACTAACCAGAAGAGTTAACTCAAGAGCTAACTCATCAATGTTGAGCTGTATATTTTTATGACTGTGCAATGGGATTCCTGTTTCCTCCATTTGTCAGAGTTTTCGCATCTCTTCCCCTATCTTCTGCTCCTCACCTTGCCAAACCCATGTTTACAGTCTTAGAGGACATGGCTGCCCCATGAGTAGAGGTTGTGATGCAGAGGTAGAGTTGGCGAAGAACAAATGTATGCAAGTGCTCTCATTACAGCTTCTCACAGAAGCTAAATACTGATGCTCTGTTTTCCTAGCCAGCTGTAGCTCACAAGATGGGTTCTCTTTATCACAATAAATCTGTTCTCATGTTCTGATATGATCATTTATTTCAATAGCTCTATTACTGAAGGAGGGAAGGGATAGAGACAAAGCTGCTAGAGTTCTCCTGCATTGCTAGGTAATAATGCTTACCACTTTTAAAATACCATCCACGACAATGCCATTTAGCCCATCTGTCCCAGGCCTCCATGTTAGCTCTTTGTGCTAAATGCCATTGTTTCGCCCTGCGGGTTACCAGCGTCTGCTTCCTGCCAATTAATTAAAGAGAGGTGAGTGCTTCCTTTACTGCATCACTTCAGATACATGAAGGCCAGTACAGTGAGCTACCATCACTGCTGGATTCAACTACTTTGATTGTGCCTAAGTCAAATATTCTATTTGTTAATGCTTATATTAAAAATGTGGAAGTACTAATGTGCAGGACCTTTTTTCAATTTCATGCAGTATGAAGAATATTAAGGCTAAAAGTAACTGGCATATTTAGGAGAACCTCTTAAAAATGTGTGTTAATTCTAAAATTGAGACTCATTCATTCACAAAGATTCATTCACAAAGTGTTTCAGGTCTAAAAGCAGGTCCTAAACTTGTGAAAACTTAGAGGCAGTATGGAGAACTCCCATATCACAAATTTTCAATCATGAACAATCCTAACTGGTTGCTGCTGACTCTTAAAGTTCATGTGTTTGATATATGCAATGATGCCAAGCTTTAAAATGGTTTACTTGTCATTGAAGGAGGTAATAATTGTGTAGTTTTAAGGGCAGACACCTCACCTATAACTATAAAATGCACATATAAATGCATATAAAATACCGCCTATGTATTGTGCATTGGGATTTTGTTTATGAGTTTACTGCACAGCCAATCACTCTCATTGTATTTATTTATGAGATGCATCGTCCACAGCAATGAGATCGAATTCCTTAGTAAATGTTCCTTAGTTGAGCAGTTCTATGAATAGGGTTTAAGAAGAAACCCATAGTGGCAAGATAAGATTCTTTATGAACATACAACCTGATTTTTTTTTTTTTTTTTAAAGTCTAAGAGTGATTTATAATGCTTCAAAAACAGGTTCTACAACTTGAAAAACATTGTTGTAATCCAGAGGACTCCTATGTCCTTAACAAACCTATATGTCTGCTCATGCTATTTAATGGTGCAATAAGAGTTATACTACAAGTGTAATATTTAACAGCAATAATCTTTTAAACAGGTATTGTTTTGATTGCATGTGTATTGCAGTGTTTGTGAAGTTACTTAGGGTTGCAGTGAGTCACCTCGCCTACTGCATCCATCAGAGATCAATGTTTTGACAAATCTGCTATTGCTCACATGTGCCAATGCAGTTACAGTACAGACGAACTGAAGATATCTGTGGATCGTGTTACAAATCAATTACTTCTCCAGCCCATGAATCATCCGACAATGCAATCAGTTTTTTTTTTTTTTTTTTTTTAGATGTTCACAAAATAAATATGACCAAACAATTGTTGCTCTCAGGTACAGCCTGCTACATAAGAGGGATGTATAAATCTATACTCCAGTTAAATGCAAATTAGATTAAGATCCTCTCATTAATGTCCAATGTGACATACACATACTGTACAGATGGGTGACAAATGAAGGCAAAAAATGTGGCTCTGTTATGCTTTGGGAATCATTATACTGACATGATTTGGGTCTGCTTGACTGTTTAGTTTGAATTGTCACTGCAAAGCCATACAAAGTTATTCTGACTCAACACCTTTACCCTATGCTGAAACATTTATAAGCTGAGACTTGTTGAATCTAGTGTTCTAGTGGCTTATGGTGGCCCAACACCGTAATAAGACACTTTATGTTTTTGTTTTTGTTTTGTTTATTTATTTATTTATTTATTTCATTTAATTTGTCAACCGTGTTGACAACTGTCCAGGCATATCATTTCTGAGGGAATTTGTTTTTTGTTTAATGTATGTAATTTTGTCTGTGATAGGACATTGTGTTATTGTTGCCTAATAAAAGATTTTGTTTACCACGGCTCACTGCCACATTAGCCAATCACTGCCAGTATTTATTCATAAAACATTTCATCATCCTTTCTTTCAGTTTAGGAATTTCTTTGCAAAATAAGTAGCAAGATAAGATTTTTTGTAGATAAGGGACCTTTATATATAGTGTGCTGTAGACACCATAGCTGTTGCACCATTAAAGATTTTACTGTGTGATGTGACAAGTTAGTTTGAAATGAGCAGCAAAATCAAGTAATAAACTGTAGGTTAACCAAATCTACTCATGTGTAGGATCAGTCCTGAGGAATATTTTGGCATAATGCATGCTTCCCAGATCATATCAACATCTATTTGCTTCTGAGAATATCAAGGCAGATTGAATACTTTATGCTGGGAAATATCACAAAGGACATTATTTCACGTGAAGGTGAATTTTGGCCGTGGGAGGGCAGTGGTTCTCATGGGAATGCACAGAAGAGACAAGCCCTAGAGCATAATATCCAGATAAAATTGGCTGTATTGGATTTGCTTTACGCTCTGTGGCTTAATGCTGTGCTTGTGTAAATCTCCTCCGATATAGCCAAGCGAATACAGGGATCAGTTGGTAGAAAGCTTAACAAGCTAAAGGCTAAGCTGGCACTAAACGGACTGCTGCATGTGGTTGATTGCCAGTTGTTTTTATCCCACCCTTGCACCCTGTCCTGTCAGTCACCTTGTCCTTGGATTGACAAGCTGTCCCTTTTTATCTCTACATTTTGGGTCATAGAATGATCCTTTATAAATTTGCAGAATGCTCTTGAAGCTACAGTATAGACCAAGTGGATGTTCAGTGAACTTGACTGTTATTCTGCTTGCATTGCAAGGAAGCATCTGATGAAATTTATTCAGAATTAAATTTAGTATGCTAGAGCTACTTTGTTCTATAGCCATTTGCTTTTTTTTTTTTTTTTGTGCTTTTTTTTTTTCTTTTCTTCAAATGACCAATTATTGGTGTTTAACTAGTATGAATAATTACATTATTTGCCCATTATTTATTAATTACATTATTTGCGCAGTAGGTACAACTGATAATCAGATACATCAGTAATATTAATATTAACGCATCATTAATATTAATATATTTCTCTTCATTTCCAGAAATGATGATCTAATTTTAATGCTAAGATACTGTATGTGAAACCCCTTTTGGTTAATGGAGATGGAAGTTAATGGAGAAATGAATGCGTACATGATGGTATATTTTATATTCTGAGACTGAAGAATGGCTTAAGCTATGGGTATTAAAGTGGAGATGAACAACTGAGGACTCAAAGGACAACCTTGATAAGTACCACATTGCAGAGAAAATGGTGCACACCAGGAATTTCAAGTCCAGCCATATATGAGATTGAAAAACATAAAAGCAGGTCAGGCAATATGCTGTCTAGACCTGGTGTTAATGTTTTAAATAATTTATGTGCAGTATGTAACTCTGTGAGAGTCAAGGTTCCTTTACATCACTTCCTTTGCTCTCTGCTACATTTGAATCTTGCAAAAACATTTTTGCTACAGTATATCGAAAGATCTAGACACTAGTATATAGTATATATTATACAAGTATATTAAATTTGTATATAAATTTTCTTTATTAATAGCTGATAAATAGCATTTATCCAGTCATCAGATATGGCTTTAATAGAAAATAGGCTTCTGATATTCTTTACTGTCCTTTAGTAGCGCATTCTGCACACTCAGCATATAAGTTTCTGGTCATTTGTAATTGAAATTCAGCTTTCAGTGTAGAGAGTTTGTCTTATTTATGCTCAGCAATAGGCAGTGGTTTGGCTGTATTTTAGGAGTACTTGCACTTCTGTGTTCTCTCAAGATTAAGGATGACCACAGCTAAGGTTTTATTCCAAGAAGAATAAGAAGCATAAGGAGAATATTTGCATAAGAAGCAAATGCTGTTGTAATAAGGTCTACACACAGATGTGTGGATCAAAAGGCATTCTTATAAATCTAAATATGTGTAGTGAGTCAACCAGTCCAGGGTCAAACGTGTACTCAGGCCAGTGTTTAAAAAACATTCATACAGGGGAAATATAAAACTTAGGCAAAGACATATAAATACACCGAACTGAACTGCGGAATAAGTAAAACCAACTAATCAAAGTGGAAATGCATTAAGCTTTGACCAAATATGGATAGTTGGGAAGTAAGAACATGTGGAACCTGTATACGGAGAGTGTGCCAGCTGACAAGAACAGGAAACAATGAACAAATAAGGAAAGTGGAACATGAAAAATGTCATACAAGAAAACAGAATATTGAAAGCCACAAGTGTCACAACCAGGGTGAACAGAACAGCTATGTACACATTCAGTTACTGCTCACATGTAGTAATATAATCTAATAGACTTGAACAAGATATCGCTGCTATTGTCTAATACATTCTTCATTTTCGAAGTGCTAAACATCTACCTCTTTGGCACATAATGTTGGTTTTGAAAAATGAAACAATGCACTATTTACAAAAGTACACCTTATCCACATGAAAAGACTGTTACATCCTTAATTTTAAGGTTCAGTAGACAGCTGACACCCCACAAATTGCAGTCATTTTTAATGCTACATCGGTGGCTGATTGTGGCAATAACCTGTCTAATTATTATGTGCTATGGCATTAAAATCTCTGCCTGCTATAAAAGAAAAGACTATAACTTGCAAAAGAGTAGCTGCTCTGATGCTAAGAAAGTAAGGTTAAATTAGTTTGGAACATCAACTCAAAACAACTTTCATATGCAGTACCATACAAGCACATATACTTCTCTCTCTGACTCAGGGCCATAAATAACACTATTTTTGTGGTCAGAATTAGTCTACCCCTAGGTTTAGAACAAATGCAGGAGAAAGCTACTATTCTGTACATGTACTCTGAGCTCTATATAAATCTACATCTTTGATATACTACATGTCTTCTGCAGCAAGACCACAACAAATCTATACATTGCTGGTAAAGCTGGTTACACAATTTCAACTTCAAGTGCAGGAAGCAATTGCTGTAGGTTCTTTTGAAGAAAATAAATGCAGTTGCTGCATTCTGCCCCTTCAGGATGGCTGGTAAGCCGTACAGTTGATGCCAAAAGTTTGCATACACCTAGGCTAAAGATATTTAATCTAAAACTTTCACAACTCATTTCACACATCTCATGTTACCATATATTTCTTTTCGCAAGTCAATTAGAACATCTACTTTGTTCACATCAGAGGGTAATTTTAAAACAATCGAGTAGAGACAGATTTATTTCAGGAATGAGCAAAAATTCTGAAGTAGTTTGAGAAGCTTGTGGAATTTCACCCCAAGAGTTTGATTCAAGTTCGAGCAATTAAAAGGCAATGCCACCAAATAATAACAAATTGTGTGTAAAGTTTTGACCCACTAAAAATCTGATATGCTAAATAAAAATGGCCTTTCATGGAGATAAAGTAGATTGACCTTAATTGACTTAACACAGGAAATGTATGGTACTATGAAATGTGTGCAGTAGTGAAAAATTTAATTTGAATGTCTTTAGGTTAGGTGTATGTAAACTTTTGGCATCAACTGTAAATTGGCCCAACGGTTATTGTTTTGCAGGTTGATTTGCAGTTCTTTATCCGTCCAGCCTTGCTGTCCTTGTTTTTTGCCATCTTAATGTCTGCATATTAGCTGATTGGAGTGATGTTTGTTCTTTCAGTTCATGCAGCTGAGTGTTAATAGCTGGAAGAGCTTTGCAGACCCAGTTCACAACTTCTAAATTTGCATACACTCTTGTTCTTGTGTCCACACCAAGTTGGATTGGAGCTCCTCCTTAGGTGGAATTTTTAGGGCTAGGAATAGTTAGCACTAGTATGAATAATTTGTCCAGTTATTTCTCCATCTGTTCTTCATTGTAGCCTTTAGGGCACAGGTTTTATGAGGTATACATTAAGTGAATTGGGCTTAACTCTAAGTGTGTAATTACTATAGAATACAGGGAATTACAGGAGTATATTTTATGTGAATACACCTGTGCATCAACTTCAGTTTTGTCTCACAAGTGTATCTTGACGGTTTTAACAGGGCTTTCTCTCTCAGATGTAAGAGAGGGAGGGCAGTTGCATTTGTATGTATGAAACTGCTGGCTTTCCAATAAGATTTTTATTTCTGATTGTGAAACTTTTGCTTATTAACTATCCACTTACTGTAAACTGTAACTTTATACAGAAGTGTATTTTCATAAGATTTATCACTATCATCCATCTGTAAACATGCACACAACCTCAGTTAATGCATAGTTTATAGTCACATATATCATCTATGTGTAACTACACAGGTATTATAGACACTTCTAGTACAAACAAGTGGTTCTGTGGAGAGGGAAAATATTTCTGAACTGCCATATTTAGTTTTCATGCACCAGAGGTCCATGTACACGTTTGTTATATTATTGCAAACTCTACAATATTGTCAAGGTTAAGCATGTCTTGTGAAATGAAAATGTAATATTAGCACATGCCTAAGGAACTCCAGGTTTTATGTCAGACTTAAGACCTGTGATTTACTTTTCCTAGATTGTGAGGTCTCTGATCCCTCTTCTAGCTGGGTTTTATAAGTGAAGTTATGAAGTTCCCAGAGAGGTACCCTCAGATGACCCAGAGAGGTACCCTCAGATGACTGATTTACAGAGAATGTTCTGAACCATATTTTTTAACATGCACTTGATGGAGTTGCTCTGGGATATCTAGTCTTTTTCTCATTTCACCTTAGCTTCTAAGGTGTGGGTGGACGATTAACGACATCACCTCAGTATTAGACCTCCCTTCTCTCCTTCAACCTCACTCAATCCCCTGCCTTTGTCCGTTCAGAATCACATTGTCCTCAGATTTTAGAATGGCCCCTCCACAGTACTGATATGGTTTTCTGCCATTTCGTCCTATTAAATATTTTTGATAAAATTTCTCTTTCCCTATTGTCTGATCTATGCTGCCAGAGTTTCTACTGCCTCTACGTACTTTAACTTAATACCTCTAAATATATAACCCTAAATATATTTATATTTAGCCCCTCCTGTCTTTCCACACAGCTTCTATTTGACTAGTTTTTATTTATTATTATTATTCTTTCATTTCTATTGTGGCTTTTTTAGTCCTGTGTATAGGTTTCACACCGATAAAGGCTCTGTTGCTTCAGGTACAAATATTTAAAGATTAATTTAACATTAGTTCTTCTTTGCATATTGAAGTGTAATTTATAATGTTACATGGAATGAATGCAGATATAGTCACTCAGCAAACAATTTGTTTTCCAAGCTGCGTTCTGCCAAAGGGGCACTGAAGCATTTAGTCACAGACAAGCATATTAAAGGATAGTTTTTACTGGGTGCATTAATAGTCTCTGTTCATTCTCTAAGCATCATAGTCACCAAATCAGTTTACTGCTACACAAGTCACTTTACAGTTATGGTTTTGTCACTAAGTCACTGTAGAGTTACACATTGGCACCAATGCAGTTTAGTTCGAGTGTTAGAGGTAGGGTTAAGGTTATTCACTAAGTTAGAGATACAGCATTGTCATTAAGTCACTTTAGCATTACAGCATTGTCAAAAGGCCACTTGAGTTACAGCATTGTCATTAACTTTACAGATACAACTAAGTTATGTTGCAGTTACACCATTGTTAATAATTCAGTTTACGGTTACAACATTGTCACTAAGTCACTTTACAGTTACAGCAATACTGTATCATTAAGTGACTTTAAAGTTACAGCATTAAATAAATGAACCCCAAGTTGCTCCCAATGGCAGGCAAGTGCCTTGCATGGTAGCTCTGCTGCCATTGGTGTGTGAGTGTGTGTGTGAGTGTGTACGTGAATGGTTGAATGAGACACAGTGTAAAGCGCTTTGTGAACCACGAAAGGTTAAAAGGCGCTATATAAGTGCAGACCATTTACCATTTACCATAGTTACTGCATTGTAACTAAGGCTATGTCCACATTAATCCGACATAAATTGTCACTGCATTTTTGTTTTAAAACGGTCTCCGTTTACACTGGAATTTTCAAACTTTTTCCAAAAATTGTTCATCCACACTGAAATGTCTGAAAATGCTTACATCCCTATACTGAACAGGTGTAAAACCATAATAAACTGTAGCCTGTGTCATTTCTGTCAGGCTTATATTTAAATGTGAATCTGAAGGTTGTACAAACTGACATTAATGTTTAACAAAGCAATTAATCTGGATAGCAGGCACAACAACTCCAGTACATCATTTACCGTCTTGTTTGTTTTGAGTTGAATGGGTCACATGACTGCATCACATGATTAAAATACATCATTGTTTTTGAATAGCTCTGTTTTCTCAGTCCACACTACAACATGAAAACTGCGTTTCAAATTTATCCACTTGGGAGAGCGTTTTCATAAAGCTCTGTTTTCACTGCACAAACACTGCATCTCTGTGTGGACAGAAGGCCAAAACTTAGAGAAAATGATGCGTTTTCAAACTTATCCGAATTAATGTAGATGTAGCCTAAGTCACTATAAGAAAGAGCATTGTCTGTAAGCCACCTGGAACTTTCAGCATTGTCATGAATCACTTTTGCGATACACCACTGTCACTAAGTCAGTTTAGAGTTAGGGCATTGTCAGTAAGCCACTTTAGAGTTATACTGTTGTGAACTTCAAAGATACAGCATTTTCACTAAGTCACGTCAGTTACTATATTGTCGATAAGCCACTTTAGAGTCACAACATTGTCACAGAGTTACTTTACCACTTCAGACAGTCATTGTGTTGAATTATAAGTGAGTGAATGGTTGGAATTATTGCTGGAAATCTTTTTCACTCTCTCACTGTTTTTCTTAGTATTTGTTTCTCTATACCACAGTAGATTCCTCTTGTGACACTAAATGGTTATATTAAGCTACCCTCTAATATAAACATGCTCACTGAATTTTGGCTGGCTCTTGATTTCTGTTGCTATCACCGTGTGTGGTCTTTCTCATTGAGAAATGACCCTGCCTGCTCTCCCAACACAAGGACAAGTGTTTCTGTGTAGTGTATCAGAAGGAAATACTTTCCAGTGTTTTACCTCTGGTTGCATTTGCTCCTTGATTACATAAAACCAGATTCCAGCAGCTAGAAAATATTTGCTTTATACAGTTTAGTTCTAGTATTACTCTATATTATCCTTAGAGATCCAGTGCTTTTTCTGATGGCACTCTGGAAGAGAAAAACCTACATGCTTGATGATTCATCTGGACTCCCTTTGGACAGAAGGCTGGGAGGCTAGACAGTTCCCTTTGGACATTTTGTCCTGATGTATTTTATATACTGGCAGCTTGTTAATGATGTGCTTGCAGTAGAAACATGATCTTCTTAGAATGGATTGTGTGAAGGAGGAACAAAGGAATAAAAGAGGGAAAATGTGATAATTAAACTTCTTTCTTGCCAGATCACAACTATGGGATACTGGAAGGAATCACACCTACAGATTCACATGAGAGCTACAGTTTTGCTTCACAGCTGAGCTAGATGAAGCCTCACCTGCTTCAGTATATGTTCTGCTATTTTACAACACGATTCAGGCTTAACAGATTCCTGTCTATGTATTCACTAAGCAAACCAGGTACAAGATGGCTGTTCTGAAATCAGCTCTTCCTGTCAGTGCTTTTAGATTCACACAGAGGTTGATTTGGTGAGAGGGTTTAAGGGAAAGCCTCCCTTTGTGACTCATTTGCCAAGACTAGTTGAGCTACACACATACTGTACATATAATATATATATATATATATATATATATATATATATATATATATATATATATATATATATATATATATATATATATATATATTACATTTGATCATTATAATTTGATAATAATATAATTTGATAATTATTATAATCATTATAATTTGATAAGCTTTACATCACAATCACAATCACAATATCTTTGCCAGAAATAAATCAGAAGAGATTTTGATGCCAAAACTGACAAATATGGAATTGAAAATTTAAGATCTGCTTTTATTTTACTTCTGGTTGAGACCTTAATATAATAGTATTGTTCACGCGTTGTTGGCTCTCCCATCTCCTAAATCCCAATTTAACCACTGTATTCACCAGAACAGGAGCAGCAAATCTGATTCTGTATTTGAAGCCTTTTAGCAGTGTGACGTTCACAGAGTTCCTCTGAAGTGAGAGTGGACTAAGCTCCCTCCCCATGTCCCAGCAGAGCGTCTTTATCAGCTCCCTTAGTGGGGCTTGGTCATACAGCATGCCACCCTCAGATTTAATTGTGCTTTCTGGATGACTGCCTTTAACCTTCACCAGCTCACCACCTCAGCAATTCCCAGACCTGCTCTACACTCACACACTAAAGAGAGTGAGAGACAGAGAGTGGAAGAAATGTGAGCTGGTAAAAGTGAAGAGAGAGACACACAGCAGCCAGAAGAAGTGAGTAAAAAAGAGTGAAGGCAGAGGTTTGACAGTGAAAAATATCACTATTGACATTTGTTTAAAAGAAATTGGGATTCTTGAGAAATAAATTGATTGTCATCTAACAGAGGGAATCACCTTGTCCCGCATGCTGTGCTATGCAAAGCAGTCACTCTGTGGCATTGATTGGATCTGTGAGTGATGGGTTTAGGGAACGAGCAATCCTCTGACTTCTGATTACAGGACTTTGTTGCTCTAGTGCTTGCCTTTGTCTGTGCTTGTGTTGTTCTGATAGTGGGAATGTTTCACATTCATCTTAGAATCACAGGAAAACAACACTGCTTGTTAGACACTGTACACAATTTATATTGTGTGGGGCATCTAAATACGGACTTTGGGGGAAAAAGAAGAGAGAGAGAGAGAGAGAGAGAGAGAGAGAGAGAGAGAAACAAGGGAAGGAAGGGGCAAAAACTGAGGAAGGAAGGAAGGAGCAAAATGTTCATCTATGTTTATCATGGACTTTCTAACTTTATGTTTAAGGTGACGTTCTACACATTCCTGCTGTTGCCCAAATGGTATAAGGTGATTAAAAACTAATGAACTTTTGAACAAATTATATTTCATATTATGCATGACAGGTTTAGACCTAGGCTGTCTCTGAATGCTGTATTTCTCATTTCTTTTTTTTGATACGGTGTGTCACTGTGACTGAACACACAAAGGCCAGAGGTGAAAGACCTACCAGACATTGCAGCATTCTCCTATACCTGTTAGAATCTCCCTCTCGCTACGCAACTAGCAGAGGCTAGCGAGTAACGCACTTCTGCATTCCACGCTCCGCGCTACCAAGAAGTGTAGCGCGAGCTTTATTATCAAAAACCCGCTGGACTTTTCATTTATAGATTCTTGCTTTGCTTGTAGTACCATGTGTTTGTGTTTTGGTTTATGTCATGTCTCCGCCTCCTGTATATTACCATGTGCTTGTGTTTTGGTTTTTACACAGACACATTTGGTTGCCCATAATGTGTCTGTGTATAAAAAAACCCTTCTGTTTCCGCTTCCTTGCGGAGTATTAGAATAGATTTAGTTTGACTCAGCATGCGCTGTATGCCGGCTTCTTTCTCATTTCCTCTCGGCCCTAGTTCATGGTTCCCAGACCATAGTTCTATGTTCCTAGTTCCTAGTCCTTAGCTCGTTGTTCATGGTTCCCATACCACAGCCTAGCGTCATGCGTTCGTTCCTTTTTTTGTCTTTGCTTCGTTCATGTGTTTTTCTCCCTTTTGCATTGCCAACCTATGGATTACTTCTCTGTGGATTACTGCCCTTTTTCTCATGGATTGTCTTGTTTTGGATTATTGCTTTACGTTGGATGGATTATGGTTTGTTTTTTGTTCCTTTACTTTTGAATGCTAAGTGTTCCTAATAATCTGACTTTTCCCCTGCGCTTGCATCCTGACTTCCTCCTTCAGTTTACATAACAGAATACTCCACCTAAACATGGATGCAGCGGGGAAACTTATGGCTAACCGCGCCCCACTTTTTGTTCCCCCCCTGGATTCTATTTCTTTTCGGGCCTGTCTTCTGCCTCCTATCACCTATGATGGCATCTTGTGGTACCCCCGATATTTTCTGTTACAGGCCCAGGGTTTTTTTGTTGGTTTAGAGGGTCCAAAACCCAGTGAGGAACAATGGGCGCGGTTCCTCCTGTCCCGTTTGGTCGGCTCAGCCCGCTGGTGGGCGGAGACCCACCTCGCCAGCGGATATACCGAACTGGCGACAGTTCCAGGTTTCGTGGAGCTCCTGATTCAGGAATATGGGAGCCCAGAATATGAGCCAGACCTAAATGCCCTACTGAACTCGGTGCACCTGCCTGGGGATCCTGGCCAGTCATTTCTGGACTATGATGAGAGGAAGCGGGCTAACATGGAAGCCTGCGCCTCTCAGCTCTGGACCCAGAAGTGCGCCACCGAGGGATGCACCCGACCAGCCAGCCTACAGTTCCCCACCTGCAGGAAACAGGGAGGAAGGAGCAGCTACTTCTGCTCACAAGCCTGTTTCAAGGGCAGCTGGTGGGTGCATAAATGGCTCCACAGGCAGGCAACCCCAGAGCTCCACCCGGAGGTCCAGCAGGAGGTCTCCCCAGTGGAGCGCCACCTGGAGGTTAACATGGCAACCTCCAGCCCCGAGCTCCAGCAGGAGGCCCAGCAGGAGGTCTCCTCAGCGGAGCTGCCCCTGGAGGTTAACGTGGCTACCTCCAGCCCCGAGCTCCAGCCAGAGATCCAGCAGGAGGTCTCCCCAGTGGAGCTGCTCTTGGAGGTTCACGAGGAGACCTCCACTCCTGCCCTGTTCATGCCTGAGGTCCACGAGGAGACCTCCGTTCCTGTCCTGTTCCTGTCGGGGGCCCACGAGGAGACCTCCGCTCCAGCACAGTTCCTGTCGGAGACCCAAGTGGGGTGCTCCGTTCCAACCCAGTTCCTGTCAGAGACCCAAGTGGGGTGCTCCGTTCCAGCCCAGTTCCTATCGGAGACCCAAGGGGGGTGCTCCGCTCCATGTCCAAGTCCATGTCCAAGTCCATGTCCAGGTTCCTGCCCTCGTCCTAGTCCATGTCCAAGTCCATGTCCAGGTTCCTGCCCTATTCCTAGTCCATGTCCAGTTCCATGTCCATGTTTCTGCCCTAATCCAAGTCCAGGTCTGAGTCTCAATCCTGTCCCCAGCCCTGTTTCCAGCTCTGTTCTTGATTTAGTTTCCAACATTGTTTTTGATTTAATTTCCAGTTCTGCTTTTGATTTAATTCTCAGCTCGGTTTCCGATTTACTCTCCAGCTCTATCTCTAATTTAGCTTTGAGTCAAGTTTCCAGTCCTGTTCCCAACTCTGTTCCCAACTCTGTTCCCAGCTCCGTTTCCAGCTGTGTTTCTAGCTCCGTTTCCAGTCAGGTTTTAGATTTTGTTGACGGTTCTGTTTCTAGCCAGGTTTCCAGTCATGTACACGATCCTGTTCCCTGTCCTGTTCCCTCCACCTCTGTCTCTACCTCTGTCTCCAACTCTGTCTCCACCCTGGTTTCTAGTTCCATTTATAGCTCAGTCTCCAGTCCAGTTTTTGATTCTGTCACCATCCCTGTCTCCAGCCCTGTCTCCAGCCCTGTCTCCAATTTAATTTCCAGCTCTGTTTCCAGCTCTGTTTCCAGTCAGGTTTTTAACTTTGTTTATGGTTCTGTGTCTAGCCTAGTTTCCAGTCCAGTTCTCTGTCCAGTTCTCTGTCCTGTTCCGAAGTCTGTCTCCAAGTCTGTCTCCAATCCAGGTGCCAAATCTGACTCCATTCCTGGTTCCAGGCCAAGCTTCAAGCTAAGCACCAAGTCAAGCTTCAAGGCAAGCTCCAAGCCTAGCACCAAGTCAAGCTCCAAGTCACGCACCAGGTCAAGCACAGCTCCAAACTCCAAGTCAAGCACCACACCAAGTTCTCGACCAAGTTCTCAACCAGGTTCTCAACCAAGTTCTCGATCACGGCCGAAGGGACAACCCAACATGCTCTGCTCTGGTTTCAGGACACTGGACATCGCCAGCCTCAGGTCCTGGGGGGCAGATGTTAGGATCCTGCCCAGGGGCCCAGGTCCACCAAAGCGGCTAGAACTTGCGGCGCTTTGGGAGCCGCGCCTTGGGGGGGGGCTCTGTTAGAATCTCCCTCTCGCTACACAGCTAGCAGAGGCTAGCGAGTAGCGCACTTCTGCATTCTATGCTCCGCGCTACCAAGAAGTGTAGCGCAAGCTTTATTATCAAAAACCCGCTGGACTTTTCATTTATAGATTCTCGCTTTGCTTGTAGTACCATGTGTTTGTGTTTTGGTTTACGTCATGTCTCCGCCTCCTGTATATTACCATGTGCTTGTGTTTTGGTTTTCGTCATGTCTCCGCCTCCTTTGTGTTTATTGGTTCCCCGGTTTATGTCATGTCTCTGCCCCCGTTCGCTCATTGGTTTTCTGTTTATTGTTTTATCATTAGTCTCAGGTGTTCTGTATTTCACTTCATTTGCCCATAATGTGTCTGTGTATAAAACCCCCCTTTTGTTTCCGCTTCCTTGCGGAGTATTAGAATAGATTTAGTTTGACTCAGCATGTGCTGTATGCCGGCTTCTTTCTCATTTTCTCTCGCCCCTAGTTCATGGTTCCTAGACCATAGTTCTATGTTCCTAGTTCCTAGTCCTTAGCTCGTTGTTCGTGGTTCCCATACCACAGCCTAGCGTCGTGCATTTGTTCCTTTTCTTGTCTTTGCTTCGTTCATGTGTTTTTCTCCCTTTTGCATTGCCAACCTATGGATTACTTCTCTGTGGATTACTGCCCTTTTTCTCATGGATTGTCTCGTTTTGGATTATTGCTTTACGTTGGATGGATTATGGTTTATTTTTTGTTCCTTTACTTTTGAATACTAAGTGTTCCTAATAAACTGACTTTTCCCCTGCGCATGCATCCTGACTCCCTCCTTCAGTTTATGTAACAATACCTCCCTCCTTTCTCCTTCTTCTCCTACATATACCAGGCCTGTTCAATCTGTAGCCAGTGAAATCTTTCTGAATTTATGCTAGCTAACCTGACGATTCTTTAAATTACACAAATCAACATCAGGAGTGTGAAGATCAACACCAGCCTCATATTTGCTGACTCATCTTTGCCAAATTTCTAACAACTTGGTGCCATGACCTGGATGGCACACTAACAACCATCTTCATCCTGAGTCCTGTTGGCTTTACTCTAGGTGACTTTCTCCACAGTGTCCTGTAGCTTTAATTGAGAGAAACCGAAGTGCAGGTTAAGGGGAGGCAGGTATTGCTAAGCTCCTGGAAGAATGATGAACACAGATTTCATTCTGAGCTTGAATGAAAATAAAAGTTTTCAGAGACAGAACAACACAGGCACTGTACGACAGCTTTTACACCCAGAGAAGACTGGGTTATCTGGGTTTGTGAGGGGGTTAAACAAAAGTAACTTGGGTTTTTTAATGCTCATGTCATATATTAGGAGATTTTCACAACGCTTGGGCTGAACCGGCACTGCTTTCACAGCTCCCCTGTGTCAATATCATGTTTATTAATTTACTACATGTCCACCAACTCATTTTGGCTTTAGTTTGTAGAAATATGCCAATTCTACTGGTGAGTGAAATCGCTAATCATAAGGTGTTGCCGCAGAGCCAATTACTGAAGGAAATGCATAAGAAGCATGATGAAGGGGGCAACATGTTTTCATAGTGGTGAACATTAGCGGCAGATTACATTGGAGAAAATGTCTTATTATCGCTGGGTATTAAAACAGATATTACAGTGAAATATACATGGCTTCTTTGATTAAAAATGTAAGGCCTGATTTGAATGTAATAATCTGGTTTCTACTGGCACTGTCTGGCGTCTGGCCTTGATAGTTTATTTTATTAAACAGACTTTTTTTTCTTCTCTTTTATTGAGAATGCGATGGCAGCTTTAGAGTAGGTGGTTTATGATTGCAGCAATGCCTGCTTTTCTCTCTACATATTTCATTCATTGTTGTGGCAATAGCTAGTTTGTTGGGTTATTATATTAAAATCCACTCAGGCTCTCTCTTGACTCTTTCCTTTACATTATCCTTTGCATAGAAAGGCTGGGCCGGCATATAATTGTCTTAAATGGGAAGACATGCATTCATTTAGCATCTGATTGTGGTAAAATAAGGGTGGGGAACAGGAATCTGGCTTTCCTGGTAATGATGTATTTAATAGAAAAATAATCAGATAATGGAAAGAAATGAAAGACAAAACCAAAAGACATCATGTGAAAGGCTTTTTAAAATGGCTAATATTTCCAATCCTCATCTCTATTGAATAAGGGTTGTTGATGGAAGTCCTTGCGCATTATATGCAGAGTTTACCCTCTTTCCCTTTCCTTTTATTGTATGTTCATGTAAAGATATATGTTGAATTATTAATGGCACCTGATACTAGAACACTTTATTTGTAATAAAGACAAAAGACAATGGCACTTATGTTATTTCTTGCATAACCTAAATAATCCATACATACATAACCAACTCTGTCCTCCTTCTCAGGTAAGAAACTCAGTGACCTAGTAAAAGAAAGAAAAGTTATTTTCCATTTTCAATTTTAGATCTAATGCATTCACACTCTGACCAGTAGGCCACTATCCCTAAGAAAAAGGAATTGAGAAAAACAAAATAACAGGTCATCTATTTAAAGGCTGAATGAAAGACAATACTACCATTGTGGGTAGTGCATTTCCTTTCAGCGTATTACCTTAGACCATGTCGGCTAAAATGTCAGTAAAGCTTCTCAAGAAACTCAAACCCTTAACGATCATTTGCTGTCAATCCATTTTCATTTTTGAAGTACATGCCAGTTTGGATAGAATATTATGTGTTGTATTAGAGTGCTTTAGTGATGTTGCTGCCAATGCTGCAGCAAGTTAATCCTTTTAGCCTCAGCCACAATCAGGAGTCTTGTATTCTCGTGTTGTTTAAGTGGCTTTAGTGGACCTTTGGGCAGGGAGGACAGGAGCTGCTGAACACTGCTATATAATGGATCAATAATGAAGCATAATCATGGACAAAATATCCGTCACGTTCCAGTTACTCCTAGAGCATCGACTACAGGTGATTCTGCATGCTAATCAGGACATTATAGTGTATTGTGGGCATGATTGGAACAGACAGGATGTTAGTGCGCAGGCCTCTGTTTTCAGCCAGGCGTGGAGTAAACATTCATTAACATGTATTATCATTGATCAGCAAGAGGTGGGCAGACGCTCTGGGCATTACACAAACTGCAGCTGTGCCTCCATCAAACATGTCGTCCAACAGAACTGGCAGGTCCGGAAAACCCCTGGCAGACAACAAATGAGTCATTTATTTTTAGTAAGATTCAGTTGTTGTTGTTGTTTTTTTTTGCCTTACAGTATAGCTCACTTAAGGCCAGTCACAAATGTTAATTTCTGGTTGATGGTTAATTGTGATACAAACAATTACAATAAATTATTTAATTGTTTTTTTTTTTTTTTTGTAAGCATAACAATCTGGGGCAAAGTAAATATCTAAATTTTCATTCATGAGACAGATAAGATATGATGATACAGCTATTTGTTTCTAACAACAAACCGTCATTACTGCTTGATTACTTGATTACATAATTACTATAATCATCTCAAATAATTGCAAGTTTGTGATTATGTAATAATTGAGACAGGCCTAAAGTCATGTTTTTGGAAGGTTGGAAGGACCCAGAGAACCCGGAGGAAACCCCCACAGACATGGGAAGAACATGCAAATCTCCACGCAGACACGAACCCAAGCTCAGCAAGGCTACTCGCTGTGCCACCTTTGTTTTAATGTTAATGAAGTGCATGTGCATTAACTAACGACTATTCAGTCCACAACTCCATAACTGCACATAAATTAGCAAAAATGACATGGTATTGTAATTACTAAATGTTGTTGACTTCCTGAACTCTGGTATCCAGGTGTAAATACTGGAACTTTCATGAAACTCAGTTCATTAAGGTGTTGTTCATAGTAATCATTGTGGGCTTAGTTTTACTCAGTGATTATAAGAACATAACTTAATGCAGATGTTGATTATTAGTCAGATTTGGTTTATTAGTTTTTAAAAAATCAATTAGTATTGATTATTTTGCTAATGTTATATATAGTGTGTTAATGATGTTTGTTCATATTAGCTAATGTGTTAAATAATGTCAGTAAAGTGAACTTTAATATAAAGCATTACAGAATATACTCTATAAACCTTTTCACTTTGATGGAGAGAGAAGGAAATTCACCACATGTACTCCTTTAGCATAAGTCTGAAAGATGCTTCTGCCAAGGCTGATCAGTGAGACAGTGCAGACATGTTTAGACCACCAGACAGGAGTCCGCTTACTCTGTTATCACTGATTTTCAGTATTTCGGCCAGTGTTCTTCTCTGTACAGCTGTACTTTATAAAAGGACACACATTAGAAAAAACTTCCACTTTAGCTGGACAAAAGTGTGCTGTAGGTGGCATGTAAAGAGAGCAAGTGAAAGTGGTTGGGTGGCATGTCATCTTTAGTGGGCGTGCGAGTGAAAGGGTGAGTGCTGGAGGGAGGGAGTGATGGCTGTGGTGGCTGCCAGACTGACTAAACAAGACTGTCATGCGTGGCTGCTCTCTGACTGTCATGTGGCAGGACCTGCGTCTATTAAGGACTAGAGTGCATTATCATGGACAAAATCACTTGCTGTATCTGCTGTATTTACACTTGCTCAGAAGATTACAGGAACATTGCATCACAAGGAAGAAGGAAGGATAGCGTTTTATCAAAACTAAAGAATTTAGTCAAAGAAAGAGCCCCTGTGTGCTTTAATTACATTTGCAAATGTGTCAGAAATATTTTTTGTGCTCCTTATTAGTTTTTGGCTACATTAAAAAACAAAGGCCAATTTTATGCAGTAGAGAATGTCTATTATTAAAATCTGAACTATTAGACAATAAAGTACTCAATTAGTTTTTCATTTTCAAAGGTGAAATGTTATATGCTGCTGAAAACCATTTATCCATACGTTTTACAGTATACAATACCAGTATACCAGTATGCCATATACCATATCATACACAAATAAATATTAATAATTAAATAATATAAAACATTAACATTCATCTGTCTCCCTTGAAAGTACATGTGCATGTGCCAACAAGTCATTACGTTAAAGTTGATCTTTGATATCAGTAAACAAGTGACATTTTATACACAAGGCATGCAAAAGGAGCAGAGGGCATATGGCATAAGGCAGGGATGGATTATCATCCCCTCAGATGTTACCGTATCTTTCTTGGGGTGTCAAGTTGCAGTGGAGAGACAGACACTATGGCAGAATGAGACCAGAGACAAGGCCCTATGATCTAATGTCTGTTTTACTTGAGCTTGCATTGCAGCCAAAGGCTGGGTGGGTCTTGCTGGAATGGAATTTGATTGAGAAGCCACAGTAATGGGACACCGAGTGAAGAATGAGAAGTTGTTCCTGTCGTGCAGTCAACAGAATGTAATGCTAGTAATCAGAGCGAAATGGAAAACGGACAGCCATCAGACCCAACTCTAACCCCAGAGAAGTCAGGGTTTGAGTGACTCTTTCTCAGACACTTTGACATTGCAAGTATGTGTTGCCCGTGCTTAAAGGAATACTCCAGCTTTTTTCATCCTAATTGTTATCTATCACATATGTAGCAAATAGCCAATTACCACAGACAATAGTATCATCATTTCCCTGTACTGACAAAGGAACAGAACCCCCCTGACTCAAAATTGACTTATAATGGAAATCTAAGGGCAGTTATTGAACTCAGTAAACATTTATTAAACAAAACATGCTTTCCTGAATTCTTTAGTCAAGAGTATTTACATATTAAGCTCTGATTAAATCTGTTTAATTCTTTCTCATAAAGTATTACAAAAATAGTATAAACAAACATGGAAGTGCATCAGTTTCAACCTTGTTGTTAACCGACACCACAGAACCTCCGGGCAAGTATTAATGACTGGAAAGTTTATGTACTGCTCCACAAAACTACATAGAAGTTTAAAAATACACATGTTTTTGATTTTTTATTATATAGACACATTTTACACAGTTCTTGATTGAACAGCTGCCCTCAGTTTGGTATTATAAGTAAATGTATACTTACAGAGTTTTTCATTCTTTTCTTAATACAAGGAAATATGTTGAAATTCTTGTGCATGGTAATCACACATACTACAGACAGGGTGGACAGAGATCAGGAGATCAGAGATCAGCGTGTCGATTTAAAGACTAATATGATCGTGCCAGTAAATGAGTAATATGATTCATGTACTTTACGTGACGTGTATTCCCTTTCTAAATATAAGAAGATATTTTATTCCTTTCAGTCAGTTTTAATTAGTGAAATATATGCCAGTTTTGTGTTCTAGGAAATGTTTTGTAAAATTAAAAAACATAAAACAACAACATTGTGCATCATTTTGCTGAAACACTATGACCATACAGCTACTGACATCCGCTGTTGTCCTCATCGCTGCTGTGAGCTTCAGGTGAGAGCATTTTTCACACAGCTTGCTAATGAGCACCCTGCGTTTCATGGCCTCCAGTCTCAGCACTTCCGGTCAACAACATGCTGGGAGAGAAATCACGATCGCTGGGATAAACAGCCTTTTAATAACACTGCACTGCACTGGTCCTTATTTCACACAACGTGATTTACTGGCCAATCTGATTCCTAGCAGTGTGATGCTACTGAACATAATGTATTTGTGATGGACCGGATATCCTGCATCAGGTGGAATAATATTTTATTGATGCTTCAGTGCACAGCTATATCACTTTAGGTCCATGACGTAGCTGTAAAACCTGTGAAAAGCAGCGCTTTTAAATGGCAGTGGGGAACAAAATGAAATTTGAGATAAAGGACAAGAAGCAAAAGGGGTAATACTTGTAATATCAGTCTTACTCTGAACCTGTAGCGTGAAGGACTGAGATATACAGTATGCTGTGCTGGGAGTTGCTATTTTCACTTTTATATAAATATAAATTGCTAGTTATCCTAGGTTATGTTTCATAACATTATAATAGCATGTGGGTGTATGGGTGTGTGTAAATGTGTCTGTATCTTGGGGATGGTTGGTGAGTGTCAATTAAGTGTAGGAAATCAACGGCACTGCCACAGCTTCCTATGCTTAGATTGCTTTTCAGTGCCAGAAGCTTCTTAATTGGGTAATTTTGTCAGTGAAGGAAAAGGCCATGTCTAATCTGGAGACTCTTTTCTTTTCAGTCAATACCGTCACTGCTTAACTAAGTAGAAGAAACACACACGCACGCACGCACGCACGCACGCACGCACGCACGCACGCACGCACACACACACACACACACACACACACACACACACACACACACACACGCACGCACGCACGCACACACACACACACACACACACACACACACACACACACACACACACACACACACACACACACTCTCTCACTCTCTCTCTCTCACTCACTAGACTGTCACTCAGTGACTTGATTACCTGCCTTCAGTGTTTTTGCAGGTTTGATATGGCCTGCTTGGATGTGTAGATACAGTGCCCTCCACTAATATTGGCACCCTTGGTAAATATGAGCAAAGAAGGCTGTGAAAAATTGTCTTTATTGTTTAAACTTCTGATCTTTTGTTCAAAAAATTCACAAAAATACTCTGCTCTCATGGATATCAAACAAAAGACAGGTTTATCCAGAAAAATATATCTTTGTTAAGTATAGATGTGTAACAATTATCGGCACCCTTTCAGTCAACACTTTGTGCTACCTCCCTTTGCCAAGATAACAGCGCTGAGTCTTCTCCTATAATGCCTGATGAGGTAGGAGAATACATGGCAAGGGATCTGAGACCATTCCACCATACAGAATCTCTCCAAATCCTTCAAATTTCACGCTGGTGGACTCTCCTCTTCAGTTCACCCCACAGGTTTTCTATGGGTTTCAAGTCAGGGGACTGGGATGGTCATGGCAGGAACTTGATTTTGTGGTCAGTAAACCATTTTTGTGTTGATTTTGATGTATGTTATGGCTCATTGTCCTGCTGGAAGATCCAACCACGGCCCATTTGAAGCTTTCTGGCAGAGGCAGTCAGGTTTTCATTTAATATCTGTTGAGTCCATGATGCCATGTATCCTAACAAAATGTCAAAGTCCTGTGGCAGAAAAACAGCCCCAAAACATTAAAGAGCCACCACCATATTTAACCATGGGCATGAGGTACTTTTCCATATGGCTACGTCTCTGTGTGCACCAAAACCACCTCTCTTGTAGTTTTGGAGACTTTCTGGCCCCAAGACGCAACTAACTTCTGCAATTCTCCAGCTGTGGTCCTTGGAGGTTTTTTGCCACTTGAACCATCCTCTTCACAGTGCGTTGAGACAATATAGACACGTGTCCAATTCCAGGTTGATTCATAACATGTCCAGTTGACTGGAACTTAATTATTGCCCTGATGGTGGAAATGGGCATTTTGTTTGCAATTGTTTGATATCCATGAGAGCAGAGTATTTTTGTGATTTTTTTTTAACAAAAGATCAAATGTTAAACAATCAAGACAATTTTTCACAGCCTTCTTTGCCCATATTTACCAATATTAGTGGAGGGCTCTGTATATACAGCTGTGGCCAAAAGTTTTGAGAATGACACAAATATTAATTTTCACAAAGTCTACTACTTCAGTGTTTTTAGATCTTTTTGTCAGATGTTACTAACTGTTACTGAAGTATAATCACAAGCATTTCATAAGTGTCAATGGCTTTTATTGACAATTACATGAAGTTTATGCAAAGAATCAATATTTGCAGTGTTGACCATTCTTTTTCAAGACCTCTGCAATTTGCCCTGGCATGCTGTCAATCAACTTCTGGGCCACATCCTGACTGATGGCAGCCCATTCTTGCATAATCAATGCTTGGAGTTTGTCAGAGTTTGTGTGTTTTTGTTTGTCCACCTGCCTCTTGAGGATTGACCACAAATTCTCAATGGGATTAAGGTCTGGGGAGTTTCCTGGCCATGGACCCAAAATGTCGATGTTTTGTTCCCCGAGCCACTTCGTTATCACTTTTGCCTTGTGGCAAAGTGCCCCATCATGCTGGAAAAGGCATTGTTCGTCACCAAACTGTTCTTGGATGGTTGGGACAAGTTGCTCTCTGAGGATGTTTTTGTACCTTTCTTTATTCATGGCTGTGTTCTTAGGCAAAATTGTGAGTGAGCCCACTCCCTTGGCTGAGAAGCAACCCCACACATGAGTGGTCTCAGGATGCTTTACTGTTGGCATGACACAGGACTGATGGTAGCGCTCACCTTTTCTTCTCCAGACAAGCTTTTTTCCAGATGCCCCAGACAATCGGAAAGGGGATTCATCAGAGAAAATGACATTACCCCAGTCCTCAGCAGTCCAATCCCTGTACTTTTTGCAGAATAGCAGTCTGTCCCTGATTTTCCTGGAGATAAGTGGCTTCTTTGCTGCCCTTCTTGACACCAGGCCATCCTCCAAAAGTCTTCGCCTTACTGTGCCTGCAGACGCACTCACACCTGCCTGCTGCCATTCCTGAGCAAGCTCTGCACTGGTGGTGCCCCGATCCCGCAGCTGAATCAACTTTAGGAGACGGTCCTGGCGCTTGCTGGACTTTCTTGGGCGCCCTGAAGCCTTCTTCACAACAGTTGAACCTCTCTCCTTGAAGGTCCGATAAATGGTTGATTTAGGTGCAGTCTTACTAGCAGCAATATCCTTGCCTGTGAATCCCTTTTTGTGCAAAGCAATGATGGCTGCACGTGTTTCCCTGCAGGTAACCATAGTTAACAGAGGAAGAACAATAATTTCAAGCACCACCCTCCTTTTAAAGCTTCCAGTCTGTTATTCTAACTCAATCAGCATGACAGAGTGATCTCCAGCCTTGTCCTCATTAACACTCTCACCTGTGTTAACGAGAGAATCACTGACATGATGTCAGCTGGTCCTTTTGTGGAAGGGCTGAAATGCAGTGGACATGTTTTTTTGGGATTAAGTTCATTTTCATGGCAAAGAGGGACTTTGAAATTAATTGCAATTCATCTGATCACTCTTCATAACATTCTGGAGTATATGCAAATTTCCATCATAAAAACTGAGGCAGCAGAATTTGTAAAAATTAATATTTGTGTCATTCTCAAAACTTTTGGCCACGGCTATACAAAGCTTACTTACTTAAAAAGGGAGAGCAAAGATGCCTTCAAAATAATTTAATTAAATTACATTTTTCTACATTAAAAAAAAATACAGTAAAGAGCAGTAAACAGTAGTAAATGAAACAAAGTCAATATTTGGTGTGACAAAAACATTTAAATAAAAATAAAAAGTAGTAAAATTTGTACTAAAATGTTTTTGTACCGACTTGATAATGTAGAAGTCATAAAATAAAAAAATCTGTAACAAAATTTGTACTAAAAATAATACGGTGCCTAAAACTTTTGCACAGTACTGTGTGTGCGTATATACTGTATACTGTAGATTGGCTGGGTAATTTGGAATAAGTACATCAGAAATGAGGATAAATATTACGAGTGAAAGGTTTTAAAAGCTGTTCAGGACGGTTAAAAAAAAAAAAAAACATATTATAGAAGGTATTCTATTTGTTATAACCTAACACAAAATATTTTGTTTGTGTAAAATACATTTGTCCAGTGGTGTACAAACTTTTGCACTTCACTGAACACCTCCTGATGAACAAGGATCAATTAGATAGACAGACAGATAGACAGATCCTAGTTTGGGTCTGTTTGTCCTCTTGGAGGGAAGAATCACTGCAAATCATTACACGTTTTTTCCCAGTGATCACTTTTATCCTATGGTAAAACATTTCTATCCTGATGGGAGTGGTCTCTTCCAGGATGACTTCGCCCCCATTCAAAGGACAGGACATGAGGGCTCACTGAATGGTTTGATGAGGATGGAAATGATGTAAATCTTATGATATGGCCATCACAGTCACCAGATCAACTCAGTTGAACACCTATGGGAGATTTTTGAATGCTATCCCTCACCATCAACTAAACCAACTAAAAGAAATGTCTTTGGGAAGAATGGTTTTCAGTCTCTCCAGCACAGTCCCAGAGACTTGTAGAATCTAATATAAGGTGCATTAAAACTGTTCTGGAGATCTGTAGATAGAGTATATTAGGAATGTCTCGATTAAGATTTTTTCCCCTGATCCGAGTCATTTAATACTGAGTATGGGCCGGTACAGAGTCCCGATCCGATACTTGTATTTTCCTAGTGCTAAGTGCACACTTCAAGTACATTAAAGTTATTAAAATGTATTATTTATTTATTTATTTATTTATTACAAAATAACAAAGTAAACAAATTAAAAATATTTTATATAGCTCTTATCTTAACAATTCCAGGAGAGGAAATTTCTCACTCCTTTTAAAAGTTTCCTCCAGTGTGTGTTGCTTCGGTGCAGCCTTTGCCTGAGTTACCTGAGCGAATTTGCTGTATTTCCTTGAGTGTTTCGTTTTTAGGTGCCATATCAAATTGGTAGTATTGAACAGCTCTGTTGCTACCACCTTGTGAAATGCTTGCATTGCAGACATTACAAGCTGTTGGACTGCTTTCGTTTTCCAATTTAAAATATTTCCACATTGCAGACATTTTAGCTGTATAGTCCTCCCACAAATTATGCTCTCCGTTATAGCTGACGTAAAACAAAGGATCGGGCTTAGGTTAGTGCTCAATAAAATCGATACCGATCAGAATGCCTTAATTGACCCCAATACAGATCTTTGAGATCGGATCATGACATCCATAGAGTATATACTGTATATAGGGAGAGCACCTTCTGAAGGCCTTTATGGCTATAACATTACTTGTAACATTTCTAGATGTAGTTATGGTAGAAATCTATCAGAAAGTATTTTTCTGCTAAGCTTTTTGACAAGTGAATGCCAAATTCCAAATGCCCAACCACTACAATTAATCCTAAACTACAAAAGTGATTCTTGATATTTGATAGTTATTCTTAATATGTACTTTGGTGGTAAGGTGTGTAAGGTAAAGGAATGTGTTCACTCAGCAGTAAAGTTGTGTATATGTTGTACACGTCTGTGTGTGCTGTAGTAATTTTCACTGCTGAGATACGCCTCCCCATGCAATGGGGAGGTAGTAGATGTGAAATATACATAGACATGATGCGCTGGGCAGCAGAGCAATGCTGCCAGTGTGAATGTAAACGCATCAACATGACACCAAAGCTCGGCCTGCTCACAGCACATACACCACCACTTCAGCTCATCCCACTAGTAAAACCCTTATCTATGTGATTATTAATGATTGGCCCATGATGATTTTTTTTTTTACAATTTTAAATGTAATTTAAATATGGATTTTTATTTATGGCTGTGCCTTTAGTAAGATGAACAGCGATTTCTCATTGCTAATGAAACTCTCAGCTTATCGATCGGTGGTTTAAATTGTGCATTCAGCCATTGTGCCTCAGTCTATTCTCATCCTAAAGTTGGTTTCTGTCCTTTGTTGTGTTCACATTTCCAAGATGAATTCATTCACAGCTGAGGTTAAACTTCACAGAGCTTCAATATCTTTATGCCCCCCATCTGCTGAGATAGAGATCACACTGCAGCCTGAAAACCCTCAGCTGCAGTTTCTCTGTGGAGTGTGTGTGTTGCCTGAGAAGCCTCTCCAGCTTTGATCACTGCCAGAACTGGAAGATTATGAGCTTCAGGATGAGTTTAGAGGCTGTGTTTAGAGGATGTGTTTATTCAGGTGGGGGGGGAGAAGAAAAAAGACACCATCTCCTCAAATAAATATATAAAGATACATATATACAGTACTGTGCAAAAGTTTTGGGCACATGCAAAGAAATGCTGTAGAGCAAAGATGCCTTCAGAATAATTAAATTAAATTTTTCTACATTTAAAAAAAAACAAACAAACATAAAGAGCAGTAAATAGTAGTAAATGAAACAAAGTTAATATTTGGTGTGACAAAAAAATAAAAATAAAAATAGTAGTCTCCGGTACAATTTGTGCAGTTTTATAAGGAAATGAGCTGGTAAGTTTTATTGAGCATCTTGCAGAACCAGCCACAGTTCTTCTGGAGACTTTGACTTTTGCAGTTGCTTCTTATTTTTGCAGCAAAACCCAGCAGCCTCCATTGTGTTCTTTGTCTGAAAAGTGTCTCTTACATAATATGCTGCTCTCTTTAATGACATACAAACATTTTTCTGTAACATTTAATTTTGTGCTAGAAAACTAATGTTTGGGAATCTAAAATCAGACAATTAGACATCTGTACAGTACTGTGTGTGTATATATACAGTATATATATATTACCTAAACTCCCATAAATACCTGCCAAATGAACAAACTTCTAGAGCATTGTGCATGTGACGATTTCAAGCTTTTGTTCTTTGTTTTGACCATTTCCGGCTTACCGTTATCCCATTAGTCTTGTCAAGTTATGGCTATTTTCCTCTCGCCTGACCTTTAGTCTGTCTTTTGTTTTGAATATTGCCTAGCTCTTTTGTTTATGTGCCTGAGTAGTTTTAATTAAAACCATAAACCTGCACCTACGTCCATCTGTCTGCTTCCATGACACAACAGAGATGTCTTCGTTATCAAATTACACTAAAGTGAGACAAAAATAGCACATTGAACAATAGCAATGCAACGAGCTATACAATGCAATTGCGATATGCCTTGCAATACACTCTTAACATAAAAAAATAATTTTGGTGTCCTTTACAGACGGGACACCTTTTTTACCTTTAGCATGGTGTCTATGACATGAGAAAGTAAATGTGCTGTACCTTTAAAAATCATGTGGAACACAATATGCTATAGATATAAAAGCTATCCCACAGTTTAATATTATTTTTTGGAGTGCCATACCAACACTGGCTTGCATTTAGTAATTAATTTAATAATATAATAAGCAATTTATCAATTATTTGATTTTTAAAAAAATCATTATGAGAAAACTCATCTGAAACCTGCTAGACTGGTCAAAAGAAACACAAAAATTGTTTTTTGTTAGAGTGCTCATTTCCATACTGCAATATGTAATTCTGTAATATCAGTATGACAAAGGCCAGTATTATAATCATGATTAACAAATAATATAAAATGCAGAAAGAGGAGCCAAAGCCTGATAACACAGTTTTTTGGAGAGGATACACGACACGGCTTATAGAGACATATCACTGCTTTCCAAGGTCCATCAGCACCAAGACGTCTCATCACTGTGCAATGTATTTAGGAGACTTACTTCAGAGTGCAATTCATAATTGCTACACTAATATCTAGCAAGGGCATTTCAGAATGCCTTTCTGTATGTATAATTCATCACACTGCTATAAGCTAGAAGACATGTTCATTCATTTAAATGACACCCAAATGCCATGTCTGTGGAAGAGCCAGAGAACTCGTCTTGTGAAGTTATGACAGAGGAAGGTTGTTTTTCTTCACTTTCATGGTTTGAACAGAAGAAGGAAGGAAACCAGCAATGATACTCTGGTAATTTCATTTAATTCATAATGAAAGAGCTCACACCAGACAGTTTTAGTCTTAACTAAACTTAGATCTGCTTAATGTGTAATGGCAAAAGGAACTTTGTTTCCTTGGAAACTGGAAAAAAGGATGAAATTTGCGAATCAGAATGAGAGAAAAAAAACAAAGAAACAGACACTGTGAGGCAGCAGAGCCAGGCTGCTGTACTGTCACACCGCTTGTCTTCTCACTGAAGACCATTAGCTGCTCTTTTATTATATGCATTTTGCACAACTAGATCTATTTCTAGTGTGTGCGTGTGCATAAATCTGTGTATATCATATAGCTGTCATCAGAGAACATGTAGTAGTGTGTCATTCATATGTCAAGCCATGGGGTATTGTTACAGCATTTAACACTCTGCTCTTGAAAAGTGTCCTACTCCTCGTGAATTGTCAGTTGTGAATTGTTAGCAGTGTAAGTGACACTCCTTGCAGAAATCCTACAAAAGAGAAACCAAGTGAAATTTGCTTGTTAGACAGTATCCCATAAAGTTTTCAGTTGGTCAGCCTGTTTACAGGCTGTAAACTGCATGCTTGCCTGTAATGACACCTTCCATATGTCTAGTGAGAGATTTTTGAAAACTTTTAGCAAAATGACATATTTCATTATTTTCACTGACTTTTTTCTGCCACATGGTTGCTATACACCACAGTCCTGAATGTTCTGTGAGCATATTGACTGACAGCTGGCCATGATATTAGATTGGGGGGGACAACACAATAGAGTAAATAGTGCATCTCGTTCACGTTCAGTACACCTGTGACTGTATATCAAATGCACCTTCACAATTACTGCTAATGAAGTGTTATGAATGTGTCAGTGTTTCACTCTGTGTAATCACCTAACACGACTGTCACTGGTAGGATGTGTGAATCTACAGTCTGGGCTAGAAAGAAATCAGTGCCACTGTGGATTTTTATAACATTTTTGTATATGTTGTATGACCATTGATGGTGCTATTGCACTTGGATTTACAACAGTACACAATAATCTGCCATAATACATTTGTTAACAGCAAATAATTTATGTGGATGCTGGAAGTTGATGCCAAAACTTATATCGATGTCCTTTTTTTCTTTGCTAGCCCATTAGCCAGACCATATTTGACTAAGCTACTTTACAGTTCCAGAGACATTTTAGCTATTAACAACATGCAAAACAACAACAACAACAACAACAAAACACTGTTATAAGAACAAGGAGTGGAAGTGTGGAGCCAGCTATGGTTCCTTGGCATTCAGCAGCTCAGTTATGAGTTATTCAAGAATAATTTAAGGAGTCTCATCCCAGAAGACATTCAGTCTCAAAAATAGACCTGCCAGTCAAATCTTCGTGCATAGCTTAGTATGTAATAAATCCACTCTGTTGCTTCTCTCTCTTCCCAGAAATCTGTCTGTATTCATAGGAACCTCACTCAATACTTTGGCCTCCTGTGTTATGCGAGTTGGACGATAAACAGCATCATAGGCCTCTGGTGTCTTGCTGTCACTGGCCGGGTAATAAGGACCAGGAAAGTCCAGCCATTCCTCTAATTGGTGTGGAGCATCTATTTCAAGTTCTATAGCAATACATCATGGCTGGTCCATTACACTATAGACATATACTCTACATGCCCTTTGAGAAAAGAAAGATTAATTTACTGTAACTGTTCTTTTTTTCCCACTTTATGTGCTTTTGAAAAGCTACTTTAAGAACAACAGCAACAATAAAACTTATTTCTTATTTGTAACTGATATCTTGCAAGCTTTTAGTGCTCTTTAAACATATACATGATCCCCTCTGCATTTTTATAGATTGTATCATAGATCCTTACACAGACACTTCTAGTTTGTCTGGAATGTCAGCTGGAGGGAGGGAGAGAGGGAGGAAATATACATTGCATACACTAGAGACAGAGCCTCATAGTGTACTCTAAGACATCTTTCACCTGTCTCACATCTGTATCAATAAAGAAAGCTGCAGGGACCTGTTGAAATATCAAAATGTCACATTTAAAATAATGAACAATCTAAAAAACAAAAAACAAATTAAAAGTATCTATATAGCTATTATAATATGTCTAATAGATAAATGTAAAGCATATATTATATAATAGTATTATATGATATACATTTCTAACTATTTCTCTTATATCTCCCAAAACCAACCTCCAAAAGAAATAGCAAAAGTTTGTTTTGTAGCTCCTACTGCAGATACTACTCCATAGTCCCAGAGTAATAAAGAAAACAGCTTAAAAATATTCAGTTGTGTTCCTTCTCAGTATATCACAGCTAGATAAAATCCAGGCTATTTTTAAATAGTCAGTAAATCATGATATGTAGTATTGCATTTAGATAACTATTAAGATGTTTGGGGAAAAAAAGCTCTCTGGTGTTTGCTGAAGTTTAGGGGAAAAGTTCGTGGTTGTTGTTTTTTGTGATGTCAGTCAAATGGCTTATTCCAGTAAAACATGGTGGTGTTTTTCCTAACACACTGTATATATCTCATATAATGAATAATGATTGAAAATATATAAAAGCACTCACCTTTAATATGTGACCTTCAACACTTTTCCTCACCCGTTTGACCTCAGCATTTACAGATTAATGAAGACCAAGGGCTAAAGTCGAAATAATAACCCAGCAATTGGTAATACCAAATTAGAGATATAAGTTATGACAGCAAATTCACCCAGCAGGCTCAGTCTAGCATCAGATAGAAAAATTAACCAATTTTTAGTGTGAATTATTGCAACAGGTACCAAAATGGCAATGTTTTGAAGGGAACTAATTTGAAATTCAGCTCAGATCGACAGGTATTCTGTTAATCAGGTTCAGTTTTATATAGTACTTGTTAGGAATTGTGATCTTCGGGTTATGATACTCTCTGGTGCTCTCGCCCCGCCACACACGCTCTCCGCTTGGGAGAGTTGCCACACAGACACACAAAATTCAAATGGCAAGATCTCTGATTTATTCAAAGAAAGGCAGAGTATATGTATCATGCTCAACACACAACAGTGACAATGGGTTAACAATGGATTGAATAGGCGTAAGGGCATATTTGCATAAAACAGGAAGCATATCAATGAAAGAGAGACAACTCCATATATGGTATTCAGGAAGTCATAGGAATGCGTGCAAATGCTGAGAGGCTTTATCTGTCCGTACCTGGTTGAAACTGGTCTCGTGCAGTGGTGGAAGAGTTAAATAACGGAACAAAGAGGAAAACAGGTGTAATAAAATTGAAATAAAATGGTGGCCTGCTTCAACATTTGCAATTACTCTAAGCGTCTTACAATTGAGACTGGACATAACTGAACAGTTTACGGATTTTAATCACGGACCCAACAGTGGCAGCTTGGAGGTGCTTGGATTTGAATTTACAGCCTTCTGATCATAGCCCAAAGCCTTTACCACTGAATAAGCACTTTTATTTGTCTTCTATTTGGAGAGCTCCAAACAAAGCAGGTTATAAAAATGTCCTGCATGCTGACATGCACTTCATTAGGTAGATGTCCATCGTCTGATAAATGTGCCTCAAGGTGAGGATGCTGTAATTTTTACTGTGGCCTCATCCTAGAAGACCACATATCTATGATAAATAAAAGGAGACATTTACCTGAAAGCACATTCAAAAAAAATAGTTGGCTTAATATGTTACCGTTCTACATGGTTGGTAGACTACTATGAGATTCAAGCCGTAAACTGGTTTGTCCCAATTAAATGGCAAGGTACTTTAAAATTAGATAAACTGTACAGGTTGGAGTTCTTTACATCTAGTTGCTTGCCCATCACTGAAGATTTGAGTTGTCAGTTCAGAAAATTTAGTTATGGACAATGACTTTTCCATACTGCATCACTCCACCTCTTTAACATCATGGGCACCAAAGCTGAGGAACGCATTCTCACAGACGAATATACCCTTTGTTTGTACTGCCACATATTGATACTTGCTAATCCCTTTCCCAAAGCAGTTCTGTTGAAAGCCATACAGCATAGCATCTGTTAAAATATAACACATTAGCAATTTCAGTCTAAAAAAGTCAGCTTTATATCTGTAAATAAAGCACATCTACTTGGTGACATTTGTACCAGCCTTAGTTTAGACTGCTATGACTCAGCAGATGGGGAAGACAATCCCTATCAATTTACTCATTCATTTTGACCTGTTAGTACAGACCATGTGTTCACTGGAGGTCAACTTGAAGACTGTAACATATCACCTATCGTAGCTCTAATTTTGTTTATCATCACCGAACTCTCTTCATTAGCATGTTCTCACAATTCACAAGGTTGGCAGTCATTCTGTTTCTTACTACTTCATTTGTGTAAAATGTAACAAAATTCTGCCACATCGCCCTTCACTCATTCCAGTTCATTTACTTTTTTACATGCTGGCTTTAACCCTATCCAGACAGGATTACTTTCACTAGGTGATATTTTTACATGGCTCCTCTGAGTTAAAACTCTTGTGCCTTGATGGCAATTAAATTAAAGCGATTTTCCATGCTGTTTCCATGTTTTTTTTCCTATGCACTGATGGCCATATGTTGTATTCTATGCATTTGTGGTTTAAATAAAGAGAAATCTTAGCATTTTTGTTATTATATTTATTTATCTGGCTGGATTGGGGCCATTTGAGCCCTGAGTTTAGTGGAATTGGTGAAGTGTGAATGCTGTTTTTGAGCCTCGAGCACTCCAGAGATACAGCCCCTGGTCTTTTTGAAAACAGTGGTCTGAGGTTTGCAACGAAACTGCCGCACAGCCCACATCAGGTGTAGAAGCTATTCGTGCTTGGGACCACATGCAGAGTAATGTGATTGGTTTAACTTGTCATGTTACTTACTGGAGCACTATAATTAGCTCACCTTTTTGGTGTGACAGTTGCACTGATAGCATTATACACTGATAGCATTATAAAAAAAAAAACTCTTCCCGGTCTATATAACTACATAACTAAAAAAAAAAAAAAAAAATGTACTGTATACACATTTTAAGAATCACAGAGTAGCACCTGGAAATGGTGAAATTACCCAAGGTCCCCATGTAAATCTAATCCTGACTGAGTAAAGCTTTTATCTACTTGAAGATGCAAGAGCTATTCGTTTAGAATAAGAAATAACCACTTGCTATATACATTTTTGCTGCTTATGTTTGAATAAAAAAAAAACTGTTTTAGGCACAAGAAAACCAGGAGTGTTGAATTGTTACTTACAGTATTTATTAACTGTGTGGTATAAAACTGACTCTCTGTCAGGGTTAATTAAGTACAATTTTACTGTAGATATGTGTGTGTGGGAAACCGCCTGTCTAAATTTAGATGATCTGAGATACTCTCTAAGAGGTCTCTTTATTTGAGATGGTATAACTGTGTGGAAAGATGTTCCTATAAAAGTGCTTAAAGGCAGTAGAGCTTGATTTATTGCAAACATAACCATAAGTGTAAAAAAAAAAAAAAAAAAAAAAGATTACATAGATGGTGCATTTGTATACTTGGCTTGTATCTCTAGTGTGCCATGAAACCAAATAAAAAATATACATATATATTAAAACCAACCTACCCAAATGGATTGCCAAGCATAAATTAGACAAGACTAAATCAATACATGTTAAGCAGGCTATGATCCAAAACACTAATCAAGATAAACAGATAACAAAGGCATGGAATCATCACAGACACAATGCTGGAGCAAGGAGTTGATTGCAGGCTGGTGAGCTTCATTATTATTCTTATTATTATAGGTGCATGAGGAGGTCAAGTGATGAGATTGCAGGCTGAGAATCATGGGAGTCACACTGTGCATTAGTTGTCAGTGTTATGTAAAGAAATATCTCTTCATTCCATAGTCTTAAACTTTAGACTATATCATCATGTACACTCAAGTGAGGAAAAAATAATATCCAGTACCACATCATAAAACACCTCCCCTTCCCCCAGCTATTATCAAGCAAAACCCTGAGCTGCTTCCCTGTGAAGCATGTCAAGCTACAGAAGAAAAGCACAATATGATTTTTGTTTTACATTGTGGAAAAATTACTTTAATAGATCACGGAGGATTGGCAATAACAGATGGAACTCTGCAAATTGTGCTACAAAGGAATGCTGTAGCTGAAGCAATTTTCCTTATGAAGACCCCCTGTTTCTTATTTTTCAACTCATTTCATTCCATTTAAGAAGACAGATTGAGCTTGCTGCATTTGCATTTGTGTGTGAGTGTGAACCTTTTGTCTTGGCAGCTGTTGAATTCTGCCACTTGTCTCAGCAGCATGTGTTTTAATAGCTGTTTCCCTATTGCTCTATAACCCACTCACCAGCCCAGCCCAGCAGTGTCTACTGCGTGTTCATTGCACATTTGCATCTATTTTTCAGACTCGGGTTATATGCAAAGCACACACAAACCAGGCACTTGCTTTGTATCAAACTAATCTGGAGGCTGTAAACAAAACACAGATCTCTGGTGTGCTAGATATGATTTTAATGACCAGAATTTACCATCAGCAGGCCTGTTCTTCACAAATTACATCTGACAGTTTTAACTGCCCCATGCAACACAGATAAATCAGACCTGCTATACACAACTGAGAAAGATCTACTGTAGACAAATCTTTAAGACAGTGTTTATACAAACACTGACATTTATAGAACTAAAACCTGCATATCTTGCTGTTGCAGTCAAAGCATGATTCAGCACTCCAGTTTTCAGACCTGATCCCAGAGCTATTGGTTTGACTGAAGACCCTTGAGCTTTCATCATAAGTTTGACAGAAACAGACTCATGGAAACAAGGCCAGGTAATTGGATAGAGTTATGTCCAGGCCAGGATGCAGGGCATTCACTTAGGAGGCCATGAGGAATCTGGATAAAGCATGCAAGCTGAAAATGTGTATTGCTCACTTCCTGCATAAAACTTGATAAAAGGAAGAAACAGAAGGAGAACGCTACATCAAGCATCTTTTATCATACCAAAACATCTATGGCAAGTATTAAAAAAAAACATCCAGTCCGGCCAGATGGACTTAAAACATCAGAACATTCATTCTCCTCCCAGCGCAAAACAGCCCTAAAGATGTTTAGATTCCGCACCTATCGGAGCATCTCTTATTTCCTGTCCGCCGTAGAGTTTTTCTTTTCACGCCAGAGCATGAGGAAAACGAGCACATTCCGACCCATATGTAAACACAGCCGTCACACAGGAATGTGTGCGCGTGCTACAGCACCTAATCATAATCTTAAATCACTTTACTGGACACAGGAAGTAGCTCTCCTTCATCTGGAGAGTTAGAAACATACTCCGAATCTCACACACCACATTATAGCACTATACTGTTACACTGGATTGTGTACTCTCTCAGTAATAAAGGTACCAAACTGTATGCTCCCCTGTTGTTCAAGGGTACAAGGGTACTTGTTTTGTATCATTGCCTAAGAAAGTGCATGTGGGACACTTTTAATAATTTATTAGAGTAACAGTTCTTAAAGTCCAATATGTACCTTCAATTTATTTTTAGAGATGACCAGGGAAAATATATGTACATACTATAGATATAAACCATATCCCTTGATAGTACCATTAGAGCAAAAAGGAAAAGTACTTCTAAATAATTAAAGTACCATTATAAATCATTGATGGCAATTCACTATATACAGACTGTACACAATTATTTTACAGCTGTACTTTTCAGTTTTTCTTATGTTACAACAAAGAAAGGGTCACCTAGGCTTAAATACAGTAACTGTTTAATTCTAAGAGATGTGTTTCATTGGATAGCTTGGTGTGGTGAGTGTGGTGCTGTAATCAGGGAAGTATTTTAAAATTAACCAAAAGTTCTGTTTATGTGAAATGACACATTGACACAAATGACATGATGACACACTCTGTGCCTCCCCTCAAACATCACTTATCCTAAAGGCTTTGTAATGAGCTTAGCTGATAAAGCCCATCTGACCTTCCTGGTGCACCACACTACTCAGGTTGGCCTCAGATATAATCTTACTGGTTGACATGTAATCAGTTAACAACAGCAAGGAACACACCGCTCAGTTTTACATGTCTGATTTTATGGACAGTGAGCTGTGTGTTTCTTAAACCATCAGCCATACCATAGGTGACACTGTAGGCTCAAATCTACAGGACTATTAAGCAGCACAGAAGCCTTTATATTTCCCTTTTTTGGCATGTGTTTCAAAAAACGGAGGAATTTCAATCAAGTTTATAAATACTCAAATCAACACTTGCATTGACCAATGTTCATACAATCAATAGCCAATATGAACATCACCTCAATGAAAAAGCATTTGTAGTAGTGAACTAGAAAATTTCCGAACAGAGGCTGAAAAGCAAGTATTTTATATATAATATTTTGACAGAGACCAGAGTCCAGTAAGTTAGTGACTTTTTGTAACATGCTGTTATTTAATTTGATAATTTATGTGGACAAAATTAGTTAATTAATTATTACTTTTCCTTTATTAACGATGATTTATCTGAACTAATGCATTAAATAATGTTAGTTAAGGGAACCTTAATATAAAGTGTTACAGATTTATGTGTGTAGGTGATTAACACGAATGCATGTCCACATTAGCTAGGAGATCTTGAGCCTTGTGGATGAGCACACAATTAAAGATAGAGTCAGTATTTAGCTGCCCGGCCTTGCTGTCAATAAAGCAAAGTTTAAAAAAGGCTTAATGCAGTCTCTGTGTGCCTTTGATTAAAAAGGCACATTCTGACAACAAAAGAGGGAAGGAGAGAGAGAGAGAGAGAGAGAATGAAATGATTAAACACACCAGCTCTGAATTTCAACTGGCCATTTTAAAACTCTTCAATTTAGTTCTGAGTGGAGGTTTCTTCCCTGAAATCTGAAATCAATGTCTAATAATACAAATGTATAAAAGTGGAGATAAATTCTACCCTAATAATTACCAAGGCATTTGTGTGAACAGTAATCTGGGGAAGATAATGTGTAGTATAATTAATTCAAGATTTTTAAACTCCCTTACTGAGCACAATGTCCTGAGTAAAAGTCAGATTGGATTTTTACCAAATTACCGCACAGCTGATCATATGTACCCCCTACACACCCTCACTGAAAAATGTGTTATTCAAAATAATTCTAAAATGTTTGCCTGTTTTATTGACTTCAAAAAGGCTTTTTACTCGATTTGGCATGACGGTTTGTTTTATAAAATCTTAGAAAGTGGTGTAGGGGGTAAATCATATGATCTCATTAAAACCATGTACACAAGAAACAAGTACCGAAAAAGAATTGGCAACAAACAAACAGATTTCATCTCTCAGGAGCCTGGAGTGAGACATGGCTGCTGTTTAAGTCCGACACTATTCAATATATACATCAACGAATTGGCCTCTATTTTAGAGCAGTCTTCAGCTCCTGATCTCACTCTACACGACTCAGAGATTAAACTCCTGCTGTATGGAGAAGACCTGGTCCTGCTGTCCCCCACGGCTCAGGGTCTACAGCAAAACCTGGACCTCCTGCAGCAGTACTGTCAGACCTGGGCCCTGACAGTCAACCTTAAAAAGACTAAAGTTATCATATTCCAAAAAAGATTCAGTTCTCAGGGAACAAAACACACATTTAAATTAGGTACACATGAAATTCAGCATTCCAAAAACTATACCTACCTCAGTCTAACAAAGTGTTCATCAGGAAATTTCAACCTGGCAGTGAGTGTGTTAGGTTATGCCAAGACTCTAACTCCATGTCCCAGCATACCCAACGGCCTACAAACATGGCCGCCATGGACACCACTTCCCACAACTCAAACACAGTCACACGCTCTCAGTCACCGGACTTTTAATGACACTCACCTATTCACTATCACACACCCATTACCACGACCTATATAAACCTCATTTTGTGTTTGCTTTCTCGTGAAGTATTTGTTCAGTTACTCTGTGTTCTGTCATTACCAAGCCGTTGTTTACTGTGTTGTCTATTCTGTTTTTTTATCTTCTGCCTGCCTTACGATTCTGGATTATTGTCTTTGCCCCTGGGATATTGTTTGCTAATCGCACAACCTTGGATTGTCTATTAATATTGCCTCTTGCCTTACGTTTTGATTTGTGACTGTTCCAATAGTTTTGGAGTTTCTAAGAAACTGACGTTTTCCTGCACTTGCATCTTGCTCCAAGTCTGTATTCTAACAGAGTGAAATGAGAGAAAAAGCATACAGAGCTTTCTACACCATAAAACGACAAACATTTGTAGAAATTCCAATTAGAATGTGGCTCAAAATATTTGAATCTGTGATCAAACCAATTGCCCTATATGGCAGTGAAGTGTGCTTACACATCACCAATTCCAAAAGGTGCACACAAACACCGTGAACAATGCATGCAGAGCTGAATTAGGCCGAAACCCATTAATTATAAAAATACAAAAAAGGGCAATCAAATTCTGGAAACATCTAAAAGAGAGCGACCCACACTCATATCATTATAAAGCTCTGCAGTACCAAGAGTTGAGCAAAGACACCAGTCCCCTCATCCAACTGGTCCTGAGTCACTGCACTACAACCCCACTACCGCACACTAACACACCACCAGCACACACTAACACAGTAAAGACTCAGGAACAGAAGAATTTTGCAAACCCAATTAGAATGAACCAAACACTGAAAGTAAACTATTTGGCCTATTGGAAAACCCAAACTAAACTCCAGCATAAAATGCAGTGTTATCTGGCCCTAAACAGACAGTACAGCGTGGCAGATTATCTGAGCAAGGTGACTGATCCAAAACTGAGAAACACCTTGACGAAGTACAGGCTCAGCGAGTACTGCTTGGCCATCGTGACGGGCCGACACAGACAGTCCTGGCTGCCCCGAGAGCAGAGACTGTGCCAGCCATGCACACTAAATAAAATAGAGACAGAGCTGCACTTCATCACTGAATGCACTAAATATAACCATATTCGAACTGAATTCTTCATCAAAATGAACAAAATCATCCCCAACTTTAGCTGCCTCTCAGACCCCAACAAACTGCCCCTCCTACTGGGGGAGCACAGAGAGATCTCTACACTAGCAGCACAGTACACACACATCTGCCACCAGGTGAGGGACAGTGAGTGACCATGCCACAAACACGCATACACACACACATACTACATGCAAGCACACACACACACACGCATGTGCTATTAGACTTTTTATATATAATATTGTGCAAAAGTTTTAGGCATCCTATTTTTTTTAGTATAAACTTTGTTATAGATTTTTTATTTTATGACTTCTACATAATCAAGTCAGTACAAAAAACATTTTAGATTCCCAAACATTAGTTTTCTAGCACAAAATTAAATGTTACAGAAAAATGTTTGTATGTCATTAAAGAAAGCAGCATATTACATAAGAGACACTTTTCAGACAAAAAACACAATGAAGGCTGCTGGGTTTTGCTGCAAAAATAAGAAGCAAGTGCGAAAGTCAAAGTCTCCAGAAGAACTGTGGCTGGTTCTGCAAGATGCTCAATAAAACTTACCAGCTCATTTCCTTATAAAACTGTACACATTGGACCGGAGATTACTATTTTTATTTTTATTTTATTGTCACAACACATATTGACTTTGTTTCATTTACTACTGTTTACTGGTCTTTATGGTGTATTTTTTAAATGTAGAAACATTTAATTTAATTATTTTGAAGGCATCTTTGCTCTAAAGCATTTCCTTGCATGTGCCTAAAACCTTTGCACAGTACTGTGTGCATATATGTATATGCCAGCGGTTTAGACATTAATGGCTGTGTGTTGAGTTATTTTGAGGGGACAGCAAATTTACACTGTTATACAAACTGTACCCTCACTACTTTACATTGTAGCAAAGTGTCATTTCATCAGTGTTGTCCCATGACAAGATATAATAAAATATTTACAAAAATGTGAGGGGTGTACTCACTTTTGTGAGATACTGTATATATATATATATATATATATATATATATATATATATATATATATATATATATATATATATATATATATATATATATATATATATATATATATATATATATATATATATATATATATATAATACAAGTGTTAATATTTGTCATGACAATAAAGCAACCTTTTGAATTTGACTTGAGAGAGAGAGATCGTTAAAGAAATTGTGTTGGCAAGTGTATTTTAAGTTCAGCTAGAGAAAAAGAGTGAGGAACGAGTGAGCGCAAACTTGATTTCTGAGTGCACTCACATTTATACTTATTTTAAAACGAACATTTATAGTGTCACCACTCTTCAGACTCCTACAGTTCCATCTCTCTCTCTCTCTCTCTCTCTCTCTCTCTCTCTCTCTCTCTCTCAGCATCCAAATTACAGACAGTCAGTGTGGGTGCGAGTGGAAGGTCAGCATTGATTTGAATGGATTAGATTCTGAATTATGATAAATGAGAGTCCATTGAAACTACCATCTGTACACAGCCACTGGAAGTTAACCAACATCACAGTAAGTGGTGCAGGTGACAGGGCTGTGTGTGTGTGTGTGTGTGTGTGTGTGTGTGTGTGTGTGTGTGTGTGTGTGTGTGTGTGTGTGTGTGTGAGACAGAGAGAGAGAGAGAGTGCACTGAGTGGTAACTTCTCCCCAGCACCCCACAGAACATTCCAGTCTAATCTTGTGAGCCAGACTTCTAGGTTTTCCTATTTTCCTATTGAGATTGGTCTGTCTTGTCACTAAATTTGCTTTCAGAGTAAGAGGTATGACTAACTACAAAAGGCCAGACACATTTACATTTATGGCATTTAGCAGATGCCCTTATCCAGACCGACTTACAGAAGTGAAAAGAAACGATGGAAAGGACATTTACAATAATTTATTTTTCTGCAAAAAAAACAGGTTACAGTGTGTAGATAGCAAATCAGATTGCAACCTTCAAAATGTTGATGGTTGCAGCCAGCATACAAAAAAATATCAGATGCTCCATAATACAGCCTGATCTTTCACTTTGCTTATATTCTTCCCTGCAAAAAACACTCATTCTGGCCCACCTCAGCTGCATACTATCAAAAGCAAGTGTCTGGACCCCTGAGTTGTGTAATAGCATTTGCCCTGTTGGGAGTTCATGAGGTTGAGTCCCATTGTATGATCGGCTCTGTTCTCTGGATAGGAGGAAGGGGCTTTCTCTTCTCCTTATTGTTTGCTGATGAATGCAGAATGGGGCACATAATTCTCTCTTCAGAGCCTCAGCTGTGCTATAACCAGGGTTTGAAGTGGGCAGTGCTGCACAGAGGCTCCAGGACCTCTGGTTTTTGTGAACGGCAGGAAGAGCTCCGGTAGAGACTGTATGAGTAGAGACAGGCCACTGCTTGAACTATGAATGGGGCAGCATGTAACACTCAGCATGGCAGCTATATGATGTAAGTCCCACCACTTTTTGCTAGTGTCGTTATTGAAAAGGTGTGTGACATTCTATCACATTCTTGCACAAACACATGCGCAGATGTGGGTGCACATTGCTCTGTTTATAATGATGAAATTGGCATGCACAGTAGCTGGAGCAACAAAAGTTACAAAACAAAAGCAAAAAGTTATCCAAATCCAACTAGGCCTGTGAAAAAATGTATTTGCCCCTGTAGTTACTAATTCCCCAAATCTATGAAAAAGTATTCAAAATGGGCATAATGGGGTTCAGCTGGACTAGACACAACCAGGCCTGATTACTGCAAACCCTGTTCAAATCAACACTTAAATAGAACTTTTTCAACAGCATGAAGTTGGTTAAAAGATCTTACCCAGTAACACACTATGCCAAAATTGAAAGAAATTCCAGTAATTATGAGGAAGAAGGTGATTAAAATATACAGTCTGGGAAGGGTTACAAAGCTATTTCAAAGGCTCTGGGACTCCAAAGGTGAGAGCCATTATCTCCAAATGGAAAAACTCAGCACAGTAGTGAACCTTCCCAGAAGCCTACCAAAATTCCTCCAAGAGCACATCAACTATTCATCCAGCTACAGGCCTCTCTTGCAAGGTCACTGTTCATGACTCCACTATCAGAAAGACACTGTGCAAAAATGGTATCCATGGAAGAGTGGCAAGGTGAAAACCACTGCTAACCCAGAAGAACATTAATGCTTGTCTGAATTTTGCAAAAACACACCTTGGTGATTCTCAAACCTTTTGGGAGAATGTTCTGTGGACTGATGAGTCGAAAGTGGAACTGTTTGGAAGACAGGAGTCCCGTTACATCTGGCGTAAACCAAACACAGAATTCCACTAAAAGAACATCATACCTACGGTCAAACATACTGGTGGAGGTGTGATGGTGTGGGGATGCTTTGCTGCTTCAGTTCCTGGGCAACTTGCAGTAATTGAGGGAAACATTAATTCTGCTCTCTACCAGAAAATCCTAAAGGAGAAAGTTTGGTCTTCAGTCCGTAAGTTGAAACTCAAGTGCAACTGGATTATGCAGTAAGACAATGATCCAAAGCATAGGAGTAAGTCCTAGTCCTAGAAGTAAGTGAAAGACTGATATCCAGTTATTGGAAGCATTTGGTTGCAGTTATTGCTGCTAAAGGTGGCATAACCAGATTTTAAGTTTAAGGGGGCAATTTGTTTTTCACACTGGTGATAACTTTTTTTGCTTCAGTAAAAAAATAAATAAATAAAAACTGTATTGTGTGTTTACTCAGGTTGTCTTTGTTTTATGTTGTATTTCGTTTGAAGATTTAAAAATATTTAGTATGAGATATACACAAAAGCATAAGAAATCAGGATGGAGACAAATACTTTTTCACAGCACTGTACGATAAGACTTTGCAATGAGACAAAGAGGGTAAAAACTCAAAACCAAAACATGAAAAACAAATGTTGCTGTGGTTCAAGCAATGTAACACACTGAGAGGGGAATTCATGACATAACCTTAGACAGCTATGTGTTAACTACACTAATATCCCCTCCCCCACTATGATTTCTCTCGTCTTACCAATTTTCACAAATTAAGGCAACTGTCTCAGTTGAGTCCTTTTGCTCATGGCAGAAAAATCAGAAAAAAATTATGAGATTTGATATAATTTTTCATGCCCAAAACTGACAAACTAAGTAATTGGACACCATATTGTAGCTGAATTAAGACTTTAAGGCAGAAATGGATATACTGACAGCTTGTTTTAGTCACATTTCTATTATATCAATGTTGAGAACTCCATATAATTACATGAATTTAACAGTACTGTTCCCATATTGTTGGCTCCCCCACCTCCTAAATCCTATTTTAATCCCTGACTACGATGGTACATAAGCAGCAGTTTGAGCAGTGTATCTAGTAGGGAATTATTGCTAGACGGTTTGCTTGTGTTCTGTGGCAATTTGCTTTATCTGTAAAACAACATCATCTTTAAACCAAATTTTCATTTAGGCTTTGGTATAAGGGGTTGTAGTTAGCTCTCCATGATATTCTGCCATGATATACAGTCATGTGGGGAAAAAAATAAGTATATTACATGGAAATTGTTGGCTTTTTTGACATATTTGGGCAAGCAAACATTTGATCATCTTTGAAACAGTGCCGATTAAAAAAGTTGACATAGTTGAACAAAACCACAAGGAAAATTAGCCTTTTCAATCATTTATTCAAAAGAAATATCAATAGATCCGGGCTTTGACTAGGCCATTCCATAACCCTCTATTTCTTCTTGTTGAGCCATTTGTTGGTGGATTTCCTAGTGTGCGTAGGATCATTATCCTGTTGAAAAGTCCACTTTCGGTTCAACTTCAGCTTTCGGACAGATAGCCTCACATTATCTTCAAGCACTCTATGATATGATACAGAATTCATATTTGAATCAATGAATGCAAGCTGTCCAGTCCCTGAGGCAGCGAAGCAACCCCAAACCATAACATTTCCACCACTGTGCTTCACAGTTGGTATGAGGTGCTTCTCCTGAAAAGCTGTCTTTAGTCGGCACCAAACATGTTTGCTGTTACTCTGGCCAAACAACTCTATTTTTGATTCATCTTTCCAGAGCAAATTATTCCGAAAGGCCTGGTCTTTGCATATATCCTCATTGGCAAACTGTAGTTTTGCTCTAATCTTCTTTTTAGACAGCAAAGGCTTTTTCCTGGCATGCCTCCCATGCAGGTCAAATTTGTTCAATCTCTTTCTGATTGTAGAAGCATGCACTTTGACACCAACAGTTTCAAGACTTACTAGCAGATCCTGTGATGAAGGATCAGATCCTTTTGCATCAGACAGTCTGCTCTTTGGCTGAAGTTGCTGGGACGGTCAGATTTGAAGGTGTGATGAATGTAGGGGTGTACTTACTTTTTCCATGTGAGTGATCTGTTTTTGTTTTTTTGTTTTTTTGGTTAATTACCACAAATGTCAATTTTATGTGTCATTTGATAGTAGGCACATTTATTAATAGGCATTATTTCAAAGAGGATCAGATGTTTGCTTGTCCAAATATGTAAAAAATAAATAAATAAATAAATAAATAAATAGATGTATTAATTAATTAATTAAAAAATTCCATGGGCTGTACTTATTTTTTCACATGAATGTATTACATAGTGGGGTTTTTTTCTAGTTGATTTCCAGTTTGTTTACACAACTGTAAAATTTCTCGTAAATAGCCTATACAAATATTTTAGTACACAGACCATAGGTCTTCTTTTCTGGCCCACCATTTCTCCTGTACAGCATAGCCATGTGCTTCAAACATGTGCTACTGGATTATCCATCATGGCTAGGGCATGTTTTATAGTCATGAGTAATCTTAGTCACCTTGAAAAATGTCAACGTGGCAGAAATGTTATCCAAATATGTCAGGTAGTCCATAAACGTGATAGAGAGGGCATTAGTGTGATGTATGTCAGTAATAAAAGGTATTGTTATGGTCTTCAGGATTTTTTTTTACCATGACGTCGTCAGAGTTCAGGACACAGCAAGGATGTTGTTGAGAAAATGAGGATTTTGTGTGTACCTCTGAGTTTTTCTTAGGTAAACTCACTAAAAAAGGTAAAAGTTTCTAGAGGAAAGTTTTATGCAGAACTCACATAAGCAGAAAGTATCTATAGAACCTATGTTTCTATGCCATATGTGATCTTTTTGATATTGTTGGTAGCAAAATGGCATTTAATATATTATACTTATCATAGATATTAAATTCTATATAATAGAATATACAACCTATGATTTTATATAACTTTTTCCCTTATGCGTGGGTATCTCCACTCACTCACCACTAGCCTACAGTCTACTAGAACTGTCTACATTCTTCCACTAGATGGAAGCATCGCACTTCATCGCACTTCACTTTGCTGTGACTTATTTTGCCTATTGCTCAGCTTTGGTTATTAGTTTTAACCTGCCCTTAAAATGCCTTCCAAACTAAATCTTACTGTATTTTCTATCGTCCAGTGTGAAAGTCTTTATGAACAACTTACACAGTTCATGGTGTTTTATTGTTTCTGTCTGTTGTTGGCAGTCTTGTGTCTCTTGTTATTTTATGGTGTGTTTTTTTTCTTTTTCTTTTTTCTTTTAGGTTTGGTTTTTATTATTTTATTGTGAAAGACTTTGTAGCCTTCCTCTTTGAAAAGTGCTATATAAATAAGAACTGAACAACAAACTTGTAGTTGTAGAGACACTACTGTGCAATGACCTTAAACTTAAAGGGACAGATTTGAACGAGTATGGGCTTTGGTTTGTGGCCTGCTTTTAGATAGTTCTTATTGAAATATCCACTCTCATACTTCTGACCCACTCCCACAATTCTTACTCACTCTTACAATTCTGACCCACTCCCACAATTCTGACCCACACTTACAATTTTGACACACTCCCACAATTCTGACCCACTCTTACAATTCTGAACCACTCCCACAATTCTGACCCACTCCCACAATTCTGACCGACTCTTACAATTCTGACCCACTCCCACAATTCTGAACCGCTCCCACAATTCTGACCCACACTTACAATTCTGACCCACTCTCACAATTCTGACCCACTCTAACAATTCTGACCCACTCTCACAATTCTGACCTGCTCTTACAATTCTGACCAGCTCCCACACTTCTGACCCACTCTTACAATTCTGACCCACTCTCACAATTCTGACCCACTCTAACAATTCTGACCCGCTCCCACAATTCTGACCCACTCTTACAATTCTGACCCGCTCCCACAATTCTGACCCACTCTCACAATTCTGACCCACTCTTACAATTCTGACCCACTCCCACAATTCTGACCCACTCTCACAATTCTGACCGACTCTTACAATTCTGACCGACTCTTACAATTCTGACCCACTCTCACAATTCTGACCCACTCTAACAATTCTGACCCACTCTAACAATTCTGACCCGCTCCCACAATTCTGACCCACTCTTACAATTCTGACCCGCTCCCACAATTCTGACCCACTCTTACAATTCTGACCCGCTCCCACAATTCTGACCCACTCTTACAATTCTGACCCGCTCCCACAATTCTGACCCACTCTTCCACTTCTGACCCACTCCCACAATTCTGACCCACTCTCACAATTCTGACCCACTCTAACAATTCTGACCCGCTCCCACACTTCTGACCCACTCTTACAATTCTGACCCACTCTCACAATTCTGGCCCACTCTAACAATTCTGACCTGCTCCCACACTTCTGACCCACTCTTACAATTCTGACCCACTCCCACAATTCTGCCCTGCTCCCACACTTCTGACCCACTCTTACAATTCTGACCCGCTCCCACAATTCTGACCCGTTCTTACAACTCTGACCCGCTCCCACACTTCTGACCCACTATTACAATTCTGACCTGCTCCTAGAATTTTGACCTGCTCCAACACTTCTGACCCACTCTTACAATTCTGACCCACTCTTACAATTCTGACCAACACCCACAATTCTGACCCACTCCCACAATTTTGACCTGCTCCCACACTTCTGACCCACTCTTACAATTCTGACCATATTCAGTTGGTTCTATTTCCCAAAAATAAAAACATATAAGTGATTTAAAAATAATTTACCTGTATTTTCACTGCACTTACACTTTCATTCAATGTTTCGCACATCTGCTGGATTTGTGTGTACAAAACTTTGCTATCTCTGGGAAAAGATATAAAGAACACCATTATGACAAAATTATTGTTTTTTAAAACAATACAAATTTTAAAAGTTGTTAGAGTCAGATTAATATGCGAATAACACATCAACAGCTCCTTTTGAATTTGCTCATTTATTGGCATTTATCTGAAAGCATTTATCATTCTGACTGCACAAGCAGATTGAACATATATCACCTACAAAACACAGGAACAGACTGCAAGTCCTTACTAAAAAAAAAAAAACAACAACATAAAATTAATTGCAAATTCTCCAGCCAAAACCCGCCTCGCTCAGTAGCTCAATTTATGGCCCTGAGTTTATTGCTCTATTTTGCACCCTAGTGGAATAATAGAGACTAACTTTTTTCAAATCTTTCAATGTATTTTAAAACACAGATTCTAAATTCATTTGTTGAACTGGATCAGAACCACTCTCAGACTGGTCCCGGCCTGTGGGCCATATGTTCGACACCCCTAAAGTAAGACCTTTGGGAATCAGAGATAGAACCTTATAATATTAAAGTCACAAAACTCTCTCTCTCTCTCTCTCTCTCTCTCTCTCTCTCTCTCTCTCTCTCTCTCTCTCTCTCTCTCTCTCTCTCTCTCTCTCTCTCTCTCTCTCTCTCTCTCTCTCTCTCTCTCTCTCTCCTCCAATATTCATATCTGACCACCTGCTCCCGCAACATTTTTTATTTGGGTCCTGTGGGATCCCAGTCCACATGTACACCTCTACACCACACTCCTCTTCACATCCCAGGTCCCATGGTGAAAAATATATTTTAGTTCTATGTGCAAGCACTCTAGTAAATTCTTCCCTGTGTAAAGATTGGTAAAAGGATCAGCATCAATAACATGAACTCTAACTTGGACCAGAACATCCAGATCCATGTTTACAACCTCACAAATCCACAGTCATCCCCACTAAGCTTTTATACGATGTTCCTAGGATTATTTGTTGCTTTTCCCATGAACAGACTAATAAAAATACTACTTTTATTTAACATCAAAGAAAAAAACTCATTCTTTATCAAACTGTTTGACTGTTTTTATCTTTTCTTATTCTTACAGTCTAAGTACTATTCCAGACCTCCACAGTGATATGTATGTTGCTCATTTGACCCTGGAACTTGCAAATACATTGAAGGTCTTATATTTTCCAGGGATTGAGAATACAGGATTTATACCGGATATATCCATAATGAATTAAATTCAAATCCCTCCTTCCACACACATTTTTAATCCTTTACTGTGTGTGTGTGTGTGTGTGTGTGTGTGTGTGTGTGTGTGTGTGTGTGTGTGTGTGTGTGTGTGTGTGGTATTCTCCCAGGAGGATTATGAATGTTATCTGGACACAGGACAGTTTTTCATCAAAAAAAAAAAAAAATTGCACATTATTAAGGTCTCTATTTTTATGTTAGCTTAATGGTGCTATTCTCAGTTGCAGTCATCGGGAGCTATTACACTTTCTCCCAGCACACATACACCTGATTTATGTGCCACCTGGTAATTACCTGCTTAAAATAGGTTTTCTTGTTTTCATTTGAGAAAGGTATTTGGGCACTGAAGGTTTAACCCTAGTGTTTGACTGTATTATTTTGGTCACTAATGATGCGTTACCTCATTTCATCTATTTACCTCATCCATTTCTCTCAGACCTCCAATTCCCAAGTGCGGTGCCAAGATTGTCAAAAAAAAACCACACAAAAAAAAAAACCATATAAAATATAATTACATGCAATTTTATGAAATATTTAAATTATGATTAAAAGTTATTTGATTTTATTTTATCAAATCTGTTTTTAGAGACTCCACCTCTTTATTACTCCATGCCAAATTAGTCAAAAATGTATTATTGTAAAGGCATTATTATTATTATTATTATTATTATTATTATTATTATTATTATTATTATTATTATTATTATTATTATGGTATATCATCAGAGCAGCATTCTGCTGTTCTGCTAATGTGTAGTAGTACATGTCTAATAAGAAGTACTTATGAGCCATGTGTATACAGGTACTTATGAGCCACATTATCTAATTTGTAACACAATCGTACATAATACATAATATACTTTATTTTTATGATTCTGTTAATGTAAAGTAACATGTTTGATAGTTTTACTATTACTGCAGTTTGTAGAATAATCTTTGTTACATGCAAATGTCTAAAATATCATTACATGAAGCACTTATTAAGGGTTAGATCAAGATTTTTTATTTATTTATTTATTTATTTATTTTTTACTTACAGTGTCTTGCAATTATTAAGGCTCCAGGTTCCCATGCAACTCTGTGAAGGATACGTGTTATGGAAAATGGATGGATGGAGACTGTGTGAAGTTTTAAAATGAGAGATTCTTAAAACACCTTTAATTCTCCCTGTGCCAATGAAAAAAGTGAAAACTTGCACACACAAAAAACGGCTTTCAGACTTTAGCAGTGCAAAAAAAAAAAAAAGTTTAAGTTTGTCTTTGTATTCCAACCATACACATATAAGGTGCTTTCAGGAGATTGTGGTGTTATGTCGTATTAATTTTACTTGATATCCACTCACCTGAGTACCAGTTAAAGAGAGACAGTTTTTTTAATAATAACATTACCACTTGAATGCATCTGTATATGAGAGCTGTATAGAGTTATAAAGAGAGAAAATCAGTCACTTAGTATATGATGAAATCATTACATTTCTTTTGCCTTCTACACAATAAAGGAATCATACTTATCTGATTATGTAACCATAAGCCATCAATGTTAGTCTTAGTTTTGGCTTGGATGGTGTATGGCAAGCTGTTAAAGCTCCTGTTATATGATGTAGAGGTTTGTACTGGGTATGGAATATCCATAGTGCGCGCACACACACACACACACACACACACACACACACACACACACACACACACACACACCAGATTGTGTTTAGGAACCTGTAATCCGTGTAGCATTTCCTCTGCCTCTGTCACAGCTAGGATTATATAGTGGACCAATGTCTGTTGCCTGTCTTCTCTCTCTCTCTCTCTCTCTCTCTCTCTCTCTCTCTCTCTCTCTCTCTCCAATTTTGATGCTGATTGTCATTCTGTCAGCCATTCATTCGCATTCATGTGGATGAAAAGGTGGCAACAGCTCTTTTTCTGCTTTAAACCCGTGTCATTTTGCACTGTGTCACTTCAGGTTTGGATGCTGTAGTAATCTTTAATACAAGGTAAAGTACACTTCATATGTGAGCTCATTGCTTTTAGAATTGGATAAAAGCAGAGATATGGAGTGCTTAATATAGTGGGTACGTTTCTATATCTTGGTTTAGACCAAGTTTTTGTCAACTTTTTAATTTTTTTACTGATTTTTCTTTTATTGATTTTTGGTGGGAGTGGATTTTTTGGTGTGACACTATAGAAATAAACTAGTCAAATGAACTTGTACATAGTTGAACAGAGCAGCAAAGTGAATTCTATTAGAGATTAATTAAGCTGTGTACCATTCATTGATTGATTTTTTTTTTTTTCTTTTCATTTTTCATCTAACATTTTTACAGACAGCAGTTATACCTGAGACTGATGATTCTGAGACAAGAACATGGACAGAAATTAGGCTGATTCATGCATTTTAATGCTGGACTCTCAGATATGAAAATGCTTTCTGGAATTTGAACAACTTAAGTCTATATTGTAAAAACTGAAAGAAAATGACTCACAGTTGTAATGCAGGTGTCTAAAGGTTAGCTACTATAAGCTACAGGCTTGTGAATCTAAAGCTCAGTGACAGTTTTTGTTCTTTTTCACAGACATCAGCATATGGAATTGTTCTGAGTGATTATGGGTCTTTTCATGCGGTTTTGAACTGATTTTGAGCTTTTATGTTTCATAAGAAAGGAGCATGAAGAGAAAGGGAGAGAGAGTCAGAAAGAAATTTCATGTTGCTAGTCTTAGTTCACCCTCCTAAAAAAAAAAAGAGAAAAAAAAAAGGTTAATGCGGACTATTAACACAGCATTGATAATTGCACAGATATAAACAGTACGATGTGTAGTGAAATGCTTTTTACAACTGTCCATGACATAAAATAGAATATACATAGACTATAATTTACTTTCATACAGTTAGATAAAGGAAAAAGTGTTTAAAAATTATAAAAGAATAATGTAAGGATATAAAGATTAGGATGGGTGGTAGCAACAGTCTGACTACTACTGGCTACAATTGAGATAAAGTGCAGATATGTGCAGTTGTTTTGTGCAATATAATGCTGTGCCCTTTAAGCTGAGGTAGATGTATTGAAGAAAATTGCCCAAATCTATAATAAATATTTATAAATGTTTATAAATACATGGTAATACAGGATAAAGTGGTTACTGAAAATGAATGACTAGAAGCTATATTAAAGGAATGTAGGTGGTGTAACTGTTTTAGTGAGTATTTGCACTAGTGCCCAATGTAGCACGATACAAAGGAACACAGTGGTGATGCATATATTCGTGTCAGGACATGGGCCAATCCACAGGATTTCTCGACATTGTTTATTGTTACAGTTTCTGAATTGTGCACAAGCTGTACATATAAGAACTGTGTCTACTTTCCATTCAGATGCTGGGATTAGCTGAGTATGAGCTATGTCTATCATCTCAAGTTAATTTGGAAAGCTGTTTAATTAATACTGTTAATCTTTTTTATATTTCTTCCAATATATTCATACTAATGTGACATGACAGGTAGATGAGTGTGAAAAATGATTTTATTTGCCATTTAATATGGCATAAATAAATAAAAGCTGGAATCAATTATCATTTTTTTTTTTTAAATTGATGGGTAAAGTTAGTTTTAGCCAGTTCTCTTTCTGAAGTAAACTGATGAGTTATTTTCTTTGCTGTTGTTGCTCAAAAACATAGTCCATATGTGTCTTTACACAGTTCATGTAACAGATACAGTCATTTGAAAAAATAAGTACACCCCCATAGAAATTGTTGGCTTTTTTGACATATTTGGACAAGCAAACATTTGATCATCTTTGAAACCGTGCCTATTAATAAAGTTGATATACAACCCCAATTCCAAAAAAGTTGGGATGCTGTGTAAAATGTAAATAAAAACAGAATGCAATGATTTGCAAATCTCATAAACCCATATGTTATTCACAGTAGAATATATCAAATGCTTAAACTGAGTAAATGTACCATTTTAAGAAAAAAATAAGGTAATTTTGAATTTGATGGCAGCAACACGTCTCAAAAATGAAACAGCTGGAGGTTAATTGGCAACAGGTCACTAACATGATTGGGTATAAAAAGAGCATCTTAGAGAGGCAGAGTCTTTCAGAAGTAAAGATGGGCAGAGGTTCACCAATCTGCGAAAAACTGTGTCTACAATTTGTGGAACAATTTCAGAATAATGTTCCTCAACATAAAATTGCGAAGACTTTGGATATCTCATCATCTACAGTACATAATATTATCAAAAGATTCAGAGAATCTGGAGAAATCTCCAGATGCACAAGGGACAAGGTTGAAAATCAATATTGAATGCCCATGATCTTTGGGCCCTCAAAGTGGGTTTAGAAAAGAATCACCCCCCTTTAAAATAATTATATTTTGTTGCTTTTCAGCCTGAAATGAAGACGGACACAGTTTTTGTTATATCCAGCTGTATTTACTCAGTGCAACTTATAACATCCAAGTGAAAGATATAACACCAACATGTCAGGAAAAAAATAAATAAATAAAAAACAGAATCACTGATTTGGAAAAATGATCACCCCCCTCCTAAAAATGACTTGTAAACTCAATCAGGTGTAGCTATTCACCTTCTCAATGGCATACAGAGCCATTTGACTTTCAAATGTGATCAGCTGTGGTCATTTTGATTAGCTCAGCATGAAAAGAGCTTTCCTGGAGCATTTCAGTCCTTGGTAGTGCAACTGAAGCAAACAATCAACTATGGGTGGCAAGGCACTGTCAAAAGATCTCCGGGATAAAGTTGTGGACAGGCACAAGTAAATTTCAAAGGCTTTATCAATGCCTAGAAGCACAGTGAAGTATATTATTAAGAAGTGTAAGGTATTTGGTACAACACAGACCCTCCCTGGATCAGGACGTCACCCCAAACTGGATGAAGGAGTCAGGAGGAAACTGGTCAGAGAGGCTACCAAGAGGCCTACAGCAACTCTGAAGCAGTTGCAGGAATTTATGACAAAGAGTGGTCATTGTGTGCATGTGACAACAATATTACAAATTCTCCACAAATGTGGCTTGTATGGGAGGGTTGCAAGAAAAAAGCCACTCCTCAAGAATGGCCACATGCAGTCACGACTGAGCTTTGCCAAAACGCACCTTGAAGATTCAAGTTAGAAGAGACTAAAATTGAATTATTTGGCCTCAACACCAAACGATATGTGTGGCGGAAATCCAATACAGCTCACCATCCAAATAACACCATTCCTACAGTAAAGCATGGAGGTGGTAATATCCTGTTATGGGGGTGTTTCTCTGCAGCAGGGACTGGAGCAGTTGTCAGGATAGAAGGAAAATGGATGGGGCAAAATGCCGTCAAATTCTTGAGGAAAATCTGCTGCCCTCTGCCAGAAAGTTGTCAATGGGAAGAAGGTTCCATTCCAATATGACAATGACCCAAAGCACACAGCAAAACTGACCACACAGTGTTTGAAGCAGAAAAAGGTGAATGTCCTTGCATGGCCTAGTCAGAGCCCAAACATAACCCCATTGAAAATCTGTGGAATGACTTGAAAACTGCAGTCCACAAACGGTCACCATCAAATTGAACTGAACTTGAGCAGTTCTGCAAAGAAGAGTGGGCAAATATTGCAAAGTGTAGATGTGCAAAGTTAGTAGAGACATATCCCAACAGACTAAAGTCTATAATTAAAGCAAAAGGTGGTTCAACAAAATGGGGGGTGATCCTTTTTCCAACTCAGTGATTCTGTTTTTTATTTTATTTTTATTTTTTTTCTGACATGTTGGTGTTATATCTTTCACTTGGATGTTATAAGTTGCACTAAGTAAATACAGCTGGATAAAACAAAAACTGTGTCCGTCTTCATTTCAGGCTGAAAAGCAACAAAATATAATTATTTTAAAGGGGGGTGAGCCTTTTCTATACCCACTGTATATGCAATCATGTTGCTGACCTGTTGCCAATTAACCTAATTAGTTGCGAAATGTTCCTCCAGCTGTTTCTTTTTAGTAACACTTTTCCAGCCTTTTGTTGCCCCATCCCAACTTTTTTGAGATGTGTTGCGGCCATGAAATTCAAAATTACCTTATTTTTTCCTTAAAATTTCCTCAGTTTAAACATTTGATATGTTTTCTATGTTCTAGTGTGAATAACATGTGGGTTTATGAGATTTGCAAGTCATTGCATTCTGTTTTTATTTACATTTTACACAGCATCCCAACTTTTTTGGAATTGGGGTTGTACTTGAACAAAACCACAAGGAAAATGAGCATTTTCAATCATTTATTCAACAGAAATATCAATATATGTGATAGTCTTCTGTGGAAAAAGTAAGTACACCCTTGGCCTCAGAAGCTAGTATTGCCCCCTTTAGCAGAAATAACTTCTTGCAGTCTAACTTTTGCATAATTGTCCACCAGTCACTGACATCGGCTTGCAGGAATTTTTGACCACTCTTCCATGAAATATTCTTTCAGTTGAAAGATGTTTGAGGGTTTTCTTGCATGTACTGCCCATTTCAAATCCCTCCACATCATTTCAATGGGATTCAAAACCAGGCTTTGACTAGGCCATTCCATAATCCTCCATTTCTTCTTTTTCAGCCATTCCTTGGTGGATTTGTTAGTGTGCTTAGGATCATTATCCTGTTGAAAGGTCCACTTTCGGTTCAACTTTGACTTTTGGACAGATGGCCTCACATTATTTAAAAGCACTCTTTGATATGATGCAGAATTCATATTTGAATCATTGAAGCAAGCTGTCCAGTCCCTGATACAGTGGATCAACCCCAAACCATAACATTTCCACCACCATGCTTCACAGTTGGTATGAGGTGGTTCTCATGAAAATCTGTCTTTGGTCTGCGCCAAACATGTCTGCTGTTACTGTGGCCAAACAACTCTATTTTTGATTCGTCTGTCCAGAGCACATTATTCCAAAAGGCCTGGTCTTTGCCTATATGCTTATTGGCAAACTATAGTCTTGCAAAGGCTTTTTCCTGGCATGCCTCCCATGCAGATTTGTGCAATCTCTTTCTGGTTGTAGAAGTATGCACTTTGACACCAAAAGTTGTTAGACTTACTAACAGATCCTGTGATGAAATTTTGGGGTTCATGGAGACTTCGTTTTGCATCAGATGGTTTTCTCTTGGGCTAAATTTGCTGGAATGGCCAGTCCTGGACAAATTGGCAGTCGTTTAAAATCTGTGCCACTTGTAGATGATTTTCCTTACAGTGGAATGATGTATTTCAAATAATTTGGAGATCTTTTTAAATCCCTTGCCAGACTCACAGGCATCCACAACCTTTTTTCTGTACTTATTTTTTCAAATGACTGTATGTAGGTACTGCTGAAATTAATATACTCCTTTTTAAGTGAAACTGACTAGATATATACTGTAGTGCTTATTGTTCATTCATTTATTTATTTATTTTAGATTAATGTTTGGGCCTGGTGAGTAAGGCTTTATTATTTTCAGTAGGCAGGTACGGATGCAAGTGCAGGCATACAAGGCTTTATTAAACATAGCAGTCAAAACAAAGACGTAATCCAGAAACAGAATCAAGGTGCAGGCCATGATCAGGTGATCAACAAACAACATAGACTAGGGCAGGTAAGAGCAAGTCGAGAAAACCAGAAACAAGATCAAGAACCAGAATAGCAATCAATAAACAAGGCTTGGTAATGACTGGAACAAAAAAAACACAGGGTGCATACTTTGCAAAGTGAAGGTGCAGTGAGGGTGCTTATATACTGTGTGTGAGATTGAGTCCAGGTGAGTGCAATCACTAGTCAGGTGAACGTGAGAGTGACTGAGATGGCTATGAGTGGTAGTGCTTGGCGGCCATGTTTGTAGGCCGCGCTGTACTGAGTTTGACACAGATTCCAGCATTGACATGACAATCATCACCTCAGGTGCAAGTTTAGCCTGTCCTAGACATTGCCCTGTGGTTCTGAATAATAAATATGTTATTTATTATTTTTAAAAAAGTGCTTATCCTTATAGCTCAGCGATTAATGCACGTTTGCAAAGAGCTTTGTTGAACACTCTCTCAAGCCAATGATTTAGCCAAGAAAAATAACTTTTCATAGTCAGTACACTGTGCATGCAATCACAAAATCAGTAATTAATTTATTTAATTTAATTAATTAATTTAGTCTCAAAGAATAGTAATGAGTGGTTTGTTTCATTCTAGTTACCCAGTAGCCGCTTCGTGTTTTGTGCCTTTTTATGCCTCTTTAGTGAATTGTGATGTTGTGTCAGTTTTTAATGGCAAAATATGGTTTGGCGCAAAAACTCATTCCACATGGTCCTTAATTTGATAAAGCATTTGCTGGTTGTATTTATTGGTTAGTTATATGAACTTTTACTTTTTCTGATGGAATTGAGACAAGAATTTGTACACAGTGAAATAATAATATCCTCCAAACTCTCCCTCTCTCTCTCTCTCTCTCTCTCTCTCTCTCTCTCTCTCTCTCTCTCTCTCTCTCTCTCTCTCTCTCTCGCAGGTGTGGGTTTTCTGTGCCTGGTAGATGTGGTGCCCGTCAAAAATGAGGATGGTGTGGTGATCATGTTCATCCTAAACTTTGAAGTCATGACTGAAGACAAACTGTGCAGCCCCAACCAGGGGCTGAACCATAGGCTGCCTCTCCCCTGGCGCTCCACAAGTATTCCTTTGCCCCTCTTCCATTAATAAACTTTCAGATTTTGGCTTGAATAATAACATAACATTACAAAACCCAACTTCTATTTTCATGCCGAACAGCTTCCATCTCTGTTTCAGATCGAGCGCGTCGTATCCGTCTGCATCTGCCTCTCCTGCAGTCACACTGTAACAGCAAGTCATGTCTGCGTGAGGACCCTGAGGCAGGCCGCAGTACTGATATCTCTGCCACTACCAGCTCTAGGCGTGGCAGCGGTCATGAGTCTCTGGCTCTGGGAGAGCTCGTCTCATTGCCAGAACACGAGCAGGTCCGCCCTTCCGTCACCACACCATCGGGCACGGCATCCTCCTCCCTGTGGCCTGAGGACAGACGCACCCTCCTGGGAAGTGAGTCCACGTCACCTCCTTCGGCCCCTACACACTCCTCCACATTGCCCCTGGGCCAGTCCTCGCCACGCGCACACAGACTCAACCCTGACACCTCAGCCTCCAACTGCAGCCTGACACATAGCCGCTCGCGTGAGAGCTTCCACAGCATGCGCCGTGCATCCTCTGTAGATGACATAGAGGCCATGAAGCCTGAATGGGATCGCAGACACTCCATACGACCAGCTAGCAGTAGTACAGGTGAGCAAGCTGGAGCTCAGACAGAGGGCTGGGGCAAAATCAGATGGGATGGAAATGTTAAAGGAACAATTTGTTATTATAGAGCCCACTGCTGAATGTGATGTAAGCTGTAATAATACTGCATTTAAGTAAGTTGCAGTTACAGATACAGATAGTGTCACTGTATTACCCCACTAATATATAGTGGTGCGTGAAAGTTTGTGAGCCCTTTAGACTTTTCTACATTTCTGCGTAAATATGATATATATGATATATAATTTTAGGAATATAGTCCTAAAAGTAAATCAAGAGAACCCAATTAAACATATTATTTTCCTTAATAAATAAATGATCAAGTATAATATTTTTGTTTCATTTGTTTAATTAGGTTCTCTTTGTCTACTTTTAGGACTTGTGTGAAAATCTGATGATGTTTTAGGATATATATATATATATATATATATATATATATATATATATATATATATATATATATATATATTTATGCAGATATATAGGAAATTCTAAAGGGTTCACAAACTTTCAAGCATCCTGCTTGGTAATTCCCTGTGCTGTGCATATGAGTATCATGATTGGGTCAGACCCACAGTAGGTTCATAGTTTTGATTTTTTGACAGGTGCAGTGAACAACAAGTCCAACATGCTTAACTCTACCTCCGACTCAGACCTCATGCGCTACCGCACCATCAGTAAGATCCCCCAGATCACCCTCAACTTTGTGGACTTTAAACCTGACCCACTTATTGCTCTCCCTCCCGGAGAAATGGACATCATCGCTCCCTGCAAGCTCATTGACCGCACACACAACGTCACAGAGAAGGTCACACAGGTAAGAAACATGTACTGTTTGGGCTCTGGTGTTTGTTTGAGATACAAGTGATCAGGATTCGATTTTTTTGGTGGTTTAAAGTGAAAGTTGAAAGGTGGCGATTTTTTAATGTGACTTTTAGTTTATATCCACTTCATAATCTGAATTGACACAGTTTGGAAGACATTATGGACATGGAGGAAAGCAGTGACTTACTGAACATTGTCTGGCAAACTGTATTCAGTGTAATAATGTCCTTGTTATGTCTTGGCTTGTCCTGTATGTTTGGTGTGGATCTTTTATAAGGAAAAGAGTCCAGGGCTCAACTCTGATGACAGAAAAAGGTGTGCTAGTAGTGCTGAATCTAGAGCAGCAGGTGATCTTGTGTAGAGCAGATCACGAGTGAAAATTTTTTTTTCTTTGTTTGTTTTAGAAAGGCGTATTTTTTCTTATTGCCAGTGGCATAATTGCATAATCAGGCAGGTATTGGTCCATTGATAAAATGCAAGCATTATATCAGATAATATAAATTGAAGGATACATAGAGGAATGACATATAGATACAGTATTTATACAAGGTGTCTTTAATCTAAAATTTAAATCAAAATTAAAATTAATACATTTTAGATTTAAAACCATTAAAATGGCAAGACTGAACCGAAGGACCAGAAAAATGTTAAGAAGCTCAAATAATTATAAATGTGCAAAGTGTGCAAAGTAGTGTCTTCATAAAGTGATATTATAATACAGTTATTAGTAAGTCTAAATAATGAAAACAGTTGTGCAATGTGGCAGTCTTATAATAAGAAACTAGTGCTGCCACGGCGGACTACCAAGTCTTATCACTGTGGATAGAAATGATCTGGCATGATGTTCCTTGCGTGATGTATCATTGTAATGAGTATCATTCTGTCACTGCAGGTGCTAAGATCCTTTTCTTAGCCAAAGTATTATACAGAGATGGAGAGTCTTTGTTCGTTATACAGTCATTATAGATTAAAAAAATAAATAAAATAATAATGATAATAATAATAATAATAATAATAATAATAATAATTATTATTATTATTATTATTATTATTATTATTATTATCACAACTAGAACATACTGTAGACAAAAACCACAGATGAACTCCCTTAATTTCCATTATAAATGATCATATAGTTTGTGTTTCTCTGTTTCGCTGGTTTCTCTTTCTAGATGTAACTGGGTTAAGCTAATGCACCTCCGTGCCATGCTGTGGGTGTGCTCTTTCTGCACTGCTGTACAGAAATGAAAAGGGCGATTGATGGCGCTGGATGAAATAATGATAGATGGGGCTTCTGGGACTGTTCATTTTCGTATGAGACTCTTTAGGCTTATCGAGTTTGGGGGAGAGCAGACACATGACAGACGCGCTGTGCCAGAAAAGAAGCGTGCCATTGGCTCTTTGTGCATTGTGTTTCCCTGTGGCAGTAAAACTCCACATTTATGATACGTGTTTATGATAGTACAGTACAAAATTGAGCATACTACAGTATATTATATGGATGAGAAAAGTATGGATAATTCACTTGCAGGTTTACAACTGAAAATATGAGATGAATCCTTTAGAATCCTCGTGGAATGAGTTCAACAATGGGCTGGAGACTGTGTGTCATCTTGTGTCTTATTTGTCTATGATAGTCAGTGTATTGGGTTGGTGAATTGAATTTTTGACAGAAAACTTCTGAAACATGCCTTCACCCAAAACAAAAACTGAAAATATACACTCAAACCATACCCATGCAGATGTTTGATATGGACATTTACTGATGCTCTTTGCTTGTACAGTATGTGCAATATTTTATGCATTGCACTGCATGATTGGCCGATTAGATAATTGCATGAATGAGCAGGTGTACAGGTCTTCCTAATAAAAGGTCCAGTGATTGTATTGTCCTACTTAGTTTTAATTACAGTTTCTCTAAGTTTCTCTAGGGTTCAGATGCATTATTGATCTGTGAAATAAAAGCATCTTCTTTGCTCACTTTTTGGTAATATTATCAGATAAGCGCCATTTTATGAACAGCCTGTGATGGGTGAGCCATATGAGTCTTGGCGTAGCATGTCAGATTGTGCTCTGATGTGTGGCATCGGTGTGTACTGTGAGTAATGACTGAACTGTATGATTTAATACACATGACCACCTGCTAGACTGCGGGTACATGTGATTGATTTCCAACATGTGGTTGTGGCATTTAATTGAGCCATCAACGCTTATAGTTGCTCCTCGCTTCTCATAGTGAGCTGTTGTCGAGGTTTTACAGGTGAAAGATTCTCTCTGTGAAAAGGATCACAAAGTTACAAATAATCATCTTCTTATTTTCCACAGCAAAATCAGATAAGGAAGAATTCACTAATGATTGCCACAGTGAGTGTTAGATATATTTGAGTATGTACTTTGCATGGTAGATAGATTCTCTCTGCGTGTGTATGTGTGTGTGACTTGAAGCTTCCACTTTTCTGCTTGGACAGCTTGTCACACCTCTCAGCTGTTTGACACACACTGCACGGTGTGTTTCATTCAGGTGAAAGCGAGGCCACTCCAGCCCTGCAAACGTACTGCAGCTGCAGTGTGAGATGTTTTGCAGAACAGTTTGTGAACTGAACTTGCGTGCATGTGTCACACAAAGTGCACATTGGGAATACAATATAAGAGCCTGTATGTGTGTGTGTGTGTATGCGCGTGTGTCAGGATATGTAGGCAGCTTTTTCTTTAATGAATCGTTGTATATTTATTTTTATCAGAGACACACTCGCATACATTGACCAACATACACTCGGGCATAAAGACCTCTGCACGGCCTCTTTAATAAACATTTTGCTTTCTGATGCTTATGCTTTACTGTACGTTAGGTACATAGGTTCCCACATATGTTTCTGTCATAGATGTTTTAATAAACTTAACTTGTTATCACAAGCCTGTAATAACATGTGTAACCTATTGGTGGCAGTAGCAGGCAATACAGTTACAGCACCACCGACTCCAAGCATTCAAACAGCACTTCATCCTTTAAAGACACACACACACACACACACACACACACACACACACACACACACACACACACACGTATCTCTGTGATTAGTTTTAAGAGTGGTTATTAATGAAATTGAAATTGTTTGAAGTGTTTATTTAACTCTTATGTATGTAGTTTATTCATAATCCTTTATACTGCTATAGAGAAGTACATATTTATTCTCTACTAGAATAAATGAATCGTTGTATATTTCTACTAGAGATGCAGTTAAAATTTTGATTTAATGTCAATTCCTTGGTTTTGTTGCTTTATAGTAGCTTAGAAATCATTGGCAGATCCACAAAATATCTTCGCAATGAAAAATTAATGCCCCAAAGACCTTTCCACAGTTTACCAGAAAGTATAGCGTCTATTACTCATACCTCTTATAGTTTTAATCTCAAACCTAAGCCTGTATAATATTTATGTTAAAATTATGTTATAATTATGTTATTATGTTAATTTTAAGAAATTAAAATTCCACTACTAGGTTTTGAACAGAGTGAATCATCATCATCATCATCATCATTATTATTATTATTATTATTATTATTATTATACATGTGGGTTTCCTTGCTGGTAGGTTAAAAAAGCCACTCTACTCACCACTAGGTGTGAATGAGCATGCAAATGTGTGTATGATGCCCTGTGTTGGATTGGCATCTCATCCCAGGTGTATTCCCGACCATTGACCAGGATAAAGTGTTTACTGTTAAATGTCCAACATTTTTTCACAAAAAAAAAAGATTTTTATATTTATTTCTGTTTAGATCTGGGTTCTAGGGAATGTGTTACTCAAATTTGTGACTGATGTGAATATTAGAGCATTAGAACATTTCTGTGAAACTCACAATGCAAACACTTCATAATGTAAGAGTTTTGGCCTTGCATATCATGGAGAGGTAAATCCATACCATTTGATTATAGTTGGCAGAAACTCTTGTAAGCAAGCAAACTTTTTCTTTCCAAATTACTTAATGAAGTCAGCTTCTGAGTCAGTTTTATGTTTAATATCATTATATCTCAGTGTTGAGATAAGTAATGTGCTGGTGGTAAGGAACAACTAAATAGTTTGTGATGTAAATAATTCAAAAAGAGACTCAAACATTACATTACTCAGATTGGATCATTGTTAATGTTTATTTTATCCAGAGATTCATTTTTATAACGGGTATAATGAGCCACTTCTGTGCTGGCAAAGACTCCATTTACCAGAGATGACTGCGTCAGTCCCATAAGCATGATGTATTATAAATGAGGAATACTGTTTTATATCTAATACACTTCTATATCTAATGTGATTTGCCACCTATTGCCCTTCTCTTTGCTTCCACAAGCATTGTACATCTTGTACAATTTTAAACAACTAGAGTCGCACTAAGAGAGATGCATTGTGTTTTCATGTTCCTCCAAGTGCAGTTAATCAACATCAGATACTCTCCTACATCAAAACGCTGTCTGTGCCCAAGTCACGATCTCCATTAGGAGCCATATGCCCATGCATTTGCAGTGCTAACAACTAATTCAGAATCAGCTTAAGATGCTGCATCCTTGAGGTTTAGAGGCATCAGTGAAACATTAGTCTTTCCTTCATATCCGCTGACTGAGGGCCAAAATAAGCAAGCATGTGTCACTCTCAAGGTCGATTTACAAATTAGTTTGTCTTAACAAAAAACAAAAAAAACTTTAATCCATAGAAGACGTCTAAACACCCGTAAGCTCTTTGTTTCTCTAAATAGGTCTTATATAAAGAGACCTTACTGTCCATGGTCAGTAAACACTTGCCTTTATTTTCCTACTCAGTGTGTAGTGGCTATAGGCGTTTTGATCGATGTGGTCCAAAGTATTGGACAGCTGGCTGGAGTTTTGAGTGATTAGTGCAGAGTTCAGCCTGCTCTTATGTCTTTCAAATGCTTATTCAGATCCAGCTAACAAGTTTATGAAGGTAATAGAGTGACTGGGCTAAAGCAGGGAAATAATAAACTTTCTTCATTTGGCAGGTGCAAATTCGAAGCAATTTAAAGTCCAATTCAAACCTATAACTGAGCAGTTTAAGGATCTTGCTCAGGCATCCAACATTGTTTCTCTGGCATTTTAAACTCACAACCATCCACAGGGAACTGATTGTTTTTACCAAAACAAATGGGCAAAATTTATAAAGCTTTTCTCAGATTCTTAAACACAACATTTTAAAAAATATACAGGAGTATTACAAAATTCTTGACACTGTCTTAACAATACTATACTGTACTACTCTGTACCTGCAGAATCTTAGACCTGCAGGGACAATTACTGAAACAATTATGGACACAGCCCCCAAAAACAGTCAGATACAAATCTGTTACATGTGCCACATATTAGATTCCTACTTACATATTTATGAGTTACCATAATTTGATATCATCATCATCATCATCATTAAAGTAATTATTCACTGATCCCTTCTTTGTTGCATCAGAGTTTCACATAATCAGTTAAACAGAAACATAACAACAGAAAGTCAGTAGCACAAAAATGACCAAGTATTTCAAACTCATATTGAAGAACAGCTTGCACCCTGATTTATTGCTGGGGCTTAAAATTGGTCTGGTTTGATACTGAACTGTGTTAGGTTATTCTCTGTTTGGAGTTTCTTGTGTTCTCCTTGTGTCCATGTGGTTTTCCTCTGGGTTCTCTGTTTTTAAACCTCTCAAAATATGCCAGTAGTTGGATTGGTGTCTCTTAATTACCCCTAAGTATGAGTGTGTGTGTGTGTGTGTGTGTGTGTGTGTGTGTGTGTGTGTGTGTGTGTGTGTGTGTGTGTGTGTGTGTATTAATGAGTGTGAATGGTGCCTTGCGATGGACTGGCCTCACTCCCAGGGTTATCAGGATAGACTCTGGATGCACCGTGACCCAGACCAAGATAAAGCAGATGCTGAAGATGAATGCATGGATGGATGGATAAATGAATGAATGATGGAATATTAAAAATTACATTCAAAATAAAATGTTACGCATATAAATAGCCTCTCTTTCTGCATCTAATGTAGGCGTACCCTATTTAAGATGCACAAAGCATAGAATTGTCAAGAAATATTTAAACTGATGTCATAAAATGTGGCTTTTGAGAGAATTTAATAACACTGGGCAGTACTTGATCCAAACATAATTGAACAAGAGTGAAGTTAATATAAAGCTTAGATGATATTAATGTAGTAAGCGTACCAGCAAGTTCAAAACACCAGGCCATTAAAAGACCAAAAACCTAAATGCATTGTACTGTTAAAAATAGGCCTATTAAATTTATGACATTGTCAACGGTAATTTATTCAGCAATAGAGTGGCCGCATAAGCCATTTAACTTGCTTTTAGTCATGTCATGTTTTGCTCTTAGGGCTCAATGATTGCAGTGCACATAGGTCGATTAACTCCAGAGTAAAAGGTTAATCTTTCTAATAGATCATAAAAATCAGTATAACCCAGGACATTAAGACCAGAACTGTGGCTGACTTCTAGGCTTTCCTCAACTGTATGCAACTCAAAATGTAACCACACCTAATACTGTGGTATCACCAATTACATGCCTTTCTGACTTTTATATGACGTTTATATATGGGTGTAAAAAACTTTAAAGTTGGGCAAGGAGCAGGCGGGAACCGGCTGAACATAAATACAAGTTTAATGATAAACGAAACTCAAACATAAAATAAAACACACAAACGGAATACAAAGTGCACATGCATCTCTCTCTCCCTCCCCGGCACTTCCAGCGGCTCCTTTATCTCTCTCTCTCCCACTGATTAGACAAATCAGTGCCAGGTGTGCATCCTCACAGCCTGGCCACTCCCTCCTCCTCGTTACAATGGGATAATCATAATTTTAAATTAATTGGTGTATGTTGAACTTAATGTGTCAATATTTCAAAATAAAATAATTATAATCATGATTAATTAATAATTAACCAACTATGCTAATAAAACCTTCCAAGCTATCCCAACGTTTACGGAATTGGGGTTGTATGTTGCCTAATCATATGGCAAGTTTCTAAATAAAGATGTAGTGCTTTATTGTCATGTCAGCTGCACCTGTAAACACAATCTCCATTTCCCTAAATCCTCCACCAAAATAACAACCTACAAGGCTTATCACTTGATCCCGTTACCTTGCTTTCACTCCCCAGACTTCTAATAATACCCCTGCAGACAACAGTTGTAAGAATCTGAAGAATCTTCAGTTCACTGTGAAGTCACATTACCAAGTCTTTGCTATTGAGTGAAATGGTTCTGGTTTTGACCCTGCTTGTTTAGTTTATCGAGTTTGCCTTGCCTGTTGTAGCCTTTTTGTTGATCATTGCCTGTTTATGACTTCAACTATGTCCTTGCCGTGTGGATTTGTCTGCTTTTCCATTCGCATCAATAAACCTGCGCTTGTATCCATACCCCTGCCCTTGCCTGTCCCTGACATTCAGTGAAAGCAAAGAGGAAAAAACACGATATTGTTGCTCTATGGATTTCATCTACATCACACTTGATGTCCACAGAACAGGGGAAGACAGCCTTACACAGCAGATACAAGCTTGGCAAGTGTTTGCGCTCTTACAGCCCTCTTCTATCACCTGGAGAAAACTGACACACTGATAATGGTTACGTAAAAGTTTGCTCGGTCCATCTAATGCTACAAAAGAAAATCTCAATCAAATTGAGGAGAAGACCGTGTAACCGGATAATGTAGATTAGACAGTAGATAGTAAAACACTCTTTAGCACTGCACTACTGCACTATGAACACACAGGTGTTGCATGGCTTGAGTAACCCCTTGCTGACTAACTGCAGTACTAACTTTGGACTGGGACTTTCCATCCACAACATCACCTGATACAGAAACCAGATGCTAATACTGCCTTCAAGCCCTTTTAGAAATATCATAATTATGAGGTCGTCAACATGAATGTGACATACACAGCAGTAAGGATTTATGTGGGAGTTTTGCATGTTAAGATAAATGTCTTGCCGTTGATGATAAGAAAAATAAATAATTTGAATTTTTAAAAAAAAATTTAAAAAACCATTTCCCTAATAAAACCACTTGAACAAACACCACGTCATAATCATTAAAACACATACTTAAAACACATACTGTATACATGAACGTCCATGGAGGATGTGAAGGCAGCATTACCAATAGGGACCTATGTGTAGTGTTTTCCAACATTATGCAATATTAGTTTTGCAATATGCTCATGATATGCTTGGTATTTTCTTGACCACAACACAGGCTGTACTCTGGCATAGAGTGGCATTAAACGAGAAAGGGTTGTGTTAGATTGTAAATTGTAAATTTCTCCAGATTCTCAGAATCTTTTGATGATATTATGTACTGTACATGATGAGATATTCAAAGTCTTCACAATTTTACGTTGAGGAACATTACTCTGAAATTGTTCCACAATTTGTAGATGCAGTTTTTCGCAGATTGGTGAACCTCTGCCCATCTCTACTTCTGAGAGACTCTGCCTCTCTAAGATACTCTTTTTATACCCAATCATATTATTGACTTGTTGCCAATTAACCTCCAGCTGTTTCTTTTTAGTAACACTTACTTCTCCAGCCTTTTGTTGCCCCTGTCCCAACTTTTTTGAGATGTGTTGCGGCCATCAAATTCAAAATTACCTTTTTTTTTTCCTTAAAATAGTAGATTTCCTCAGTTTATACATTTGATGTTTTCTATGTTCTATTGTGAATAACATATGGGTTTATGAGATTTGCAAATCATTGAATTCTGTTTTTATTTACATTTTACCAGTATGGTGTCATAAATGGTTTAGACTTTTAAGGTTTCAGATTTTTCAAAAAAAAAAATCATTAAGCATTACTGTCTGTGCAGGCAGTAATGCTATTTTAGGCCACAGTGGCTTGAAAAATACGACTGCAGTGGTATATTTCAAATGTCATACTCCATGCTGGTAAGCACTGGTATTATACCACTAAGTTATTATTGCACCTGCACAAAAATCAACCTGCATGAATTTTGGATAATTTCGACATGTAATGTGTGTGTGTGTGTGTGTGTGTGTGTGTGTGTGTGTGTGTGTGTGTGTGTGTCTGACCTGATAGGATGCTTTCAAGAGCTTATCATTTATCAGCGATTGTGCGTTAATTTTCAGTGTGTATAAGATATGGTGTTGTGTGACGGTGAGTTCCAATTATTTTTCATCGTATTGAAGTATAATTTAGTTAGCTGTGTGCAAGAAATTCGGATGTCTTATGTTTCCTGGTTGTCTTTCTCTACATGTCTTTTTTCCACTATGGCTTTCTCACCCCATTTCCTGATCCACACTTGTACAAGGAAGCTTTTATTTTGTACAGCTGATAGCTGTTTACCCCCTTCTGCTGGCAGCCATTTTATGCATGTTTGAGTGCATGCGTGTTATATGATATGATGGCATATTTGTATATTAGTGTGGATAATGTGTATGGGAGTGTGCTGTGGTTGTGTATGCAGACAAGACATTGTTGTAGTGTTATTGTCATTGATGTTCAAATTCACTGAAGAAACAAATGTAGACTAGACTATGCATTAACATCAGTCTAATTCACCTTTAGTCACTCACCTCAATCAACATGCACATGCACACACACACGCACGCACGCACACACACACACACACACACACACATCCATGGCTGACCCATTTTGTCAGCCCTCATGTCATTAATCTCAGTGAAGTGGGTAAAGGGCTGGACTGGCTGCTCGCCCTTGTCCCTGGACCCTAATTGATTCAGGCTCTGCTCGAAGCAGCACTGATCTCGAGTGCATCAGTCACACATGCCTGGCTCTTTTGAGCACCACCCACCTGTCCTAGAACATCAAATTCTAAACCCTGTAGAATTTACGCTTTTGAATATCTACAGGAGACATGTTCTTTGCATTTCTTCAAAGAAGATCTCTGGGGCTGGTTGGAGCAGCAATTCCTAACTTACATCTTACAACTGCTAAATAGGTCATAGCCAACTATTGTAACGTCAATCAAAGAATACATAGTGCAAATACGATTGGACTAACCTGTGTGTCCATGTGAAACGAATATTCAACAAGAATAGTAGTTAAGCAGTCTGTGTTATTAAGTGAACTTACTTTCACTACAAGAACATCTCTAGTTAATTTATGCTACTAGCAATGGAAAAAAATAACCGAAATAAAAAATGTTTTAAAAAAAAAATAATAAATACATTTTTTTTTTAATTAAAAAAAGTGACAAAGAAAATAATAACCTACATGAATATATATGAATATACATATTTGGAAGGACATTATAGAGATTAAAAGATTGTTGATCAAAGCAAGAGATGATGTATCAGCTTGAAAAATGTCAGCGTTCTCCCTGATAAGCTAACTGTTTGTAGTGGTATCGTTGTTGATGCATTTGTAGAGGACTACTTTGATTCAAAATCAATCTTCCCTGTCTAAAAGACTGCTCAATATTATATATTATATATTATAATGTATTATATTGTATATATTAAATGGCCAAATGCACCACTTTGATAAGCTAGATAATGGAGAGAGAGAGAGAGAGAGAGAGAGAGAGAGAGAGAGAGAAGCAGTTAACTAAGATCTGTCTCTAAGTAAGGCATAAATTTCACACTCATTCTGCAAAACTTCAAAACCTGTTGGTGCAATAGTCTTAAATTTGCACTAGAAAATTACGACTGAAGTTTTATGACCAAACATGCTGTAAGCCCTCTTGGTGCCATCAGCCACAAAATAAGAGTTGGCCCCTTGGCAATAGCACTTTATTTTAGACATGGATAAGAAAGAATGATGATGGTACTCCTAAGAGAATACGCTCTCACAAACTATTGTACAGGTACATTTTTGTTCTCTGTGGATCTCAGAAGTACACCAGTGGTCCTCATAGCAGATGATACAGTAGAGGCTATGCCTGCTTATAGTTAAACTAATTGGCCAGATAATTTTGACATTTACCTGTAATGATTTCAGCCACTGGCCAAGTAGGGGTATTATTCTGCTGAGCAAACAGTCCTCAGGCAGGCTATTCTCCAGCCAGCCGATCCATCATGACAGAGAGTGGGGCGTGTGAGTCAGACAGACTCATCTTATGAGGCAATGGAGTGAGTAGAGACACTGGGGTGCTCCATCACAGACCCACAGCCACCATCATACTGCTGCAAACAACACACTAGAACCTGGTTTGCATGTGTAAAAATATGATAATAACCAGTGAAACATATGCATGCTGTTTTACTCACCGGGCCTATAGGGGGTCACATCTTTCAAAATGACCAGATAGCACTTGTCTGGTTTGCATGTTTGCTTGAAATAATTGTTTAATATAACCACTATAACATTGGTTTCATATTAGATATTCACTGCACATTCGCAGCTCCATTGTGTTTCTCTGTAAATTACCAGCAACACTATGGAATGGACATAAGTCATTAATAGCTTACTGTATATAAGAAGTCAAAATTATAACTGAACAAAAATAAATAGATTAAGATAAAAAAGAGACATTTAATTATTTGCTAAAGTCTCAAACAGTCAATAAAGTAAAAAAATATCTTTACCCCATAATTTTTCATTTACTGTCACTTTTTTTTTCTCATGCACCTTATTTTATCAACTCCAGTACATGTTTAGTTATTTATCTATTTCCTGTTTTCCTTATTTCCACTTATATGATAATGAAATGAGCGTGTCCAAACCTGTCCAGACATTCATTGGTCCAGGATGTTTGGGTCTGATTTTGATGGTTAATGCAGGTTAGAGTGATTGAAAGTGTCAGTGTTGACCATATTGCCTTTGACCAGTTTGACAGCATATAGATCAAACTATGCTCTCATCAATGAAAATGTTGGGACAGTATGTAAAATGCTAATAAAAACAGAGAAGTGATTTGTAAATGTACTTTGACTAGTATTTAAACAAAAAAACGTATAAAGACAAGGTATTTGATGTTTTACCTAATCAACTGAATAGTTTTTTGATAAACATTTATTTTGAAATTGATGCATGCAACACGTACCAAAAAAGTTGGGACAGGGGCAATTTAGGACTAATAGTGATGTGACAAGTTGAAATAAGAAGGTGCTGTGAAACAGGTGAGGCAATTGTCTAATCATAGAATATAAGGAGCCTCCAAAAAGGCCTTAGTCCTTCAAGAGCAAGGATGGGTCGAGACTCGCCAATCTGCCAACAGATGTGTCAGTGAATAATCCAACACTTTGAGAACAACATTCCCCAAAGACAAATCAGTAGGATTTTGGGCATTTCACCTTCTACAGTGCACAATATAATTAAAAGATTCAAGGAATCTGGTCAAATCTCGGGGCGTAAAGGGCAAGGCCGAAAACCACTTCTGAATGTGTGTGATCTCCGATCACTCAGATGTCACTGTCTTAAAGACCGTCATGAGTCTATAATGGATATCCTGACATGTGCTAGGGAACACTTTGGCAAACCTTTGTCAGTGAACACCGTTCGCCGCTGCATCCACAGATGCAAGTTAAGGCTTTAGTATGCAAAGCAGAAGTCATACATCAACACTGTCCAGAAGCGCCGTCGACTTCTCTGGGCTCGGTGTCATCTGAGATGGACAGTAGCACAGTGGAATCGTGTTTTGTGGTCCAACGAGTCAACATTTCAAATAGATTTTGGACAAAACAGTCGTTGTGTTCTCTGGGCTAAAGAGGAAAAGGACCATCCAATCTGTTATCAGTGTCAGGTCCAAAAGTCAGCATCTCTCATGGTATGGGGGTGTGTCAGTGCCCATGGCATGGGTAACTTGCACATCTGTGAGGGCACCATTAATACAGAAAGATATGTACACATTTTGGAGCAACATATGCTGCCATCCAGAGCAGGACAATGCCAAACCACATTCTGCCCAGATGGTTGCGTAAGCAGAGAGTGCAGGTGCTAGCATGGCCTGCCTGTAGTCCTGACCTGTCTCTGATTGTGAACGTGTGGCGCATTATGAAGAGCAAAATAAGGCAACGAAGGCCCCGTACAGTTGCGCAGCTGAAGAAATGCATAATGGATGAATGAGGGAAAATTCTACTTGCTAAACTTAACCAACTGGTGTCTTCAGTGCCCAAATGCTTAATAAGTGTTATTAAAAGAAAAGGTGATGTTACACAGTGGTAAACAGTTGACTGTCCCAACTTTTTTGGAGTGTGTTGCAGATCTGAAAAGTGTGTCATCAGATTTGAAATGAGTGTATATTTTCAAAAATAAATTAAATTCAACATAAAACATAAAATAATGTGTTAATATTGTGTGTTCAATATAGTATAGGGTGAAGTGAATTTTCAAAGGACTCTTTTAGTTTTTTTTTTTTTTTTTTTTTTTTTTTTTTTTTTTTTTTTTTTTTTTTTTTGCATTTTCCATACTGTCCCAACCTTTTCAGAATTGGGGTTGTATATAAAATGTGCACAAACCGATCCATAATGCCATTACATGATAAAAGTTTGCCTGACTATTTTCATAGCCATACATAGGCAGGCCTGAAACATTTGAAAAATTGATACTGAAATTATTCTGCCACAATTGTCCATTTTTTTCTGCTCTATTCCATTCAATTGCCTTTGTGTCACTGCTTAATAATATCATTAATAAATCATTGGACTTTATATAGATACAGAGTGAATCAGGCTCTGTGTCAGCAGTGCTGAAGATATTCTTGGCCGTATTTGGTTCAAGCCGCACATACATTCAGGGCAAAAGCGCTTTAATGCTGTGCTTTATAAATTCTGGGATTACTAAGCAGCAATTAATAATGCAGTGCAATACCTTATGCACAGGCTTTAGGTTCTTACAGTATTCCATTTTGGCCAATTTTGCATGAACAACTATAAAGTAAAGCTTACTGCTAGTAATCCTTTGGAATTAATAAAGCACTACACGTAAATACAGACATTCGGCTCAGTGATTTAAATGTTTATTATTCCAAATTTGTAACTGTATTTATGTATGGTGAAAAACTTCTCTGACCATCCTAAATACAGTTACCCAGCTGTAGTCTCAATGACATCTATTGGCTTTAATGTGGAAGAACTTTTCCTAGACTGTAAGAGTCAGGAATTTGCCACCACAAAGCCAACAGGGGGAGCGTAATTCGAGGCAGAGCCAGAGGGGGGAGCGAAGTTCTCCGTGAAGCCAGAGGGAGGAGCGATGTCCTCCATGGAGCCAGAGGGGGGACTGACGTTCTCTGCAAGGCCAGAGGGGGGAAAGACGTTCTCTGCAAGGCCAGGGGGGGGAGAGACGTTCTTTGCGAAGCAAGAGGGGGGAGTGATGTCCTCCACATAGCCAGAAGGGGGAGTGACGTACAGCATGAAGCAGAGGGGAGGAGCAAAGTCTTCAGCAGAGCAGGAAGGCAGAGCAACATCCTCAGCAGAGCAAGGAGGCAGAGCAACATCCTCAGCAGAGTAGGAAGACGGAGCGACGTCTGAATGGTGCTGGGCATAGTGACATCCAAGGCAGAGCAGGGAAATGAAGTGACACCCATGGCAAGGCTGTGATCTGTAGTATCATTTCCTGAGGGGTAGAGAGGCAAAGTGACGTCCTCTGTGGAGAGTTCCTCTCCAGGACAGCAAAAAATCTGCTGCATCCATGTTTAGGTCAAGCTTTCTGTAATATAATCTAGAGGTGGTGGAGATGCAGAATTTATTTTTTTGAAAGTGACAGAACCATAAACTTAAACAATGGAGACAGGCATAAAACACAGAATATGACCAAGGCTGATGACACCACAAGAGCACAACAACAAAAACTTGACAAACTGGTGCTGAAACAAAGGAACATACACTCGTGAAAAAATAAGTACACCCCGTGGAAATTGTTGGCTTTTTTGACATATTTGGACAAGCAAACATTTGATCCTCCTTGAAACAGTGCCTATTAATGAAGTTGATGGACTTGAACAAAACCACAATCATTTATTCAACAGAAATACTAATAGATGTAATATTCTTCCGTGGAAAAAGTAAGTACACCCTTGGCCTCAGAAGCTAGTATTGCCCCCTTTAGGAGAAATAACTTCTTGTAGGCATTTTGCAAAGTTGTCCACCAGGCTTGCTGAAATTTTTGACCACTCTTCCATGCAATATTCTTTCAGTTGCTACAGTAGATGTTTGAGGGTTTTCTTGAATGTACTGCCTGTTTTAAATTCCCCACAACATTTCAATGGGATTCAAATCCAAGCTTTGACTAGGCCATTCCATTCCAACCCTCCATTTCTTCTTTTTGAGCCATTCCTTGGTGGATTTGCTAGTGTGCTGTATGTCTGCTGTTACTGTGGCCAAACAGCTCTATCTTTGATTCGTCTGTCCAGAGCGTATTATTCCAAAAGGCCTGGTCTTTGCTCATTGGCCAACTTTAGTCTTGCAAAGGCTTTTTCCTGGCACGCCTCACATGCAGGTCAAATTTGTGCAATCTCTTTCTGATTGTAGAAGCATGCACTTTGACACCAAAGTTGCAAGACTTACTAGCAGATCCTGTGATGAAATTTTGGGCTTCTTGGAGACTTCTTTTTGCATCAGACGGTCTGCTGTTGGGCTGAATTTGCTGGAATGGCCAGTCCTGTACAAATTGGCAGCCGTTTGAACTGCCACCTTACGGTGGAATGATGTATTTCAAATAATTTTAAGATCTTTTTTAAATCCCTTGCCAGGGATTTAAAATCTTGAACACCTGATTCTAAGTTTATGGATTTAAAGGTATGATAAATGTAGTGGTGTACTTACTTTTTCCATGTGACTGATCTGTTTTTTTGTTAATTTAAATTGTGAAAATTACTACAAAAAGTACATTTTATTTGTCATAGGCACTGTTTCAAAGAGGATCAAATGTTTGCTTGTGCAAATATGTAAAAAAAAAAAAAAAACACTTATTTTTTCACATGACTGTATATAATGGTGATAATCAGGGTGAGACGAGGCACAGGTGATTGCGATTAGGACATGTGACTGGGTCATGTGATGTGCAGTGGCTGATGGGTACTGTAGTTCGGCACCTCGTAGGTGACATCTATGATGCATCAGATAAATAAGACATGCCCCCTCATTATCATATAAGGTGTTGAGGTTGCAGTAGTGTCATGTACGGCAAGTGGAGATGGATGCATTTGCAGTTTAAGCATTTTATTAGAGAGGCAGGCAGACAAACGTTAGTCAAAGTCAAAATCAAGAAACAGGCAGAAGTCGGGAGATCTACAAACGACTATATCCAAAATATTCAAAATACACAAACCAGGAAACAGAACAAGGTCAGTAACTGGCATACCAAGAAACAAACAAACGTCTCAGCAAAGTCCGGCAGGTAAACACTGAACATCACTTTGCAACGAACAAAGACATACAGGGGTTTAAATATACAAACTAATGTATATTTGAACTGAAAACAGGTGCAACACATGAGGGAGACAACCAATTACAGGACATGGGTGGAGACAGGACATAAACCAAAACAAAACATATGGCAAAGTAAACAAAACTTGACAACATGGAAGTGTGGGCCTTAGTTATTGTGCGCCAAGCGTTTCTGCATGCAGTGCTTGGTGCGAGGGGGAAATCCCTGACAAGGAGTGACTAAAAATACTGGAGTCAATAAAATGAGAAGTTGAAAAAAAAACAGACAAGATATTATCAAATCAGGTGTAAAATAAAGTTTGAATTTATTTCACTGATTGTTTGAAATCATTCAAAGCAATAATGTTTGTGAAATAATTCAAATCCATATAGAATCTGATTGCATTTGTACAATGACAATGAAGGTATTCATATTCATAGATATCCTATTAATGACTTTTGTTAGTATGGGGATTCCCAATTTATCCCACTGCACACACAAATTACTGTAGCACTTGTAATTTGCGATCTTAGTAAATCAATGCCACAGTATGTTAGTTTAGGAGGCACATATCTGTGCACACACACACACACACACTTTTTTTTTAACATCATTGTGATCGTGTGTCTCTGGAGAGTCTGTGCATCGGTGCAGTGATGATACCATTTACTCAGACTGTCATCCTTCCAGCCTCTGCTGAAGAGTTATCTATCAGCATAAATATCACCAAGAGACAGCACTGAACCTACATCATAACACATCACATCCACACACTTGCAAACCTTTGGTTTAATACATTTTTCATTTATTTATTTATTTTTATTTTTATTCCTTTGAGAAATATGTTCACTTTAAACACTTTATGGAAATTCTGCCTTGCTGTTCTTTAACACTTTAGTTTAACACTTTATCAGAGACGTCACATTAGCAATGTCTCGGTGACCTGAGATGTTATCCACTAACAGTTTAACAAAATGGAGAAGATAAAAGTAGAAGATACTGTAAATCCAATCCTGTCCTTCCATGTTTAATTAATGACAATGGCCCTCTGTTTTCTGAACTCTACTTTTCCACAACCTGATTTCAAACTGTATTTAATCTGTGATGACCAACTTAATTATGACTTTCGATTAGTCACCTCCATTCCACATCATCTTTAGCTCACGCTTTTGTCTTCATGCTTCATTAAAAGCAGGGATCTTATTTTGGGCCCCATAACTCATCACTCCTTTACTATCAATAACTGTAATAAATGTAGTACCAACAATTATCAACTACAATGACATGACAAAATTAAGGATGGACAGATCTAGCCTTAAATTTTCATTATGATATCAATATCAAAGCTCTGAGTACTCACCAATATTCTATACTGATCTGACATTAGCTATGTTTCCATCCATGTTGCGAATTTAACTTATACAAAAAATTGGAATGTTGCAAAAAACATTTGCGAATAAATCAATCCGAAGTGTTCAAGAGAACAAAATCGTCACTTCTGGAGAAACTGGCACATCTTGCTCTCCACCATTTTTACTTTTCTGAGTCAATTATCCAATGACATGACGTTGAGTCAAAGTCACATGACTTTTTTTATGTGCATCGAGGAATTTGTTTCCATAATAGTTCATGACTTCTTATCGAATAAAAAAAAAATTATCTGCCTCAATTGAAAACACAAGTTTTTTATGCACATTTTAGAGAATTTATTCACATCTGGTGTTTCCATCCAGTGTTTTATTTATGCAATATCCCAAAATTCAAATAAACATATGTGGATGGAAACATAGCTATTGACATCCTTACAGCAGCTGAGCCTACTGACCTCTAGCTCATGTTATGTGAAATATTAAAGTCTGATTAGAATATATGACAGATCCGATCTCATTTCAGTCCCTCCAGGATTTTGCGATTTTGCGATTGCAGAAATGAATGTAAAATCAAGAAAACTCGCAGGAGCTTGCAATTTTTCAACAATTACTGCAGATTTTCCGCATATTTGGACCAAGACGTGTCATGTGACATCATCACAACGCGACCATGAGTAGAGCTAATGAGTCATTTACCAACAAACATCACTGCAAAAGACCATGCAAAACAATTTAGTGCAATTGAAACTTTGCCAATACAAGTAGTTTTCCTCAAAAAAGCACAAAAAAAACCTCCACAAATTGCCCCTGTGGGTTTCTTCTGGGTTCCCAGGTTCTCCCACTACCCAAAAACTTCAGTAGGTGGATTGGCTGCTGTAAATTGCCCTTAAGCATGACTGACTGTGTGATATTTTGTGTGTATGGTTTCATGTTATTCAAGGGTACTGTATATTTGTGGGTCTTATTCCAGTCTTTCAATGATTCACCACGACCCTGACCAGGATAAAGCAGTTACTGAAGATGTATGAATGCAATGTTTTTTTTCATGAAGATTTTTTCTTCTTTTCCCCAAATACCCTAATCGATATTGAAAAATGTCAAATTCCACGTTCACATCCCATATCTTACATTCTCTTAAGAAAATGTCTGTTTGACAGACATTGAAAACATGGTTGGACTGGACCTGATTAATCTTCAGCTCAAAGAAGTAGCTAATGAAAATCTGTGCAAATTTTAGACTACTCTGTCCATCTTTGTTATCTAATCTAAGTAATATAAATCTCTGAGATCCAGCTCCAATTCCTTATACTCAAACTTTGATCAGCTTGAAGTGAGCTGCTGGAGAAGCTTGCCATGGGAACCCCACGCTGAACAAGGTGCCAGACGCTTTCTTCCTGCTGTCCTATTTAGTGGCTTGTGGACCGTACCATCTGCCCATGTCATGGGTTTTGTGAAGAGAAGGAGAGAGTGGGAGGAAGAGCAGTCTGATATGATCTCTCTCTTTCTGCTCTATGGCCACTTGAGCCAATGCTAGCTTCACGGCCAGCCATGCACATGCGTTTCCTGATTTACCAGGCATATGTTCTTAATGGCAGCCAAGCATGAAAGACTAAGAGCTCTGAATTATGTCACACTGGCTGGGTATGAAAATTTACTGTGCTGGTATACACAGACATATACATATGCCTGACCATATGCTCAGTGTGGTTTAGAAGTAAGATGTAACGTCATCTTGTTATACTCAAGCAACACACACAGACACACATGTGTCAGTGAGAAGAGCTTGTATCCAAAAACCAAGGGACAGGGGCTTCAGTATTACACTTTTACATGAGATTTGTGTGTGTGTGTGTGTGTGTGTGTGTGTGTGTGTGTGTGTGTGTGTGTGTACACTAGTATATTCTTGTAGATATTATATAAAAGTATCCTCATACAAATTTTTAAAGGATTATTTTTAAATGAAACACTGCTGTTTGTGACATGATACAGCACCCCTGAAGCAGACAGGGTTAATGACTTTGCTCAAGGGCCCAACAGTTGGGATCTTGCTGGTGCTGGGGCTTGAATCCCAAACCTTCTCATCAGTAAACCCCTGGCATTTAACCATCAAGCCACCATTGCCCTATAAATGAGTGTATATTGTGTCATATCACTGTCTCCTATCCTCCATATATTCTGTTAGGTGGTGGCTGTTTTTGACTTTGCGTATGTAGCACTGCAGGACCAAAGAGCCATCAATTTCCCTTTATGCACGGACAGTGATAGAGTAATACATCATGCTCATGGAGCTAGTTTCTCAGACTGCCTGTGGCAATGCGTTTTGGCTTTCCTGTACCCAAGTCTGCAGCCAGGAATAGACCTGTCAGGAAACACTGGAGAAATAATTATCTAAAAGCCTGATTCACTGTCCTCAATCTCTGTATAGAGCTAATCCAGTTTAAATGAAACACAGCAATGATCCACAGAAACCACCAAGATCTCTGGGTTGCCCATGATATTGTATGCCCATTCAGTTATGAATCACAACCTGCGGGTATAAAAAGAGCTGCACTGATTGAGTGTACAATATTATATACAGGCGCATCTCAATAAATTAGAATGTCGTGGAAAAGTTCATTTATTTCAGTAATTCAACTCAAATTGTGAAACTCGTGTATTAAATAAATTCAGTGCACACAGACTGAAGTAGTTTAAGTCTTTGGTTCTTTTAATTGTGATGATTTTGGCTCACATTTAACAAAAACCCACCAATTCACTATCTCAACAAATTAGAATACTTCATAAGACCAATAAAAAAAACATTTTTAATGAATTGTTGGCCTTCTGGAAAGTATGTTCATTTACTGTACATGTACTCAATACTTGGTAGGGGCTCCTTTTGCTTTAATTACTGCCTCAATTCGGCAAGGCATGGAGGTGATCAGTTTGTGGCACTGCTGAGGTGGTATGGAAGCCCAGGTTTCTTTGACAGTGGCCTTCAGCTCATCTGCATTTTTTGGTCTCTTGTTTCTCATTTTCCTCTTGACAATACCCCATAGATTCTCTATGGGGTTCAGGTCTGTTGAGTTTGCTGGCCAGTCAAGCACACCAACACCATGGTCATTTAACCAACTTTTGGTGCTTTTGGCAGTGTGGGCAGGTGCCAAATCCTGCTGGAAAATGAAATCAGCATCTTCAAAAAGCTGTTCAGCAGAAGGAAGCATGAAGTGCTCCAAAATTTCTTGGTAAACGGGTGCAGTGACTATGGTTTTCAAAAAACACAATGGACCAACACCAGCAGATGACATTGCACCCCAAATCATCACAGACTGTGGAAACTTAACACTGGACTTCAAGCAACTTGGGCTATGAGCTTCTCCACCCTTCCTCCAGACTCTAGGACCTTGGTTTCCAAATGAAATACAAAACTTGCTCTCATCTGAAAAGAGGACTTTGGACCACTGGGCAACAGTCCAGTTCTTCTTCTCCTTAGCCCAGGTAAGACGCCTCTGACGTTGTCTGTGGTTCAGGCATGGCTTAACAAGAGGAATACGACAACTGTAGCCAAATTCCTTGACACGTCTGTGTGTGGTGGCTCTTGATGCCTTGACCCCAGCCTCAGTCCATTCCTTGTGAAGTTCACTCAAATTCTTGAATCAATTTTGCTTGACAATCCTCATAAGGCTGCGGTTCTCTCGGTTGGTTGTGCATCTTTTTCTTCCACACTTTTTCCTTCCACTCAACTTTCTGTTAACATGCTTGGATACAGCACTCTGTGAACAGCCAGCTTCTTTGGCAATGAATGTTTGTGGCTTACCTAGTGAACCAAACTGAGAGACCATTTTGAAGGCTCAGGAAACCTTTGCAAGTGTTTTGAGTTGATTAGCTGATTGGCATGTCACCATATTCTAATTTGCTGAGATAGTGAATTGGTGGGTTTTTGTTAAATGTAAACCAAAATCATCACAATTAAAAGAACCAAAGACTTAAACTACTTCAGTCTGTGTGCATTGAATTTATTTAATACATGAGTTTCACAATTTGAGTTGAATTACTGAAATAAATGAACTTTTCCATGACATTCTAATTTATTGAGATGCACCTGTAGTTACTGTATGTACTGTTTCTCTGGTGTATTTTATGGCATAGGCCAATGGTTTTCTATCCAAACTATTCATTACTCCCACTGTCGTATTTTTCTGTCTGAAATCTTCCCTTTGATTTATAATGGGATAAAGTGTTTATTCTGATGTGATTAATATTTGCCCGTCCCTTTGGTGACTTCTCATCTAGCAGAGTGTTTAAATCACAGCTCTTGCCTTTTTATTAGCTGAGCTGATTCCTGTTAGCCACACAGTCCTGTGGAAAATCTGTGCATTATTTATGGGCTACTGCAGGGTTGGTGACAGCAAACCAATCTGGAGGGAAAATGTTTTTATTGACATCACGCTGAGGCTTTTGCTTGGACTGTCACTTGTGTTGCTTTGCTCTCCTGCTAATTTCAGTCCATTATGTCCAAATGGTTTGCTGAGGGCAATGTATTTTATTCTATAAAATGCTATTACACTGCATTCGTTTAACAGAATTTCTGAAGTTGCATTATACATTCTGTAATAATCCAACCTTCTTTGTCTGTTCACTTTCCAATTTCTCACTCTGCATCATCATTTTCCACCAGTCTACTGTGATTGCACCTGAACTGTAGGAGATTCACTCCCTGTGTTTGCATTAACCTGGTACTAATTATTTCTTGAGGTCCAGGACCATATGTCTCCTATAATTGCTCCTCTGTTGAGGATCTGTGTCAAATGTGCATTTTTGTACTTCAATCACAAACTCTCCAGCAAGATACAAGGAGACATAGTTCTCCTCTACACTGGACTGGAAAAGGAAGTGCTTTTGGTTTAAAAGAGCATTTACTTCAAACTGTTCAGGGTTCTCAGCATGAGGTCAGAGTTGCCTTTGTAATGTATCATAAAAGGTTATTTACACCTGCAGAGAGGTGCAGTACAGCCGGAGAGACTGGTTCACCAGAGCAGCACTCTGCTCTTGGAGAAAAACCTTTTAGGCCAGGTTGCTGAGGATGAAACATATTTACCAGTAGTGGCTTTATATTTTGATATATAAAAATATTTTATATGTACAGTGTATATTATATTATTTGTTTGTTTGTTTGTTTGTTTAAATTATGGCTTTCTATTTTGATATCATTAAGTGAAAGTATGAATGCATTCTGCACCAAAATTTATGCCAGAAATGCATTTTCTCTGGATGATTGTTTACTCCTGTCCTTACAGTATGTGGTTCTAAGCTAAAAGGACTAATTGGGCTGTGTGATGAATGTGGAAGTGTTCATTAATTAAAGACCTGTGTGAACTCTCATGTGATGCATCGTTGTGCTAACAGTGACTAGATTACCTCCACCGTACACAGAATCACTCCTCAGGGGTCCTGAATCACAATGGTGAGTCATTCCATGCTAGCTGTGATATGACCGATTGTTATGAGCTCCATCACAGCAGGATTACTTCCCATAATGCCATTGGCCTGTCACACTAAACAAACAGCTACTTTACTGTATGTCTAAAGTCTGACTCACAACCGGGCCAGTGTGTAGCTATTTCACAGAGCATATAAATTTTGAGGTTCACTGTCCAAGTTTAATGCAAATAGTATGTTTACACATACTAATTTGAGAAATTTGAGAAATTCAAAAAGATGTAGTGTAGAATTAATGCCAAGATGTAATAGAAACAATGAGAATGTTTAGAACACTTTTCACAATCTACTCAATGTAGAGGAAGAGGAGAGCTATCAAGATCTGCTACAGATTGAATTTTTATTCCTCCACTACAGAGGTATTATATTTTCAAGTTGTCCATCCGTCTGTCCAAGAGTCTCGTTAGCATGATGTCTCAAGAATGAGTGATTAAATGTTTGTAGGATTTATATGGAATTATCATTGTCACCAGCAGATGAACTGATTAGATTATAGAATTGATTAAGGTCACAGCAAGGTGAAATGTCTAAAATAGTTTTTCTTCAATAGCTTCCTTCCCTTTTGAAATATGTTTCATGAGCATTTCTGGCATACAAATTAGTAACAAGAAGGACTAGATTGTGGCAGAGACATGCCCCATCGGTGCTCTTTGCGTCAGGTTCAACTTGTTCTAAATGCGCCAAATGATGGCGCAGTGATGCAGCAGGTAGCATTGCTGCGTTATAGCTTCTGCATCCTTGGTTCAATCCTGAGCTCAGATTAATGTATAGAGTTTCTCCTGTTTTTCCTACATGGTCTCCAGTTTTCTCCAACCTACCAAAATCATGCCTGTAGGTGGATTGGTGTTATTTTCCAATAACACCATGTACAAAAGTGTTTTATTCCTCCTATACCACAGCAATGTTTCAATGCTAATGTTTTAATTATTAAAGAAAATGTAGTACATTATAACTGTTTATACTGTAAAAGCTTGTTACTGTGCACATTTATACTCTTATACTGTTAGTTCCTGTTATCACTTATGTTATAAACCGTTTCCCCATTCCACAATATCAACATTTACACACTTTTCTTGTATTATTTGTTCCTGTGGAGCATCTGCCAAACATAGAAAACCATACTAACAAACTGGAAATTAAAGAATAACATTAATATCACACATTGGAAAAACCTAATAATGGACAACATTACAATGGAAAAACTCTCAATCAAAAATAAAACTAACAAATTTAACTCAATTTGGACACCACTGATCACCTACATACACCAGGGAATCACCTTTCAATTGCTATTGCAACTGTTGCCACAAAGCACACAATTGTATATGATGTCTTTGTATGTCATAGCATTACAATTTCCTTCACTGGAACTAAGATTCCCAAACCAGTTCCAGCATGACAATGTCCCTGTGCACAAAGTGAGCTTCATAAAGAAATGGTTTGTGAAGGTTGGTGTGGAAGAACTTGAGTGTCCTGCACAGAGCCCTGACCTCAACCCCTCTGAACACCATCTAGGGATGAGGCTGCACCCCAGGCCTCCTCGCCCGACATCAGTGTTTAACCTCACTAATGCTCTTGTGGCTGAATAAGCAAAAATCCCCACAGCAGCACCACAAAATGTAGTGGAAAGCCTTCCCAGACAAATGGAGGCTGTTATAGCTGCGAAGGGGGAACAACGCAATGTTAATGCCAATGTTTTTGGAAATGGGATGTTCATTATAGTTATATATAATTATATATAGTGAATATATTTTTAATATAGTATCCGGATACTTTTCCCCTTTCAGTTTAGTTTTTTTAAACATATTTTTAATGCTTTTGAATACATACTCTTTTGATCATATTTATTAGCACAAATTCAAAAGATTTTATGTGTAAAGAATTACCTTTAGTTCCAAGACAACATGGACCAAGTGTGCTAGATCCAGACTGGGACTAATCTAACACTCTACTGATCTCACTTCAGAGCTCCAGAATTGCAAAGCTATGCAATAGTTCCAATACAGTGAGCAGTGAGATGACCCACATTGTTTATATCCAGAACCTGCAATGCGCTGTTGACATACAATGACATTATTGTACATTAAGCAGAAGAGTTGCTCCTCTTTAGATCAGTTTACTGACGTCTCTGGCAGTTTGTTAGGAAGTGAGGATGGTTCTGTCTCTGTAATCCTATGCTGGGAGCAATCTATCTCCAAGGACTGCCTATCAAGGCTTAAATTTTCAGCACCTTGTTCTGGCTCTGGGGAGCACGATGAACGACAAAGTTGTCCTTTCTCTCACCTTGAGCCACCGCAGCATCACTAGTCTTTGGCTTGATGGCAGGCTGCCTGGTGTGCACGCTTCACTCTTTGGCACCTCCATGAGTGATTCGGGCAGTCAGAGTCAAACGCTTATGGAGGCAGATAAGCTCCATGAGTGATAGGAAGTGATTTTCAGTGACGACAGCAAAACTGCGCCACTTTCACTTTTACTAAAAAGAGCCAATCCTGGTGAAAGTTTATTCATTCATCTTCAGGAACATGATTGTGGTGGATCCGGAGCCTATCCCAGGAATACTGGGAAGAAAGTAGTACACCTTGGATGGGATGCCAGTCCATTTCAGGGCACTGTGCACATAGATATTTATACCTAGCTGCAATTTAGGGTAGCCAATCCCTCTATTGGCATGTTTTTTGGTAGTGAAGCCATACGGACACAGGGACAACACACACATAAACTCCACACAGACAGTAACCAGAGCTCAGAATAAAACCAGCGACTCTGGAGCTGTCCATTGCATTGACAAATCTTTTCTTAAGGAAGGCAGACAAAACTGTGAAGTATAGATCATTTTTACATCTCATATGCATTAATAATGAGTGCTAATGGGATGAATGCCACTGTATCTTGACTTTCATTTTGAAGCATGCTCCATCTTTTAAGAAATATGAAAACAGAAATACCAAAATCCATGAAACATGCCTCATGACTGTGTGTATGGGTGTAATCTTGTAAAGATGCATGGGCACAATCTTTGTTATTATGAGAAGTTGGCACAGAGCATCCTACCTCAGCACTCGCGGCTGTAAGTGGGGCAGCACACTGAGCGTCTGTAGGAAGTAGCAGAGCCATCCGTTATCTGCACACAGCCCAGACAAAACGGAAGCAGCAGCTGCATAGCATTGCTCTAAAGTGCTGATTTGGTAGCAAACTCTCCAGGCTCATAACTGACTTGGAAAACAAATGTTTTATTTATGTCCAACCCAATGTGTTAAAATGAAGTTGTTCATAATGGAAGCTAGTATCCCATATGTTACTATGTATTACTTGTATACACTCACTGGCCAGTTTAATAGGAATGCCTGTACCCCTGTTCATTCATGCAATTATCCAATCAGCCAATCATGTGGCAACAGTGCAATTCATAAAATCATGTAGATGTAGGTCAAGAGCTTCAGTTAATTTTCACATCAAACATCAAAATAGGAAAAATGTGATCTCATTCACTTTGACTGCGGCATGGTTGTTGGTGCCAGACAGGCTGGTTTGAGTATTTTGGAAGCTAACGATCTTCTGGGATCTTCAAACACAACAGTTCATAGTATGTATACAGAAACTCAATCCCTCTTTATAACCATGGTGAGCAGAAAAGCATCTAAGAATGCACAACACATCAAACATTGAGGTGGATGGGCTACACCAGCAGAAGACCACTTCAGGTTACATTCGTCTCAGCCAAAACATGATTCTGTGGGCACAGACTCACTGAAATTGGACAGTTGAAAATAGGTAAAAGAGCAGGAGATGTTTTTCCAATATTCAGCAGTTCAGTTACCATTCTTGTCCAAGATTCCTGTTCTTGGCTGGCAGAAGTAGAATCCGATGTGGAATTCTGCTATTGTAGCCCATCCTCTTCAGGGTTCAACATGTTATGCTTTCTGAGATACAGGTGTACAGGTGTTAATAATGAAGTGGATGGTGAGTGTACAGTATCTCACAAAAGTGAGTACACCCCTCACATTTTTGTAAATATTTTATTATATCTTTTCATGGGACAACACTGACAAAATGGCACTTTGCTACAATGTAAAGTAGTGAGTGTACAGCTTGTATAACAGTGTAAATTTGCTGTCCCCTCAAAATAACTCAACACACAGCCATTAATGTCTAAACTGCTGGCAACAAAAGTGAGTACATCCCTAAGTGAAAATGTCCAAATTTGGCCCAATTAGCCATTTTCCCTCCCCGGTGTCATGTGACTCGTTAGTGTTACAAGGTCTCAGGTGTGAATGGGGAGCAGGTGTGTTAAGTTTGGTGTTATCGCTCTCACACTCTCTCATACTGGTCACTGGAAGTTCAACATGGCACCTCATGGCAAAGAACACCCTCAGGATCTGAAAAAAAGAATTGTTGCTCTACATAAAGATGGCCTAGGCTATAAGAAGATTGCCAACACCCTGAAACTGAGCTGCAGCATGGTGGCCAAGACCATACAGCGGTTTAACAGGACAGGCTCCACTCAGAACAGGCCTCGCCATGGTTGACCAAAGAAGTTGAGTGCACGTGCTCAGCATCATATCCAGAGGTTCGCTTTGCAGAATAGACGTATGAGTGCTGCCAGCATTGCTGCAGAGGTTGAAGGGGTGGGGGGTCAGCCTGTCAGTGCTCAGACTATACACCGCACACTGCATCAAATTGGTCTGCATGGCTGTCGTCCCAGAAGGAAGCCTCTTCTAAAGATGATGCACAAGAAAGCCCACAAACAGTTTGCTGAAGACAAGCAGACTAAGGACATGGATTACTGGAACCATGTCCTGTGGTCTGATGAGACTAAGATAAACTTATTTGGTTCAGATGGTGTCAAGCGTGTGTGGAAGCAACCAGGTGAGGAGTACAAAGACAAGTGTGTCTTGCCTACAGTCAAGCATGGTGGTGGGGTGTCATGGTCTGGGGCTGCATGAGGGCTGCCGGCACTGGGGAGCTACAGTTCATTGAGGGAACCATGAATGCCAACATGTAGTGTGACATACTGAAGCAGAGCATGATCCCCTCCCTTCGGAAACTGGGCCGCAGGGCAGTATTCCAACATGATAACGACCCCAAACACACCTCCAAGACGACCATGTCTTGGTGATGGACTGGCCAAGCATGTCACCAGACCTAAACCCTATTGAGTATCTGTGGGGCATCCTCAAATGGAAGGTGGAGGAGCGCAAGGTCTCTAACATCCACCAGCTCTGTGATGTCGTCATGGAGGAGTGGAAGAGGACTCCAGTGGCAACCTGTGAAGCTCTGGTGAACTGCATGCCCAACAGGGTTAAGGCAGTGCTGGAAAATAATGGTGGCCACACAAAATATTGACACTTTGGGCCCAATTTGGACATTTTCACTTTTGTTGCCAGCGGTTTAGACATTAATGGCTGTGTGTTGAGTTATTTTGAGGGGACAGCAAATTTACACTGTTATACAAGCTGTACACTCACTACTTTACATTGTAGCAAAGTGTCATTTCATCAGTGTTGTCCCATGAAAAGATATAATAAAATATTTACAAAAATGTGAGGGGTGTACTCACTTTTGTGAGATACTTTATGTAATGAGCTCATACTGGTCTTTAACCTAATATCACCTCAGTAATAAAACTGAAGCCAGTCCAAAGTCATTGGAAGATATGATATCACTTTAATCTATAATAAAATCTGCTGTGAGGTGCTATAAAGGAAATTACATTTTTAAAACTTTGATTAGATTCAGAAAGCAGTATGCCTATACCCCAGAGCTATAGGCCCTCGAGTTGTTCTCAAGTCTAATTAGGAAACGTCAAATGTCTTTACATCTTATTTACTGTTTTTATCTTGCTTATTAAACATATGAATTACAATATTCACTGCAGTATACATAATGTGTATAAAAGCAGCCACTGATGTCTATTTAAAATGCATTGCACAGTGATAGTGGAAAGGAAAATTACTTTTATCTACTGCACTAGCAGGGCGGTTATGTGAGGTCATATTACGTACTACTTTCCTGTTATTTGTTAGCTTTTAAATATAGCAGTACATTTGATTCCATATATATGAAAACAATTTGTTCAAAACAGTTTTATATATATATATATATATATATATATATATATATATATATATATATATATATATATATATATATATATACAGGTGCATCTCAATAAATTAGAATGTCGTGGAAAAGTTCATTTATTTCAGTAATTCAACTCAAATTGTGAAACTCGTGTATTAAATAAATTCAGTGCACACAGACTGAAGTAGTTTAAGTCTTTGGTTCTTTTAATTGTGATGACTTTGGCTCACATTTAACAAAAACCCACCAATTCACTATCTCAACAAATTAGAATACTTCATAAGACCAATAAAAAAACATTTTTAGTGAATTGTTGGCCTTCTGGAAAGTATGTTCATTTACTGTACATGTACTCAATACTTGGTAGGGGCTCCTTTTGCTTTAATTACTGCCTCAATTCGGCGTGGCATGGAGGTGATCAGTTTATGGCACTGCTGAGGTGGTATGGAAGCCCAGGTTTCTTTGACAGTGGCCTTCAGCTCATCTGCATTTTTTGGTCTCTTGTTTCTCATTTTCCTCTTGACAATACCCCATAGATTCTCTATGGGGTTCAGGTGTGGTGAGTTTGCTGGCCAGTCAAGCACACCAACACCATGGTCATTTAACCAACTTTTGGTGCTTTTGGCAGTGTGGGCAGGTGCCAAATCCTGCTGGAAAATGAAATCAGCATCTTCAAAAAGCTGGTCAGCAGAAGGAAGCATGAAGTGCTCCAAAATTTCTTGGTAAATGGATGCAGTGACTTTGGTTTTCAAAAAACACAATGGACCAACACCAGCAGATGACATTGCACCCCAAATCATCGCAGACTGTGGAAACTTAACACTGGACTTCAAGCAACTTGGGCTATGAGCTTCTCCACCCTTCCTCCAGACTCTAGGACCTTGGTTTCCAAATGAAATATAAAACTTGCTCTCATCTGAAAAGAGGACTTTGGACCACTGGGCAACAGTCCAGTTCTTCTTCTCCTTAGCCCAGGTAAGACGCCTCTGACGTTGTCTGTGGTTCAGGAGTGGCTTAACAAGAGGAATACGACAACTGTAGCCAAATTCCTTGACACGTCTGTGTGTGGTGGCTCTTGATGCCTTGACTCCAGCCTCAGTCCATTCGTTGTGAAGTTCACTCAAATTCTTGAATCGATTTTGCTTGACAATCCTCATAAGACTGCGGTTCTCTCGGTTGGTTGTGCATCTTTTTCTTCCACACTTTTTCCTTCCACTCAGCTTTCTGTTAACATGCTTGGATACAGCACTCTGTGAACAGCCAGCTTCTTTGGCAATGAATGTTTGTGGCTTACCTAGTGAACCAAACTGAGAGCCCATTTTGAAGGCTCAGGAAACCTTTGCAGGTGTTTTGAGTTGATTGGCTGATTGTCATGTCACCATATTCTAATTTGTTGAGATAGTGAATTGGTGGGTTTTTGTTAAATGTAAACCAAAATCATCACAATTAAAAGAACCAAAGACTTAAACTACTTCAGTCTGTGTGCATTGAATTTATTTAATACACGAGTTTCACAATTTGAGTTGATTTACTGAAATAAATGAACTTTTCCACGACATTCTAATTTATTGAGATGCACCTGTGTATATATATAAAACCATTAGCCTGAGAGTAGGCTAATGGTTGCGAGGCAGGAATTTGGCCAGTAGTTGCTGCAAGCCTTTTATAATCAATCAGTTGGTGTGTGAGAAGTTGGGAATTACAGAGAGGGGTTAAAGCAATGCAAATATGCGCACACATGATGCAGTATTAGACCATAAACACATCATAATGAAACTAAAGCTGAATCCCGGACATTTTCTCAAATTTAGAAATCCCGGCCGGACGATTTTTTAATATCCAAAAAAGAGGACATATCCAGGAAAAAGAGGACGTATGGTCATCCTAATTTAACATTTAGTTAAGTAACCAATAAACCAAATAAGCCAAAGGAAAAGAAAACCTGCAATGATCGGCATAAATAACATTTTTTGTGGTTGTTAACTGGCAAAATTCCAGCAGGTTCAAATATTTATACATGGAGACCAGATTTTAGAAAGTTACTCTATCAATATTTAGGGGCATGCTGTAATTTATTTATTTTATAAATTAATACATTAATACATGTTAGCTTGCTTTGCTGCTTTGTTGACGCTACTTATGGTTTACTTAGGTCCATCGATTGGGCAAACAACACAAGCAGGGCAAAATGAAACCAGGGAGGAGTTGCATGGAAATAGTGGCAAACCCACGCAAAAGGCGTAAACTAGGAGAATTACATACATGAATACAGAGATAATGGATAATTGAACACAGCAAACAGATGTGCTCCATAATCAGCTGAGTGGGATTGATATAATGAATGGACTGGACTGGGATGTGAAGTTGCGTTGGCTCCTAGATTGGCGGTGGATTCTGATGTGGATGTGACAAGCTCATTGTTTGACAATGTTAACTAAAACAGCAAAATATGTCTGTTAAGGAATCCTTTATGTAAAGTGTTGCCAATTATTAATGCTGTTAGATCCAAATGTGTAGTAGGAACTTTTCCAGACTTCAGAAGAAAGCTTCTACAAATCAGAAATGCTCTTATGACTAAGTGTGTATCCTTACAGTGCCAAATTGCTTTGACAGAACTTCTGTTTATAGTTGAAATATGAACTACCAGTGCAAACAAAAAAGTTACAGTATGTGCAGAACTGATTTTTTTGGCCTCAAAAGTAGACTGAAGTACTGGAAACTTGACATTAAAGAACCATTTCTTTTCTACACTTCTGAGTTAAAGCCAAGAGAATAATGTGTAGAATATTGCGAAAGTCAGCATAGTCATGACAAGCATGCAAGCAACTGTATATCTTTTAGCTACTAAACTTGAAATATGGACATTGCGCTTGCCTCAAGTGCATCATTAAAATTCAGTGTTGCACATTTTTACAATTTTCAGACTAACGCCAAAAGAAATAAATAATTATGACTGACACTTTCACCTTTTGATTGAAGGTCAGCTGCAAACACAGTGGTTTTTGGAGATATTATATGCCATTTATAAAGACCGATGTCATCCAAACTGTCCACTCATCAACTTTCTATCCTTTCCAATTTGAGCTGATTTGCACAGAACCTGCAGAATTGCCTTTGTGAATGCCTTATTAGTCCGTAGGGAACAGTCTCAGGACGTAGTTAAGATATTAAACCAAAAGAATCCATAAAATCAATGAGGTTCATGGAGCTTTCTTTGGAAATATAATTGTCTCAGAAGACAGAATGAAATCCTTACCTTGGCTAGGGCCCCAGAACTGCATTTCTATAACCAAGGAGATCTTTGATATAGTCCAGACAGTGACAGAAGGTGCTGTAATCCAACCATTTCCTATTTACTTTGATGAAGTAGGTGGTTTTGCTTAAACACCAGTCAGGATCATCTTGACCCAGAAACGATTTAGATTGCAGGCACGTTTACTGCTTTCATTTTTAGCTGTGATTAATAGAAACCTGCCAATTTTCGAAAGCATGTTTGATTAAAAGAGCAGCATGACTCATGCCATGGCTTTAATTCTCATCAGTAATGAGTCTCTTCTGGAAAAAAAGAATATTTAAGTGCACAAACTGTACAAAAGGTACAAAAGGTACAAATTGTATGCTGTCGTAAAGATCTGCTGTCATCTCATCACACGCTGTTCTTTTGAGACAGGAATACTTGCTGTGCATCATATTCCTGCTGACAAATATATTTGCTCTTTTATGCATGACTCTGTATAATCTTAGCAATTACTTTGCACGTCTTTTGTACAAAGTAATATAAAATGCAACCATGTAGAATTATACCACGCACACATACGACATTTAGTAAATATTTAGTCTGTTCTTGGAACAAATGGCTAAATATCTAATAAGCTTATTTTTTTTAAATATGTGGTGCAAGAAACTATACAGACCAGTTTAGCATGGACTCTAGCATAGTCACTTGGAAATTAGATAAAACATTGTGGTTTCTTGTGTGGGTTTTTTTTTTTTTTTTTTTTTTTTTTTTTTTAGTTGCACTAGTTTCACCATATTTTACTGTATAAGGCAAGACACAGAGAGCTCTAACCATGTGACAATCTTCTGAAACCATTTCTGTTATTTTGTAAGAAAATAATCTTACCTCACTTTGAACCAAGTGGATGTTTTAAAATCAGTTATGTAAACATGAAGGTCATTAATTCCATGTGCTTAATATCAGATTAAACAGAATCAGTGCGTGTATGCTTTTCTTTGATCTAATGGCATCAGGCAAACATAGCAGGATGCATCCTGCAGTTTTACAGAGACCACCGACTTTCAAATATAAACTCTGAATAATTTTAAATGAGTTAACCCAATTAATGACTCTGATACTAATGCCAAAAAGCAGTTTGATATGGTGTATGCATGCTAAATATTTAGAGTTTGGGCATTTTTGGTGTAATGCTCTTAGTGTTTGCTACGTATTAATTATTACCTGCATGGAACATGTGTATACTGCATATGTGTGTAGAGTATTTACACCATTTTACAACAGTCCATGTATCTTCCAAGTTTGTTTTCATTAATAAATTCCTAATTTTGTGTCAAATTTTGTCTTTAATTTGTGTTACTTTGTGTTACACCTTTTGTAATGCAGCCGTGAGGGTTAGTAAGGTGAGCTTGATTGATTGATTGATTGATTGATTGATTGATTGAATGAATGAATGAATGAATGAATAAATAAATAAATAAATAAATAGGTAGATAGATAAATAAATGCTTCTGGGTGTTCTGTGTTTCATATTTTGAGTCAAACTGCATGCGGATTCCCAAGAGAATCCATCAGCTTTGCTCTAATTAGCTTTTTAAATCTGTACCTTTCATCTTTCGAGTTAATGAACCACTCAGGCAATTCCTCAGCGACTACACAGAGTTCTGTAATCCCAGCTTCCATCACTGTAGTGATGAGGTCAGTGCAGGAGTGTTCTCCGGCCTAGTCGATAGCCCTCGGACACGGCAGGAACCGCTGTGATTGATGAGCCAGACTCACTGATTGGAAAGAGTAAATAAAGATGAGTAGTGATGCCCAGTCACGTTATGCATCTAATTGATAAGAAGCACTGTAAATATAATATTCTCTATCCAGTTCAGGGCCAAAAAAAACATGACACTTTACTTCTGGAAGTAAGCAAAAGCAAGCAAGCAAACCTGTTTATAGCAATTAGCTCTAGTTATTTATTCTTCATTCATGTTTGCATTGTTGAGCATCATCTCAGTTACTCCTCAGGTCTCACTCTAATTCTGTTCTTTACTGCTTTTTTTCCTCTTAGTGTGCTTAATTTATGGCTCTGTGTCTAACAGGCCAAAGCTAAATTACAGCTTGTGATGAGTTCTCCAAGGCTGATTGATTGGGGTTATGAGAGCCAGGCAGTGGTTTTCAGTCAGTGCTGTCCCTCACCTCATCATTACAGTAATGAGGGTATTGACGTGGTACAGAGCAGTACACCTTCACCTACATATTCAGAAAGGATGTCTTTGTGTGTGTGTGTGTGTGTGTGTGTGTGTGTGTGTGTGTGTGTGCGCATGTGTGTTATGCATGTATATGAATAATGCATGCGTGTGCGTGTGTTAATTCAATGTGTGAGATGTTTTTACTGTGGATTTATTGATTGTACTGTAACTCATCAGTAATTGCTGTGTGTGTGTGTGTGTGTGTGTGTGTGTGTGTGTGTGTGTGTGTGTGTGTGTGTGTGTGTGTGTGTGTGTATTAATGTTATACTAGGTGTCTGGGAAACTCTCACTTAACCAGTATTATAAAGGGTATTTGGCAACCACTCAGATTTTTCAAGGACACATCATAGCGTTTTAAAAAGTCACGTCTGAACTGCACGCATGTTATAATTGCACACATATTAGGTAACTATACTCCATCCTTTAACATTTAGAGGTCCCCGCCAGGACTAATTGGAAGGGTCGAGTGTTCCATGGCCTTTCTTACACATAAGCACTGTTTGGTGTCTCAGGCACCCCAAAGGCTCATTATCATTACCAGGATTGTGGTAGTGTGACAAAGCAAGCACTGCTCAGACAGGTGCTCTATTTAATCTGTATGAATTACGGATACAGCGGACAGGCGTAGCTTTTGTGCTTCTAGTATGCACATGTTCCCTCTGTTGCTTGAGAGGCAGCATGCAGAACACGCAAAATCTAAATTTAATGTGCAGTAATTAAGCTTCAATCTGAGAAATATGTACAGTTCTTAATGACACTTACAGAAAGCTCTTAAATTTCTGCTTGACACTGCAACGTTGCAATTGGCAGATTTTTGTTTACTTAAAATACTACTTTTGCAATATTCAGCATAATGAAAGAAAGAGATTCCCACATTAGTGGGAAGTAATAAAACATATAGTACAATTTAGTGCTTTAAAATGCAGTTCTCTGTGTGTTTTCTTTTTTAAATCAGGGGTTCAACACTACATTAGGACCTTTCAAGAGGACAGCACACACTTTTTCAAAATGTTTCTTCGTCTGTCTTATATACATATCTGGTTATAAATCTAATAGGCATGTCTTGTGTGTGAATCAGATTTGTCCAGCTTTCCACTGTTTTTGCTAAAATGGTAATGTTTATTCTTTTTCTCTCAAACATTATCTCTGGTATTTCCCCAGTTTTATTTCCCCAGTTTACCACTATAAACAAAACCTGAGTAATCAGATATGTATTTATCATATACTTATTTAGATCTATAGATTATAGAGTTTGCTGAAGTACTGTGGAGCAAGACTATTTACAGCTTTATAGATAAGAATTAATACTGTATTCAATAGTTCATCTAAAATTTAACAGACTACCAGTGGGGTGTCAATACGCTTTCTGGTTCTAGTAAAGTGATAAAGAAATATGCTATATTTTGCTTGATCATGTAAGGGGAGTATTCTTTTTTTTTTGTCTTATCAGTGTTTGCTAGTTGAAAGAATGCTGTCTAGGTTATATACAAATTTACTTCAAGCTTTCATCAGACACTAAATACAGGAGTCCGGTACAATTAGTGCAGTTTTATAAGGAAATGAGCTGGTAAGTTTTATTGAGCATCTCGCAGAACCAGCCGCAGTTCTTCTGGAGACTTTGGCTTTGGCTGGAGACACTTGCTTCTTATTTTTGCAGCAAAACCCAGCAGCCTTCATTGTGTTTTTTGTCTGAAAAGTGTCTCTTACGTAATATGCTGCTTTCTTTAATGACATACAGACATTTTTCTGTAACATTTAATTTTGTGTTAGAAAACTAATGTTTGAGAATCTAAAATGTTTTTTGTACTGACTTGATAATGTAGAAGTCATAAAATAAAATAAAAAATCTATAACAGAGTTTGTCCTAAAAAAAATAGGGTGCCTAAAACTTTTGCACAGTACTGTATATAACTGGAACGCCATTATTGTTCAGCATGTAATCAAACATCTTGCTTCTTATTCGTTATGTTATTTACATGCTCCTCAAATTGGGTAATTCGGTGTTTATCATATGGTCTAGTGGATACATAAATAACTGTAACTAGTGGCTGTATATGTAAGATAAAAGTAATGGCCAAGAACAAAATCTTGTGGAATGTCAGACCTTACTTCTCTATATACAGAGAATTAACTCTTAACAATTAAAAATGAATAATGGGTAGTCAAATGCATATGATCTGAACTAGGAGAGTTTTATTCCTTTGACCCCTACACACTTTGCTAATCTATCTAGTAGAATATTGTGATCTATGGTTTACAAGCAAAGAGAGACAGGTGGCTAGAGGACAGTAAAATACCATTTACTACTTTAACCTGAACTGTCTCTGCTGTGACGAGGCCTATTTAACTGATTTTAGGGGTGTAATGCACTGACACCATCTGTATCGGTTTACTGCTCTGAATACTTGTACTTGTATTTGGATATAACCCTGAAGTGGGTGTGGCCTAAACTGGAAGTTTTTTTTTTTTTTTTTTTTTTTTTAAATAGAGATGTGCAGGAGACTTTTTTAAAATCCAGTTCACATAGTATAATATACTGTACATGATAAACTATCACATCCCTGACCAGGCAGTTACTAAGGATGAATGAATGAACACTGTAAATGCTTCATTTACATTCAAATTAATTAATGAGGTTTTTCTTTGTTCTGTAAGTTTCATATCTGACCTCTTGTTCATTTCCACAAGCTTTACACCTGACTACCTACCTGGATGAAAGTAAATATCTCATGCTCATTTGACTTTTTTATTGAGTCCCACATAACCCTAGTCTCAACTAGATGCCCTTACATACATACATGCATACATACATACATACATACATACATACATGCACTATATATATATACGTCACTAAGTGTAAAAGTGCTCTAACTTGCTTATGTAAAGCAGTGATTTATCAGGTGGAATACTCAGGCTAAATGGGGTGTGTGTAGTTTGGTAATGCACACATGTTTGAGAGAGAGAGAGAGAGAGAGAGAGAGAGAGAGATGGGTCGTATTTGCGTACTTCCTTGTTAATGGAGAGCTAGAGAGAATTAATCAAGTCCCACAGCTGGTGAAAAAGAAGGGACTTTGGGCCAGAGGGATGGAGAGGGGGATCAGACAGCCAGTAGCAATTAGAGCTGATCAAGTGGAGAGCATCCTCTGAGGGGAGGGGAGCAGTGGAAGAGACAGCAGAGAAAGATGGTAGGAGAGAGGGAGGGAAAGAGCGGATTGGCAAAGGGAGGGAGGAACGAATCAGTGTGAAGACCTGCTGGTGGATGGAAGCGAAGTGTCAGATGAGTTTAAAGCTCCCTGGTTGACTTTGACTCTCTTCTGAAGAGACTGACAGAGGGAGGAGTGTGAACAGTAGAGGGGAGGGCGGCAAGACTGAGAGTGTGGAGGTGCCTCAGGGTTTTCACACAGTCAAGGAGGCAGAGAGGGGAAGCCGGCTCACTGTGGCTCTTACTGTAATAGCAACGGCATCAGGGGAAACACGGACACAATCCAGCTGCTAGGCACCAAGTTTGGCTCAGGTCTCCAAAACGGGGCCCAAGTTTGATTACAGGTCAGAGGTGAAGAAGTCAGGGTCATTGGCGTGCTGGCTTGCTGGGGCGACGGGCGGGGACCGAGTGGACAGCGGGATGCCCGCTGTTCAGGTGGAAGTGATCAGATGATGAGCGAGATGTCGCTCAGTGGCCGAGACAGCATTGGCCAGGAGGGGGCGCAAAGCAGCAGGAACGGTCGCGTTAAAAGGGCAGTGCGTATATCCAGCATCGTTGCTCAGGAGGTGAGTGGAAGATTATTTAACCGATGTGCATAGCATGTGCTGAAGTTCTCGATGAACATGGTTGTACTGATGTGATATAGCTAATTAGCACTTGTACACTTAACGCATATTTTCTCATGCAAATGGGAGTGATAACTGTTTATTTGAGAATTAAGGGTAATGAATGCTTCTAGTTAGATACAATACTAAAGTTCTTCTTTCACATTATTGCTTCATATTATTGCCTGATTATTTCACTCAAGAGCATTTCACAAACTGAGAAGGGTTTCTAGAGCAAAGTGCTCCAGGAAACAACGACTTGATTTTCCTTCTTTGTAGAGTCTTGCCTTTGCCATTTCAGCAGTTCAGCTCTAAAACTCATTACTTGTCCATTTCCTTTGGTTCAATCGCATTACACTGTGTGATGGGCCTCAAAATTGTGAGCATTACTCACAACCTGCCCCTCACCCAAAAATAGAGGCCTTAAGGGACAGCAGGACATAACTAGAAAGAGATATTGTTACAGCATCCACTGTGTGTATTGTATCTTGTGTATCAGTATTTGAAAGAGAATATTTGAAAGTCATTTCATAGATCATTTGACTCATTATAAACTATCCTTTGCATATCTGAATCCAGTCTTTGCCCAGTCGCACACAGTGTCACACTTAAGATGTTTACGGATTCAGTAGTGTTTGAGGAACATCTGTTTAGATGAACTTTTGTAGGTCTCAGTGGTTTTTAGACACTCTCTCTTATTCTCACATGATGTGTGCCTGCATTAAGTGAAATCTTGTCATCTTCTTAGACAAGAGTGTGTGCTGATGGAAAAAATCTGTGTGTGGGTTGGGGGTTGGGGTGGGGGGGGGGAGCAGTGGCATAAATAGTGATTGAATAGGGATGCAGTGGTTTACCGAGGTTAGGGTTAGAGTAGGTATAGCATTAATTAGCCGCCTTAATAATTATGTCAATGGAAGAGCGACACAAGGAAAGTAATTCTTGCGCAGTGTGTGTGTGTGTTCAATAGGTGCTACTTTATTTGTTGCTCTGACATTTATCAGGCAATTAAGCAGTTTATTGATGCATAGTGCGTGCGGTCTAGGAAAGGTGACTTTATGAAGAATAGATTACTCATGAGAACTATCCTGAATGCATAGCAGTGTCATGTAGAGACACTCAGTGATTTTAATCGGTTTAAAGAAAACAACACAGTGAAACTGAGGTTTATTTCTGGAGAGTGCTGTTTGAGAGCTTGAAAATCTGATCATAAATTCAACTTTTGGATGAATGACTATGACTGTAATTGAGTAGCTGAGATTCTTAACTCCGTAATCTGTGTCATTCTGGATTACATTTATTATGGCATAGTTTTGTAATGTAGCTCAAATTATTTTATGAAAATCACACTGTAGTTTATATACAAGAATGGCGTTGATTTGTTCTCTTTGGTGTTGATTCATTTTCTATAACAACATCCCAGACAGTAGTTCTGACATTAACGCAAACCACAGGTTTATTATTAAAGCGTTCATTCTAATACGATCTCTTTTCTATAGTAACAACTTACACAGGGACTTGTATGGTGGGTGCCCCACACGAACGAATTTTAAAATGTGTGTATTGGTTGACGCTTTCTGTGAGGGGATGTTCATTTAGCATGATAGGAAAGTGTCTCTACTGTCAGTGCTCTGTAACAGTCAGAGGTAAAGCTGTTCATTTTATAACATGGGGAGGTTTGCAGGATGGTGTGCTTCTGGAGTTCCACAACATTAAATGTAACTATAAAAGTATGATGTGATGTTCTTTAATAAATTAAAAACCGTTCGCTTTGGCAATTTGCTGTGGTGTAAGAGGAATAAAATACTTCTGGGCATTAGTAACCTCTGCCTTGCACTGGGCCACATCACAACATGATTATTTTTCTATGACAGCATGCCCTGTCTTGTTTTATTTCATACGTGTACAGCATTTTAACTGCTTTGATTATCATTTTAATTGCTTTTGATTGCTAATTATCCAGGGTTTCTGACCTTTTTGTCTATGGTAACAGGTCATTTGTAAAACACATTTGCTAGGTTGATTTGTTTTACTTCTTTGTACAGCTGTGTATCCGCTGGACGACTGCATAAAGTTTAGTTTTGAACTGTTGCACTCTGCCTCATTGTTTTGAAATGTTTGTCATTCTTGAATTGACCTATTCGGCTACCTTATTGCATCTAAATGCCTGCATAATATCTCTCAGTGTCTCTCGCTCTTTTCGGACTCTCGTATTTGTGTACATTCAGTTCTTATTAAAAACCCTCATCTGTTCTGGTCAGCAGTCAGTCGTGGCTAAACAATGACCATAATGGGGAATATTCAGAGCCTGGGTGAATTATCATCTCTGAGACAAATTGCTGTTTTTATGGCCACCCCTTTTTCCTCGAGGAAAAGTTATGTCTACAATTTCTAGCAAGGTGGTCGGTCTTGCTACACAAGTCATCGAGGGGAGAACAGAGAGAAGAAGAGAGAGATAGAGAGCATGTGTGAGAGAGAGATCACAAAAGAGCAAGGAGCCGTCATCCATCACTTTTATAAACAGTGCCCTTATGCCCTTGAACACAGCAACCAGTGACTGTGGACAAATAAATCGAGACATTGTCCCCTCCTACAATTTAACTAGTGTCCCCTCCCACCACAGAAGCCTGCCATGCTGCTATTGGATAGATTGGTCCAGACAGAGACCCTCTGTGACCCTCCATTAAAGGGTGAGCGATGCATTATCCTAGTGTTTCAGTCACATGATTGTCATATTTGGGACAGAATTTCTTGCCTTGCTGTACAATGCAAATGTGACTAGAGGTAACAAGAGGTTTATCAACACAATGGCAGCAAACTTACCAAATACAGGTGCATCTCAATAAATTAGAATGTCGTGGAAAAGTTCATTTATTTCAGTAATTCAACTCAAATTGTGAAACTCGTGTATTAAATAAATTCAATGACACAGACTGAAGTAGTTTAAGTCTTTGGTTCTTTTAATTGTGATGATTTTGGCTCACATTTAACAAAAACCCACCAATTCACTATCTCAACAAATTAGAATATGGTGACATGCCAATCAGCTAATCAACTCAAAACACCTGCAAAGGTTTCCTGAGCCTTCAAAATGGTCTCTCAGTTTGGTTCACTAGGTAAGCCACAAACATTTATTGCCAAAGAAGCTGGCTGTTCACAGAGTGCTGTATCCAAGCATGTTAACAGAAAGTTGAGTGGAAGGAAAAAGCGTGGAAGAAAAAGATGCACAACCAACCGAGAGAACCGTAGCCTTATGAGGATTGTCAAGCAAAATCGATTCAAGAATTTGAGTGAACTTCACAAGGAATGGACTGAGGCTGGGGTCAAGGCATCAGGAGCCACCACACACAGACGTGTCAAGGAATTTGGCTACAGTTGTCGTATTCCTCTTGTTAAGCCACTCCTGAACCATAGACAACGTCAGAGGCGTCTTACCTGGGCTAAGGAGAAGAAGAACTGGACTGTTGACCAGTGGTCCAATATCCTCTTTTCAGATGGGAGCAAGTTTTGTATTTCATTTGGAAACCAAGGTCCTAGAGTCTGGAGGAAGGGTGGAGAAGCTCATAGTCCAAGTTGCTTGAAGTCCAGTGTTCAGTTTCCACAGTCTGTGATGATTTGGGGTGCAATGTCATCTGCTGGTGTTGGTCCATTGTGTTTTTTGAAAACCAAAGTCACTGCACCCGTTTACCAAGAAATTTTGGAGCACTTCATGCTTCCTTCTGCTGACCAGCATTTTGAAGATGCTGATTTCATTTTCCAGCAGGATTTGGCACCTGCCCACTCTGCCAAAAGCACCAAAAGTTGGTTAAATGACCATGGTGTTGGTGTGTTTGACTGGCCAGCAAACTCACCACACCTGAACCCCATAGAGAATCTATGGGGTATTGTCAAGAGGAAAATGAGAAACAAGAGACCACAAAATGCAGATGAGCTGAAGGCCACTGTCAAAGAAACCTGGGCTTCCATACCACCTCAGCAGTGCCACAAACTGATCACCTCCATGCCACGCCGAATTGAGGCAGCAATTAAAGCAAAATGAGCCCCTACCAAGTATTGAGTACATGTACAGTAAATGAACATACTTTCCAGAAGGCCAACAATTCACTAAAAATGTTTTTTTTATTGGTCTTATGAAGTATTCTAATTTGTTGAGATAGTGAATTGGTGGGTTTTTGTTAAATGTGAGCCAAAATCATCACAATTAAAAGAACCAAAGACTTAAACTACTTCAGTCTGTGTGCATTGAATTTATTTAATACACAAGTTTCACAATCTGAGTTGAATTACTGAAATAAACGAACTTTTCCACGACATTCTAATTTATTGAGATGCACCTGTATATGTCTTCCTGATATATGTACAGTATCGGTGACTTGTGTGACTTTTGCTAATGTTTTGCAATACTTGCTGCTGAGATCCAATTTTCAGTCCACCAGTTTGATTGGTCGAGCAGCGTTTCAAGAGTACCTATATTTACTATAGTCACAGTGGGATGTTTCCCTGTGTATATCACTCTGTTCATGTGTGTTTTCCGTGTAAAATTCTACTTCCTAGAGTTAGTGACATCATCAGTGGACATGGCAAACTATACTTTTGACTTAAATTATGAAAGCATTTAGATGAAGATGAAAAGGGTAAAGAGCCACCTATTTTACCAGAAGCACCTTTAACAGGAACGTACGAATCAATGTGAGCGCCGCAGCCCGATTTCGATTCCCGGGCAGGGAACCAACACAGGCACTAGGTTGCACTCAGTGCCGGTCCTAAGCCCAAGCGTAAAACCTGTGCCAAATCAAATATGCGTACCAGTGAACCACTGTGGCGAACCCTAACGGGAGCAGCAGAAAGAACAACAACAACAACCAACCAACCAATGTGAGCTAGCTAGCTAGCCAGCTTGCCGACATGCTATAGAGTGAGTGTAGCTTCTTCAGGATCAATTTCCATTAGCAGAGCAAAAATAAACAGAACATTTGGCCATATTGTGTCTGAAATGTCACTTGCTCAATATTAATGTCTTGTTTATAGATCTGTTGTATAAAAGCAATATCATTACCTACAGCTGAATATACTATATCAGAATAATGAAAATACAACTTCTTAATGAAGCACAGACTCACTCACACTGATGCAGTTCTGTCCTCAAAGTGGCAGTGATTATACAGTGTGAGGTCACATGAAACAGAAGGATAAACAGTGTCCAGTGTTTCTCAGTATGTATGTCTACTGCGTCTGTACATATTGTTATATTTTTAGTACTATTATAGTGGGGCTGACGCACTCCTAGATGTACAAATACACAAATAATATTTGTGTAATGTTCCTGACTCTTACACTAGATGATGTTTTCATCCTCTTTCTCGCTCTCTTCCTCTCTCTCTCTTTCTCTTTCTCTTTTTTTTGGCTCTCCTTGAAGCTCTGCGTCTCACTTGGCACTTGTTTGCGTAATCTTTCTCTTTCATTTTAAATGGTCTGTTCTAATGGGCGAGAGGCTGATTAGTGTACTGCTATAACTGGAACACCTAATGGAGGAGCTTTAAATATATGGAAATGAAAGAGAATGATGTAGTGACAGACTACTATTGTGGAATGTTTACATCACTTTCTTCAGGACAGCAGCAGTGTTAAATCACAATCAATCATTAATTATGCTATAATTTTCACAATATCTAAACTTGTACATTTGTTTCGCATAGGTTTCCTCCAGGTATTTCACAGTATCCCAGGAACACTGGACTCGAGGCAGGAATTTACCCTGGATGGGACGCCATAACAGGGCACCATGTACACACACATAGACAAACTCATCGTCATTTAGGGGCAATTTAGAGTAGCCACTCTGCCTACTGGCATGTTTTATGGAGGTGAGAGGACAGAAAGTGACATATTAAGTAAAAGACCACTTTTCAGATAAAAAATGAAATAGAGGCTGTCTTATATTATCTGCAGAAACAGACTCAAGTGAAACAGACAAAGTCTCCAGAAGAACTATGGCAGGTTCTCTGAGATGCTTGCATCAAAAGTGCAACAGTGTAGCTAAGAGAACGATGCTGTTTTAAAGGCAAACTGTGGTTTAGTTATACTAAACTAAAATTAAAGGCTACTATAAGATAGATGTCGAGTCATTAGTTTGGTGGGAAAGCAAGTCATAGGAAATAGGGTTCTGTTGTTTTTGGAATAGAGAACTGGAGGTGCAAAATGTATATTGGAATATCCATCCATTTTCCATACCGCTTATCCTACACAGGGTTGTGGGGGAGCTTGGAGCCTATCACAGGGCACAATCACACACACATTCACACACTACGGACAATTTGGAAATGCTGATCAGCCTACAATGCATGTTTTGGACTGGGGGAGGAAATCCCAAAGCACAGGGAGAACATGCAAACTCTGTACACACAGGGCAGAGGCAGGTTTTGAACCCCAAACCCTAGAGGTGCGAGGCAAATGTGCTAACCACTAAGCCCCACCATGCCCCCTATATCAGAATATCAATCCTGTTTTCTTGGTTTGAAGACTGGATGAAACACCTAGAGAGTAGCAGGGTGTCAGTCACTGTGCACCAGGAGGCTAGAAAGGTATATAGAGGCCATATTATGAAGACATATTTTATATGGTTTTGTATACTGGAAGCGAGCAGGGAGTAGTGTAGTATTTCTGGGTGATGTGTTCTACCTTCCAGACTCCAGCGTTTAGCCCTCATTATAATATTCAAGACCAGGGGCATTTCTGGAGTTTGATTACTACTGGGGCACAGGCCCCTCAAGAAATTTACAAAATTACTTACTCAGGGGTGCACAAGCACTCTAACACCCCAGCACCAGAGCATTCAATTCTGGTGACTTTGGGAGTAGTATTAATTAATTAATTAATTAATTAATTAATTAATTAATTAATTAATTAATGTTTACTGCTCCTTATGGTATTTTTTAAAATGTAGAAACATTTAATTTGTTACAACACCGAAGGAGAGCTGGATGCAGATGCGGTGCAAAAATCCATCACTTTATTAGGAACAGGCAAAGGTATTGGAACAGGACAAAATCGCTAGGCTAGAGCAGGTCAAAAAACAGGCAAAGTTCAAAGATACCAGCAAACAGAAATGGCAAGGGCTAAGCAAAGTTCAAAAACCAGAAACAGTCTCACATGGGTTAGGCAATAATCCGTAATCCAAAAGTGCTAAGCAAAGTTCAAAACCAGATAAACAGTCCATAGAAGAGTTGCTCGATATTGTCGGAACACAGGAACAAACGAATACTTCACAACGAGCGCGACCAACTAAAGTCCAACTAAAATACTGTGATTGTGAGCAAACTTGGAAATCATAAACAGGTGTGCAATTAGAAGGTGGGTGACTGTGAGCGTGGGAGTGAAGGAGTGTCCCGGGTAGTGTAGTCCGTGGCGGCCATGTTTGTAGGCCGCCGAGCATGCTGGGAAGTGTAGTGGTGTGCGTGTGAGTGCGCGTGGGTGGCGGCCATGTTCGTAGGCCGCTGTGAATCCTGGGAAGTGTACTCGCGCTCGAGGCGCGACCTAACAATTTCATTATTTTGAAGGCATCTTTGCTCTAGAGCATTTATTTGCATGTGCCTAAAACTTTTGCACAGTACTGTATATAGTTTTAATAATTAGTTTATATCACGTATAATGAGGTCGCGAGTCTCAATAAATACATTTCCACCAACAAAGTAAAAATGTGAGTGCAGACATTGATGTACAAAGCCATTATTATTATAAGATATATTGCAAAGATTGCAAGAGAGTAAGGGAAATGAAAATATCCATACAGCAGAAATGTGAAGGCTGAGAAAAGGAAGAAAATTTCTAATGCAAATTTTTGGGGCTAGTTTTAGGTCGTTTGTGTGTTATTTGAGATGTAGCTGGACTGGAAATTTGGCCGAAACCTGGCAACCCAGGTTAATGGTATTAGTTCTTCGTTTTGTTATCATACCTGCTGTATAGAGTGCTGTAACACAGTTGAACAAAGGTACATGTAAAACTGCTCAAATCAAGGTTACCCAAACTTCATTAGAAGTCAAACGTGATAGCCTCTTGGCTTCATTTTTTGTTGCTCTGTCGTTGTTAATGTTGTCCTGCCTCAGCAAAATCTATGGACATGAGCCATGCTGTGTGCTACTGAATACTATGTCTATAGTACTATGTCTGTACTATATGGTGGCATGGTTTAGGTCCACTTCTTTTAGAGGAAGGTGCTACTGCAAATCAATACAAAGTTCTTCTGCCTGATCATCTTCATCATCCATGAAGAAATATTTCTGTCCAGGTATTTATGACTTCACTGCAGTGCCAGAGAGGTGTAGAATATATAAGGTGCATCCAAGTACATCCAAGTGAAAGATATAACACCAAAATGTCAGAAAAAAAAAATATAAATAAATAAAAAACAGAATCACTGAGTTGGAAAAAGGATCCCCCCCCCCCCACTTTAATTTGCCTTAATTTTTTAATTACAGCCTTTAGTCTGTTGGGATATGTTTCTACTAACTTTGCACATCTAGATATTGCAATATTTGCCCACTCTTCTTTGCAGAACTGCTCAAGTTCAGTTAAATTTGATGGTGACCATTTGTGGACTGCAAGTGACTGCAAGTCATTCCACAGATTTTCAATGGGGTTTAAGTCTGGGCTCTGACTAGGCCATGCAAGGACATTCACCTTTTTCTCCTTCAACCATTGTGTGGTCAGTTTTGCTGTGTGCTTTGGGTCATTGTCATGTTGGAAGGTAAACCTTGTTCCCATTGACAACTTTCTGGCAGAGGGCAGCAGATTTTCCTCAAGAATTTGACGGTATTTTGCCCCGTCCATTTTTCCTTCTATCCTGACAAGTGCTCCAGTCCCTGCTGCAGAGAAACACCCCCATAACAGGATATTACCACCTCCATGCTTTACTGTAGGAATGGTGTTATTTGGATGGTGAGCTGTATTGGATTTCCGCCAGACATATCGTTTGGTGTTGAGGCCAAATAATTCAAATAATTCATTTAGTCTCATCTGACCATAACACCTTTTTCCATGTGGCCTCAGAATCTTCAAGGTGCGTTTTGGCAAAGCTCAGTCGTGGGTGGCTTTTTTCTTGCAGCCCTCCCATACAAGCCACATTTGTGGAAAATTTGTGATATTGTTGTCACATGCACACAATGACCACTCTTTGTCATAAATTCCTGCAACTGCTTCAGAGTTGCTGTAGGCCTCTTGGTAGACTCTCTGAGCAGTTTCCTCCTGGCTGTTTCATCCAGTTTGGAGCAATGTCCTGATCCAGGGAGGGTCTGTGCTGTACCAAATACCTTCCACTTCTTAATAATAGACTTCACTGTGCTTCTAGACATTGATAAATCCTTTGAAATTTTCTTGTATCCATCTCCTGACTTGTGCCTGTCCACAACTTTATCCCGGAGATCTTTTGACAGTGCCTTGCCATCCATAGTTGATTGTTTGCTTCAGCTGCAGTACAAAATGCTCCAGGAAAGCTCCTTTCATGCTGAGCTAATCAAAATGACCGCAACTGATCACAGTTGAAAGTCAAATGGCTTTGTGTGCCACTGAGAAGGTGATTAGCTACACCTTATTGAGTTTACAAGTCATTTTTAGGAGGGGGGTGATCCCTTTTCCAACTCAGTGATTCTGGTATTTAATTTTAAAATTTTTTTCTGACATGTTGGTGTTATATATTTCACTGAGTAAATACAGCTGGATAAAACAAAAACTGTGTCCGTCTTCATTTCAGGCTGAAAAGCAACAAAATGTGATTATTTTAAAGGGGGGTGATTCTTTTCTATACCCACTGTAGCTGAGGAAAAGCAGGCTGTTTAGAAAGACAGACAGTATAATCCAGGCTGGCATTTTTTCTGCACTGAACACATTTCCCACAATGCACTGCAAAACACCCTGCTATGAATAAATCTGGTTCAGCTTTAGCACAGAATTGATCATTTTGGTCTCCATTTCTCCTGTTTTGCTCAGGGGAGCATGCAGGAAGATAAGATTGGTTTTTCCTTTAGTCACCCACCTGCTGTAATACAGTTGAACAAAGGTACATTGAAAAAGCTCAAATTGAGCTACTAAACCGTATGTTGTCAAATCTCAATTGCCTATTACAGGGTCACCCAAACAATTCACTAGAAGTCAAGTGTGATAGCTTTGTGGCTTCATTTTTTATGAGGCTCTATCATTAATATCGACTTGCCTCACCAAAATCTATGGACATGAGCCATGCTGGCTGCTACTGAATACTATATGCCATGGAAAATAACACATTAAATGCTAGTTTTATGCTGGAACACTCCTATAATTCCAAACAAACATGTTATTCTGATAAGTCACCAGTCTATGAGTCTCATTTATTCTACCAACACTTCTTCCAAAACCTTTATCTCCCTTATGTCTTTAGGAGTCTTCCAAATATCTTGTTATGCTTCATTACAGAATACTAATTATGAATATATGAATGTGTAAACTTTCACTGGCACCTGAGCTGTGATTTCAGAAAATATTTTAAAGTGAACAACTTTCCTGTACTATGCAAATCTAATGAAATAAAGCAAAGATGTTTTCAAAAACAATTCATTGAATGGTCTTTAAATGTAAAATAATAATAATAATAATAATTAATAAATAAATACTCTGAAGAGCAGTAAATAGTTCAAACTAAATTAAATCAATGTGCTGCAACCAAGCACATCTACACACATACAAAGTTCTTTGCCCAGACATAGAGGCAATCAAACGCATAGCCTACTGCACAATTTCTCAGTGATGTTTTAATCCAAATATACTCTGCCTCCCCCTAGCCAACTTTTGGAAGCATTGCAAAGGACATAATATGATGATCTTTATACATCTTCATAATAAATATGATAACTGGACGTGTAGATGTTTAAAATGTGGCACACATGTTTCAGCTTGGAAAGAGTGAAATGTAGGGCTTTTTTGTATTATTATTACTTTATATCTATTCTATATTTATATTTACACTTATGCTGTTATAAAATCATTTATAAGTCATCATGGACTTGTGTTGATTTATACCTGCATGGGTGCATTTTAATCAGTGCTGTTTAAATTGGCTGTTTTTATATCATTCATCTTTTTGTGCTTTTCTCTGCTTTCTCTTTTATTGATGGCAGCTTATTTCTTCCTGTATCCTATCTTCCTGCATGCTCCCCGGAGCAAAATAGAAGAAATTAAAATCAAGATGATCAATTCTGAGCTGAAGTCGATTTATTTGTAGCAGGATGTTTTGTAAGGCATTGTGAGAAATATGAAACTACATTATATGCCAGCCTGGGTCATATGTCTTTCTAAACAGCCCACTTTTGCTTGTCTATATGGCTTCTGATGGTTATATTTCAAATACAGTTGAGTGACAAATTAAAGGAAAGTAAGGTTTTGGACAAGCTGCAAGAAAAGCTTCAATGTGCCATGGCATAGATTGTATAAGTCTCTGGAACTGTATTGGGGGGATGAACATCCTTCTACCAAAAGTGTTTTGATAATGGTAGAGAGCGCTGTCTAGTTCAAGTTCAAGTTCAGTTTATTTGTATAGCGCTTTTAACAATGGACATTGTCCCAAAGCAGCTTTACAGAAGTATATAAAATCAGGACAATTTAAATTTATGAATTTATCCCCAATGAGCAAGCCAGCGGCGACGGTGGCAAGGAAGAACTCCCTGAAACGATATGTCTAACATATCACTGCACATAGCTGTGAAGTACGTAGCATAGGATTAAAATTTTTATCATTATCAAACCATTCAGCGAGCCCTCTTGCACCTTGGATGGGGACATTGTCATCCCATCAGTATAGAAATGTTTCATCATTTGATAAAGCTGATGAGTCAAAATTACGTAGTATTGATTGGCAGTGACACTCTCCTGTAAAGGTACAAGTGAACCCAGACCCTGCCAGCAAAATGCCCCTTACAGCATAACAGTGTTCGAATTGAACAAAAGTCTGACCCATGTATTTCCATTAGAACCCTCCTGCTCTCCATACTGTCACTGAGACAGTGACCAGAGGTCAGTGCAGTCCTTGCAACCAGCTCAGAGATGGGCTACATTCCATAGCTCAGTTTGTCACCCTGAGAGACAGAAATCGAATTGGCTTGCAAATAACACTGATATCTATCCCATCCATCACAGTGACAAATCGCCATCAGAAGGGTGGCCTTATCCATCAGTGTGAGTCGTCCCCTTTGGTGATCGAGAGCCCAACAAGCTCTGACGGCTCTTTGCCATGAATCAGTGTGTTTGTGTCAGCTGCAGCCGGTTACAGTGATAGGGAGGACAACGGGGCATCATCTCATGCTGTGCTGTGAGTCTGTCATTTCCTGTAATGGCTACAGTACTGGTGCAGTGAAGATCAGAATGTCTGAGTAATCATGTTTCATTTCCCCAGTGGCATGATGTCTTTTCCTTCTAGTCACCACCTTGATCTGCAGTATTGTTCCTTTATGAACTCAATATGGAGGGACTGTTGTTGGTGGAAGGAATTGCTTGGCTAGAAACATTCATTCATCTTCAGTTTATCCTGGTCAGGGTTGCAGTAGATCAAATCCAGGGCTCAGTGGGTGCATTGTGAGAGAATTCACCCCGGATGGCACACCAGTCTATCTCAGGGCATCATGCACACACACATTCACAGACTCATCCACAATTAACAAATTAGCCTAACAAATCTGCCTACCTGCATATTTTTGGACAGTGGGAGGAAACTGAAGAACCCAGATGTGACCCACATGATGACCGAGAGAACATAAAAACACCACACAGACAGTGACTTGGGCTCAGGATCAAACCCAGAACCCTGCTTTTAACAACAGACATTGTCACAACTCAGCTTTATGGAAAGTCTGATGTAGATTTAGATCAAACAAGCTATAGATGACAGCTGCAAGGAAAAACAAGAGGAAGAAACTTGAAGAGGAACCAGACTCAAAAGGGAACCATTTAGAGAAAAGTCAAATTGTACTAAATGTGTTGAAATGTGACAGAGTGCTGTTTGTGGAAGGACAGGATGTGATAATATATGTAAATAAGAGTCCAGGGATGAGCACAGGACTGTTTTTTATAATTACAGCATCAGTTAGTAGGAGGTACAGTACATGTATACAGTATTCATGTAAGATTATCTACTGAAGAGGGAAGGTGAGTCTTAACCATAAACTGTTGTTGTAAGTTTTGTAACTTTCTTAGTGGTAGTGTAGTTGATTATTCATAACAAGTTTGCTGTCCAATTTTTGCTTCTGCAATTTTGCACGAAATAATATAACTCCTTTTAGGCAACATAACATTTCTGTTTTTGTGACAACCTTACAATAGCCTTTTATCACCAGTGCAAAACTAACAAATCAAAACGTCTTAGCAGATTGATATGATGTGCATTGTTGGTAGATGTATTACAAATTAAGGGCTGATCTACAAGATATAACAATTTCCGCGGACTAGCGAGTACTTTTGCTCTATGTGAGGGCTTCTGTCATGTAAATTTCAGTGAATTTCACAGTAATCAAGTTTTATTTGATTAATTCTGACAACTCATAATTAAGTCTGTTTAAAAGGGAATCAATTTATATTCATAATGAATCATGGCACACTTGATTCTTTCAGATTAATCATCAATGAGAGGGTTTTTTAAAGATCACTTTTTTTACACCCAGCAATCAGACCTATTATAATACATTAATCATGTGAAGTCTGGAAAGCTATAAAAAGAATGAAAACACCTTAACTGGTCAGATGCATTAACTTTGTGTGTGTCAGTTCTTCGAATTGAAATACAAATTACAATACCAATTCCAAAAAAGTTGGGACGCTGTGTAAGATGTAAATAAAAGCAGAATGCAATGATTTGCAAATCTCATAAATCCATATTATATTCACAATAGAACATAGAAAACATATCAAATGTTTAAACTGAGGAAATGTACCATTTTAAGGGAAAAAAATAAGGCAATTTTGAATTTGATGCAACACGTCTCAAAGAAGTTGGGGCCATGTTTACCATTGTGTAGCATCCCCTCTTCTTTTAACAACAGTCCGTATACATCTGAGAAGTGAGGAGACCAGTTGCTGGAGTTTTGCGAGAGGAATGTTGTCCCATTCATGTCTCATAAAGGATTATAGCTGCTGAATAGTCCTGGGTCTTCTTTGTCGTATTTTTCATTTCATGATGCGCCAACTGTTTTCAATTGGTGAAAGGTCTGGACTGCAGGCAGGCCAGGACTCTTCTACTATGAAGCCATGCTGTTGTAATAGATGAATAGATGCAGTATGTGGTTTAGCATTGTCTTGCTGAAATATGCAAGACCTTCTCTGAAAAAGACATCATCTGGATGGAAGCATATGTTGCTCTAAAATCAGTTCAAAAGCCTGCATCTCTGATGGTATGGGGGTGCATTAGTGCCTATGGAATGAGCAGCTTGCACATCTGGAAAGGCACCAACAATGCTGAAAGATATACCATCAAAGATGCAGGCTTTTGAACTGAGCACTGATATACGAACTTTTTGGAATTGGGGTTATAGATAAAAGATATATTTCTATATATTTCTTTTAAGAGTCTTACATTTTTAGAGTTTTAAATTAGGGTTGGCATTTAATTTTCGAGAGCTTACACTATATATGTTAAACAGGGTACAACTTTGTGCATAATATAAAAGCACTCGTGTCCAGTTTTACACAATAAATATCTCTGATTTTTGGAGGTTTCTCAACTAAAATGGCAGATCAGGTTAGTCCTGCTGTTATGAGGACAAAGGAACTGCACATGAAGTTTTAAGATGAAGTTGTTAAGACGATAAAAGCTGGAGGAGCTGGAGAAAGATCAGCACAGCTTTGAACTTTCCTAGGAGCACTCTAAAATCCATTATAAGAAAGTGGGGGGAAAAATATAGCACAACCCAGACCTATCTAGATCAGGCCAAACTAAGTGCTCGGACAAGAAGGGCAATTGTCAAAGAGGTGTCCAGCTACAACACTGAAGGGGTTACAGAGCTCACTGGTTGAAATAGGAGAACCTGCACAGCCTTCACCATCATCATCAGCTCTTCACAGGTCCAGCCTCTGTAGGAGAGTGGCTAAATGGAAGCCAATTCTCAGAAAGGTGGACATAAAGGCATACCTGGAGTTTGCTAGAAGGCATGTGACAAAAGACCAAATACTGCCCAACATCCAGGTAACACCATTCCTACCATCAAGGATGGTGGCGGTAGCATCATGCTCTGGGGTTGCTTTTCAGCAGGTGGAAATGGAAATCTTGCTGCCATCAAGGGCAACATGGATAGAGACAAATTCATGCAAATTGATAAACCTGTTGTAGTCAGCCAGCAATCTGTGTCTGGGGAGAAAATTGATGTTCTAACAGGACAATGAGCCAAAGCACATGGCAAAAACTACAAATGAATGGAGAGAAGGTTTGTGTTTTGGAGTGGCCGAGTCAATGCCCAGACCTAAATCCAATTGAAAATCTGTGGCATGACCTGAAAATTGCTGTTCACCAATGTTCTCCATCTAGTGTGGGAGAAAATGCCTACATCAAAATGCACAAAGCTCATAAAGACATCCAAGACAACAAGCTTTAATGCACTAAGTATTGACTCAGAGGTGATTACATCAACACTTATCCATTAAGCACTGTTTCAGTTTTTTATTTTTAATTAATTCTGAGAACATTTAAATAATTTATTTAATTTTATTTCAGTAGAGAGTGACTTCAAAAGGAATAGAAAAAAATCACATTCTAATATACTTAAATTTGATGTTGCAACATAGCAAAAAAGAAATAATCACTAGGGGGTGAATACTTTCTGGACATCCAGACTATTTATCAGTATACATGCTACTTTCTGTTTTCGATTTCAGACAGATAATGTACAAATATGCCATGCACTTTATACTCGAAAACTCTGTAGCATTTATATTTTAATCGAATTTGACTCTGTTTGTTCTAGTTTTAATTTACTTGGTGTTATTTTGAGCCGTTGGTCTTTTTCAAATTTTAGGCTTGTTAGAAATATTGGATTGAGGCCTTCCTTCACCCTAAGTAATGCTGACAAAGCAAGATGCAAAGGAATGTGTGCGTGTGCGTGTGTGTGTGTGTGTGTGTGTGTGTGTGTGTGTGTGTTCACTGAACTCTTATTAGAGTCCAGGCTTTAATATTTTTAACCTGCAGGTGTCACTCTCTACAAATGTTCACTTCCTCAGTGTAGGCCTACAAAAACAGAACCCAGTGAAATGTAACTTGCACCTGCAAGCTGTTCCTGAGGTACACACTGTTCTACACACACGCACGCACACACACACACACACACACACACACACACACTATGCACAAATTCACACCCTGATGGTGAAATTAGAGCTATTTGTCAGATATGAGTGCTGAAGCACAGACTCATTTGCGTTGAAAGAAGGAAGGGAGGCAGGCTTTTAATTTAACAGGTACCCACTGAGTTCTGTATAATGGTAATGAGCATTATCTAAGTGTGTGTGTGTGTGTGTGTGTGTGTGTTTAAACATGAGAGAAAGAGATGAGTTTGATCAGCATGCTGTGGGGAACGCCAACTCCATATGCTCATCCTATATCTCCTGTATATTTATAGCTTGACTTTCAGTGTGTTGCCAGATGACTTTTTTTTCTCCCTGAACTGTGATATTTTTATCCAGGCGTGCCTCAGGAGTCTCTAGCTGTAATATCTGTGATATAAAAAAAAATGTTTATTTAAACTGTCTATTTGTTTCCCCTCTAGCATTTTATTCACATGGTTTTGCTTCATGCAGAATCTTATGCCAATTCCACTGTAACTCTCACTTTCACACTTCTCCATCTTCAGTTGGATAAAATAATAACATCTGTTTTTTGCATCACAAGCATTGTGCTTTTCCTGTTAATCAGACATTGGAGTGTTGTGCCATGTTTTATCAGTCTGTTCTGTTTATGGATAGTTTCTTATGTCATCAGGGCAGTGGTAGCTCAGTGGTTAAGACGTTGGACTACTGATCAGAAGGTTGTGAGTTGAAACCCCAGCACTGCCAAGCTACCATTGTGGGCCCTTGAGCAAGGCCCTTAACCCTCAACTGCTCAGTTGTATAAATGACATAAATGTAAGTTGCTCTGGATAAGGGTGTCTGTCAAATGCCGAAAATGTAAATTTGGGGAGTTTAAAAAGCTGTAGCTTTCTAAAACAGATGGGGCAGTGTTTAGATGGAGAGCTCCCAGGTGTTAGAAGAAACATGGACTAATCAGAAATGTGCCAGATAAGATGATGTTCATGCCTCACTTTGCCTTTTCACTCATCTGCACATCATTTTTATTCCTGTTCTACAGCCCTATAAATAGACCAGAACTTCAATCATGTCTTTTCAATGTCTAATGATTGCAGTCTGAGCCTTTTATGGTCTTTACCACAGTCGTAGTCATCTTAGCATAATTAATCTCTTTTTGTTGTTGTATTTTTCTCATTACAACTCAATTTTGAAAAAGCAGCAGCAAAATCAAGCATTTGTGGCTGTAACAATCACAAAAAAAAACAAAAAAAAAAAAAAACTCGAAATCCTGTACGGTCTGTGTTATTGGAAAATAATCAACTTTGAGGTGGTAACTGTAACTGTCATCAAACCAACAATTGATTATTTTCCTAATAATGCATGCCCCAAAGTGTTTTAATCATTTCTTAGTAAACTGGTATGGAGAGGCACTATACATTAGTATTTGTGTCTTTGATTTATTTGTAGAACATTTTTCATAATAACCTCTGCCTGTACCTTTCGTCAAATGTGAGAATGTGTCTTGGTCTCATCCTACATCCTTTTGGACCATATATAGTCATTTTAGTTTGCTGGTACAGTGTGTAGTATGTTTGTGTGTGTCAGTATCTTTGTGTGAACAGGAATGAAAACAGTAGATAATTCAGCCTTCATCTGCCACAGTGCTCTCCTGTTCCTGTCTCAGTGAGAGTTCAGAGGCCAAGTCTGCCCATTAATTAAAATTGAAGTATTAATTAAACATGGAGCCTGGTACACTAATGGAATCTGTCACACTGTACCTAATTCTGTCACTGAAGCATTCTGGTTCTGTCTCTATTGCGAGTTTGCACTTTTTCCATTATGCAATCTCATGCATTTTCCATTTCCAATACAATATCTCTTGTAAACCTACATGGCAACTTTTATAAGAGTTTAAAAATCATAATTAATTCACTATTTCTGAGATGAAATAGAGTGAGAGCAGTGAACCCGGTCATTATCATCTCTATATCGAGTCCTCATCTCTCCTCCTCACTGTTTTCATCCTATTCACCAGTGTTTCTCTGTCAGACTAAACGACAGGGGCATAAATATTGCTGTGCTCTCTGGTGTGTCAGTGAGAAGTGCTGAGTTGTGTACCGCTCTGCAGTCGCTTGCCCTTGCCCCGGGCGTTTTGGGGCCTGTCGTCAGGTGTCATAATGACTGTACTGTTTAAAGCTTGACCTTTCCTGTTCTGAAATGTGTCTCATAATGGAGCTGGATTTTTGATATGTCAGTCATTTTTAATTATGTATTCTTCACTTATCCTGGTTGAAATGTTCAATGCTCAAAATGCTATCCATTTATGTTCAAAATGACATTACAGCATATTGACAGACATTTTATTTGTCATATCTTAAACATTCATAATACAGTGCTTGACACAAGAGCTTTACAGTGCAATGTTAGATGTCTTTTCAAGAAAAAGGCAAAGATAAATGAATTTCTCTAGTTCTCTTATTCTTTAGTTCTCACTGTTGCCCAGAAACTACAGTTAATATTACAGATATATGTAAAAGCTATAAGTGTCAAGTTTAAAGACAACAGTAGTTGATCCAAAGTGCTGTACAAAACATCATATAATGTCACATTAAATAACATCATAAGAATAATCATAAGTTTTAAGAGAAGATTTAAAAATGGCTAAAGATGGAGCGGCCCTCACGTGAAAGGGGAGACTGGGGAGAGCTTGCGATCAACAACATTAAAGGCTCGATCACCCTTTCATTTCAAACTGCTCAAATAATCATGATTAAATAACTGCAATTAGGCAATTATAACTGTGACAGGCATAACTAAAGTCACAAATGCCAGCCAGGTCACAGTAGGTGATTGATGGTTTAATATGAATGATCTGGGCAATGAGATATTTGCTTGCTTGTTCCCTATATCAAATTTTTTCAGGAATAATTCATGACTGTAATTTGGGAAAGCTGTTTGAAAGCTCGAACAGTGCAAACACTTCTGGCCTTTTACCCTTTCTACCCTACTGCATTATGTATGCTTGTCTGTTAAGCCCCGAACATTCCCACTTACAAAAGAGCAGAAGTACTGGTTCATAATTTCAGTATTCACCACTTCATGGTGGTGTATTCATTCATTCTTCATTTCAGTATTCACCACTGATCTAATGGCTAGCCTATTTCTGTTTCTGTTCATGCACAAATTGAATTTAAAATTCATAACACGTTAATCTACATCATCTCTTCATACACAAGATCAAATATCTAATATTAGCATGTGAATGTGAGTGTGTGGATCCCCTGGCTAAGTGTTAAAGCCTTTCTTTTTCCACTAGCACAACCACAGAAATCCCCCTCCACTTAAATTTAGTATCAGTTACAGAAGAGATCATAGTAAAGCATGGTAAAAGGTTGAGCTTGACTCCTGAAGCATGTGGAGCTCTAGAGAGGATCCGATGCTGATGCTAACCCCAGGGATGCTAATCTGTAGCTGCAGCTGTTAGCCTGGGCTGTGGTGGATGTTGCTAGCTGCAAGTGATGTTATCAGCAACAGTCTAAACCAGGAATATAAATCTAAAGTTTTTAAAGGTCAACTGGATAAACAAAAAAGAAATGCAAACTCCTCTGTCCAATCGTGTTTAAAAATTCTGGTTTTATTATTTTTTTTATCAAGTCTTGTCATTAATTTGCTAATCAGACCAGAGAAGATAAATGATAAAAGGTAACATATAGGCGAATTCCCTTAGTCATTCATAACAATGGGTAAGACCACTGAATATAGCTGTGGTGTGCGGCAAAAGGTTGTTGAGCTTAATAGCACAAGCATGGAAAATCCCCATTTCCACCATCAGGGCAATAATTATGAAGTTCCAGTCAACTGGAAATGTTATGAATCAACCTGGAATTGGACACGTGTCTATATTGTCTCAACGCACTGTGAAGAGGATGGTTCGAGTGGCCAAAAAATCTCCAAGGATCACAGCTAGAGAATTACAGAAGTTAGTTGCGTCTTGGGGTCAGAAAGTCTCCAAAACTACAATCCGAAGTCATCTACATCACCACAAGTTGTTTGGAAGGGTTTCAAGAAAAAAGCCTCTACTCTCATCCAAATACAAACTCAAGCGTCTTCAGTTTGCCAGACACAACTGGAACTTCAAATGGGATCGGGTTCTATGGTCAGATGAAACCAAAATAGAGCTTTTTGGCAATAAACACCAGAGGTACTTTTGGTGCACACAGAGAGGTAGCCATATGGAAAAGTAGCTCATGCCCACGGTTAAATATGGTGGTGGCTCTTTAATGTTTTGGGGCTGTTGTTCTACCGGAGGACCTGGACATTTTTTTAGGATACATAGCATCATGGACAGATATTAAATGAAAACCTGACTGCCTCTGTCAGAAAGCTTAAAATGTGCCGTGGTTGGATCTTCCAGCAGGACAATGATCCAAAACCAACACAAAAATGGTTAACTGAACACAAAATCAAGGTCCTGCCATGGCCATCCCAGTCGTCTGACCTGAAACTCATAGAAAACCTGTGGGGTGAACTGAAGAGGACCCCGAAATTTGAAGGATCTGGAGAGATTCTGTATGGAGGAATGGTCTCAGATCCCTTGCCATGTATTCTCCAAACTCATCAGGCATTATAGGAGAAGACTCAGAGCTGTTATCTTGGCAAAGGGAGGTAGCACAAAGTATTGACTAAAAGGGTGCTGATAATTGTTGCTCACCTATATTTAAAAAAGATTATTTTTTATAAAACTGTGTTTTATTTGCAATTGTGTGATATCCATAAGAGCAGAGTATTTTTGTAATTTTGTTTAAAAAAAACAATAAAGACTGTTACGACATGTGGTATGTAGTAGGACGAGGGAGTCAGGATGCATGCGCAGGGGAAACGTCAGTTTATTAGGAACAGGAAGTTCACAAATAATGGGACACACAAAACACCATCAAACATAGATCATCCACAAAAAGGGTAACAATAATCCAAAATGAGAGGATACTTAGCCGAAGAGGCAGTAATCCAAAAAGGTAGTAATCCAAAACACACAGGGAAAAATACGCGAGGCATGGAGGTGGTCTGGGAACCACGGACTATGAGCTAGGAAACAAACACACGAGGCTAGGAGATGGTCTGGGAACCATGAACAAAGAGCTAAGGGATAAAGCTCAGGCAAGGAGGTGGTTTGGAAACCACAAACAAAAGGCTACGGAACATATCTCAGTCAGGTTTGAACTGAACTAAACTAAACTAAACTAATACTCCGCCCCGAAGTGGAAACGGAGCGGCGTATTTAAACACTCAGAAATCAAATGCACAATAAATGACACCTGAAACAAATGATTACACAGAATGAATCAGACGAACATGAACCAATACGAAATAAGGAGGCGGAGACATGACACGAACCAAAACATGAGCACATTGTAGAACATGGGAGGCAGAGACATGACACAAACCAAAACATATGCACACGGCAGAGGTAAACAAAACGTGAGTTCATGAATGACAGAACAGAGGGTTTTTATGAATAGTGCTGGAACGCGCTCAGTGGAATGCGGAAGTATGCCACTCTCTAGCTTTGCAGCGGGAGCGAGGGAGCGGGAACCTAACAAAGACAAATTTTCACAGCCTTCTTTGCTTACATTTACCAAGGGTGCCAATATTAGTGGAGGGCACTGTGTATAACTGTGTATGTGACAAATAAAAATTTTGAATCTTGTTTCTAAATTGTATACTTAATCTTTAAAGGTGTACAGTATCTTAAACTTCTTAAACATTTTAAATCTCCTTTTCAGTGTTCAATATTTTTAAAATAATTAATAAAAAAAATAATTCATTTAATAACAAAATGTTAAATAATGTCAATGTTGTTTTTTAAATAAGAGCAATGAAGTAATTTTTGTAGACATTAAAAAGCTTATAATCAAACAGTTTTGTAAAATAATAAAATAATAATACTGTAATAATAATGTATTTTCATTTTACATATGAAAATACATTTTTTTCATATGTTGCTCAGCACGGCTACAGTGTTTTTCCAGTGATTGGTTTAATCCGCTGAAATACATTGCTGCTTCCACATCTGGGCCATGGTCCACCAGTTTACACCCCTGGTCTTGGGTTTCTTGCATACTGTTACGATTCCCCCTCGTGCTGATCGCCGAAGCGTGCGAAGTGACTTTCGCTTTGTTTACTTCACCATGTATGTTTTGTTTTGGTTCGTGTCTTGTCTCCGCCCCTGAGTTGTGATTGGTTATGTCCTAATATGTCTCAGGTGTCTTGTGTTAACCACTCAGTGTGTTCATGTATTTAAACCCCCATGTTTCCTAGTACCAGTGCGAAGTATTAGCGGAGTTACCTTATGTCCTGTCTATTTCCAAGCTGTTTGACATTGTTTCATGTTTCCTGGTTTCAATCCTGTTTCTGTCTCATGTCTTAGATTCTTGCCTAGCCTCGTTCATGCTGTTTGCCGATCGCCTGACCCATGCCTGTTATCTGACTACGCCATTGTCTCACGATTTGGATTACTGCTGTCCCGATAATTTTGACTGTTCTGATATTATTGCTGTTCCTAATAAAAGGACTTTTGACCTGCATTTGCATCCGCCAACCATCGTGTTACCTAACAGAATACTTCGCCTCACCATGGATGCAGCAGGGAAGTGGAGGAGACGTCATGCCGGAGCCTATGTACCCGCGTTTGATTCTGTTCTGTTTTCACAGTGGACTTTCATGTATCCCCCCGACGCCTACGATGGATTTTCTGTCTACCCCCAATGTTTTTGTTACAGGCCCAACTTTATTTTCTTAGCCTAGAAGACCCCAAACCTGACGAGAAGCAGTGGTTGGAGTTCCTTTTGTCACGACTCATAGGCTCAGCTCGCCAATGAGCGGAGTTTCACCTTGCCACAGAATCAAGAGAGCCATGTCAAGTTTTGTTGAACTGTTGGTAAAAGTGTTGGGGAGTCCTGATTTCGCTCCCGACCTTAAAAATTTCTTGGGGAGGGACCGCCTGTCTGATGGACACAGGCTGCCGTTCACCACGCACTACGAGAGGGAGCTGGCCGACGTGGCGGCCTACACCTCTCAGCCTCAGCCCCAGGTCAACATGGCACCAGTGACCCAGGTGTGCGCGACTGAGGGCTGCACCAGACAGGACAAACTACGGTGTCCCACATGTGTGGAACGAGGGATACAAGGCTCATACTTCTGAATACTTCTTGAAATTACTCAGGAGTGTTTCAAGGGCAGCTGGCGTACCCACAAACGGCTCCACAAGAGAGCACCTGCAGAGCTCCAGCCGGAGACCCAGCAGATGGTCTCACCTGCAGCGCTCCAACAGGAGGTCAACCTGGCGACCTCCAACCCAGAGCTCCAGCCGGAGACCCAACAGATGGTCACCCCAGCGGAGCTCAAGCCAGAGGTCAACGTGGCGACCTCCGCTCCAGCCATGTTCCAGACAGAGGTCCACGGGGCGACGTCCTCTCAAGCCACGTTTCTGCCGGAGGTCCACGAGGAGACCTCCTCTCAAGCCATGTTCCAGACAGAGGTCCACGGGGCGACCTCCTCTCAAGCCACGTTCCTGCCGGAGGTACACGGGGCGACCTCCTCTCAAGCCACGTTCCTGCCGGAGGTCCACGGGGCGACCTCCTCCCCAGCGCTCCAGTCGGAGGTCGACGAGGCAACCTCCTCTCCAGAGCTCCAGTTGGAGGTCGACATGGTGACCTCCTCCCAAGCCATGTTTCTGTCAGAGGTCAACGAGGCGACCTCCTCTCCAGAGCTCCAGTCGGAGGTCGACGAGGCGACCTCCTCCCAAGCCATGTTTCTGTCGGAGGTCAACGAGGCGACCTCCTCTCCAGAGCTCCAGTCAGAGGTCAACGAGGCATCCTCCTCTCCAGATCCAAAGCCAAGTTCCTGCCTGAGGCTGACCAGGCGGCCTCCAAGGCCAAGTTCCTGCCTGAGACCGACCAAGCGGCCTCCAAGGCCAAGTTCCTGCCCGAGGCCGACCAGGCAGCCCACCATGCTCCGCTCAAGCCAGAAGCCGACCAGGCGGCCTCCAAGGCCAGGTTCCTGCCAGAGGCCGACCAGGCGGCCCACCATGCGCTGTTCACGCCAGAGGCTGACCAGACGGCCTCCAAAGCCAAGTTCCTGCCAGAGGCCAACCAGGCAGCCCACCACGCTCCGCTCAAGCCTGAGGCCAACGAGATGGCCCACCACGCTCCACTCACGCCCGAGGCTGAGGAGACGGCCCACCACGCTCTGCTCACACCTGAGGCCGATGAGACGGCCCACCACGCTCCGCTCACGCCTGAAGCTGACGAGACGGCCCACCGTGCTAGGTTCAAGCCAGAGGCTGATGATGCAGCCTTCCAAGCATTGTTCCTGCCTCATGACCATAGACAATGCTTGCCTCGGGACCTGGGGGGCAGAGGTTACAATCTTGCCCAGAGGCCCAGGACTGCCAAAGCGCCTTTGGGGGGGCCTCTGTTACGATTCCCCCTCACGCTGATCTCCGAAGCGTGTGAGCAGCTTACTTCCGCATTCAGTGACTTTCACTTTGTTTACTTCACCACGTGTGTTTTGTTTTGGTTTGTGTCTTGTCTCCACCCCTGTGTTGTCATTGGTTATGTCCTAATATGTCTCAGGTGTTTTGTGTTAACCGCTTAGTGTGTTCATGTATTTAAACCCCCGTGTTTCCTAGTATCAGTGCGAAGTATTTGGCACAGTTACCTGGTGTCCTGTCTATTGCCAAGCCATTTGACTTTGTTTCGTGTTTCCTGGTTTCGATCCTGTTTCTGTCTCGTGTCTTAGATTCTTGCCTAGCCTCGTTCATGCTGTTTGCCGATCACCTGACCCACGCCTGTTATCTGACTATGCCATTGTCTCACGATTTGGATTACTGCTGTCCCGATAATTTTGACTGTTCCGATATTATTGCTGTTCCTAATAAAAGAACTTTTGACCTGCACTTGCATCCACCTACCATTGCGTTACCTAACACATACAGGTTAGAGCAGGGGAAGATATCAGTGAGGCCATATTATTTTATATTATTTGGCAGATATTCCAATTTTTCTGAACATGCTCACAGTTATGGTTCAATAAATTCAACATTAATGAAGGTTTCTAGTGTTCCTCTTGTGGAAAACCTCTTAGTAGCTTCTAGAGAAGTATTGTTTTGTCACTGTGATTTGTCCTAAGATGTTTGTAGTTGCAGGTAGAACACAGTGTGCATTTTTTTTACCTTAGCACGTTGAGCATTAAAGTCTTCCTGTGTAGTCTCCTGCAGTCTCCCCCTCTCAGTTTCAGAGTTTAAATTTAGACAAGAGAGGTTATTCTTTCTCTCTCTGTCTCTCTCTCTCTCTCTCTCTCTCTCTCTCTCTCTCTCTCTCTCTCTCTCTCTCTGGTAGCTAGGCAACCCAGTCCAGGCTATTGTGTAAGTGCTCCAGCAGGATGCATCGCTCTTGTGTTCATGTCTGAAGAGAAGTCAGAATTCTATACAAGCTTCTGTAAGAACAGAAAAGATTAAGAAACTGCAATATAATGGATAAAAAAAGTAATAAAATAATCAGATATAAACATGTTCTATTTTAATGCTGCAAGCAGAACGTACAGACTGGGTGACTCACAATCAGTCATATTTACCCCTCCAGACTTTGTTGTTCTGCTGATTATAGCAGCATTAATGGATGAATAGATGACCTGTGGCAGTCTGGCAGTGAAGAGGCCCAACACTCTGGACACGTTCAGCTGAACAGGACATGTCAGCTACTATTGAGGGCGAGCGATGCCTCAGCTAGGTTAGAGATAGTGAGAGAGAGAGAGAGAGAGAGAGAAGAGAGAGCAGGTGGCTCCTCTTTACAGTTTCTCTGTAGGAAAGAGTAATTAAAGCTGCAATCATCTCTGAGGCTAGGAATTAACTGAAGAATTTGGAGAGCGCATAAGCTGTACAGTAAGAAAGTGTGCCCTCTTTACTCATGTACACCCTTGTTTTTCTGTATTTCAAAGATATTTTGATTAAGTTGCACATTTAGCAAAATAAGGCGGCGCCTAGCATCAAACTCATTCATTTTCAGTAACTGCTCTATCATGTGCAGGGTTATACTGGATGCAAAGAGGGAATACACCCTCTAAGGGGGACACTGGTCCACCATGCACACACACTCACATACTCATTCATACCTAGGGACAATTAGCATAGCTAATCCACCTACCGCCATCTACCACCCCGAGAGCCCAGAGGAAACCTGTAAGTTCAAGGGAAAAGATGTGAAATTCATGAGCTGGATAAAGACAATCCGTGCACCAACTAAGCAAGAGTCAAATGAGATGACACATACACAGCACCCATGTACACACACTATCACATTCACATTTAAGAACTTTTTCAACAGTTGCACATTTGTGTACAAAACTGCACTGAAACGCATCTGTATATTATTTCTGTCAGCAGCTTCTTTTATGAAAACCATTTATTACATAACACAAAGTATTATTCATAGCAAGTCTTATGATATTGTTACTGCCTACATAAAACATACAGTGTAATTGCATTGCATGGAAATTATTCATCCGATGACATGCGGATAATGAGGCAGGCTGCATTTGTTATTGTAAACATTGCAAAAGCCATTAAGTTAACTGTCAGGTAAATATAAAAGTAACTAGCACAGGAATATGTCACAATGTGTATGAGTATACAAAGCATTATGTGCATTTTCTTTCTCTGAAATAGGTGAAAAAGCCTAAACAGGTCTCTAATGAAAACTGAGATCTATAATTTATTTCACCTAATTTTTGCTTTGTTAACACTTTGGACTTGGACTGTATACTTTGTTGCAATATACTGTATAAACTCTAATGTTAAATGAACTCTAATGCTGATTTGTTTTTCAAGTCTATGAGTATTTCTGGAAAAGTTTACCTTCAAAAAGACATTCAGCCATTGAGAGTTCAAAATTGAATACCTGAACCATTTGTACATCAACACACATTTATTAATTTATTCATATAAGGGTCCAGGTCCAATAAAAGTCCAAGAAAGCCCAGTAAATGTACCTTGAATGTGATGCATGGGCAGAACACCTTAGAGCATTTCATTGTAAGCAATGACATAAAGCAAACTGTCCATCCATGTCCATGCATCCATGATGCAATGTGTCAGTTATTACAGTTCATGTTGTGGTGGTTTGTCATTTTTGTAGCTCACAGATAGCTGGCTTATTCATTAGGGTATTTTTCTGTGTTTGGTAATTAGTTTAATGTGTCCAATTTTCACCTTTTCACTGTGAAACTGTGATAATGGTGTGTTAGCAATGGTTTAGTAAAACTGAACCAAACTGACAAACTGGTTTCAGACAATTGGGCAAGGGCTTCATGAAGGGAACACTAGCTAATCATGGGCATTGTGAGCACATGTTTGAGGAAGAGGGCAGATAGCACTTTCCTCAGAGTGTGTTATTCTGCCCTTTGATGCAGTATAAGCAGCAGTTTGAAAAAATGTATTTGGCTGGCTTCACATGTCTTGGAAGAAGACATAGGTCTCCAGACCTACCTGATCCATCCTGATGCACTACTTCTGGTTGGAGTTCTCATCACTTGGAAATCACTCGCTGCTGCTGAGGATGGCCCTACATTGACAGCCTAAAAATACACTTAGAAACCATGTAGATGGCTAATTTATATGAACAGTTTTACTATGATGGTTTAGGACTGCAATTGCTATAATAGCAATTACAGTTTTGCACTCAAGTGTCATCAGTGAACAGTTGATTACGTCAAAAAAATAGATTTCATGTTAAAACTATAATGAATGTCCTGGTTACACAATTGCACTTTTTGACTATTTACAATCGCAATATCCGGTGTCACCCAGATGAGGATGGGTTTCCTTTTGAGTCTGGTGCCTCTCAAGGTTTCTTCCTCATATAGTCTCAGGGAGTTTTTCCTTGCCATCACCGCCTCTGGCTTGCTCATTAGGGACAAATTTAGAAAGTGGTTAGCATGTTTGCCTCACACCTCCGGGGGTTGGGGGTTTGATTCCTGCCTCCGCCCTGTGTGTGCGGAGCCTGCATGTTTTCCCCATGCTTCGAGGGCTTGCTCTGGGTACTCCGGTTTCCTCCCCTAGTCCAAAGACATGTGTTGTAGGCTGATTGACATCTCTAAATTGTCCATTGTGTGTGAATGGGTGTGTGATTGTGCCTTGCGATGGGTTGGCACCAGGGCTCCTTGCGACCCCATGTAGGATAAGCAGTACAGAAAATGGATAGGTGGATGGATGGATGGATGGATCTGGACTTTATATATTCCTGTAAAGCTGCATTGTGACAATGTTGATTGTTAAAAGTGCTACACAAATAAAACTGAATTGAATTGAAATTGAATTTTTAGCCTTCTGTTACGTAAACTGAAGGGGAGTCAGGATGCATGCACAGGGGAAACTTCAGTTTATTAGGAACACTTCAAATCAAAAGTAAAGGAACAGAACACAAACCATAATCCAGCGAACATAAAGGAATAATCCAAAACGAGATAATCCATCAAACAAAAAAGAGGCAGTAATCCACAGAGAAGTAATCCATATTTTGAAAACAAAAAAAGGAAGAATCACACGATGCTAGGATGTGGTATGGGAACCACGAACAACGAGCTAATGACTAGGAACTAGGAATATTTAACTATGGTCTGAGAACCATGAACTAGAGGCGAGAGAAAACAAGAAAGAAGCCGGCTTACAGCACATACTCAATCTAAAGCTATTCTAATACTCCGCAAGGAAGCGCAAACAAAAAGGGGTTTTTATACACAGACACATTAGGGGCAAACAAAGTGAAACGCAGAACACCTGAGATTAATGATAACACAATAAACAGAAAACCAATGACAGAATGGGGGGCAGAGACATGACACAAGCCGAGGAACCAATAAACATAAAGGAGGTGGAGACATGACGCAAACCAAAACACAAGCACATGGTAATACACAGGAGGCGGAGACATGACGCAAACCAAAACACAAGCACATGGTAATACAAACAGAGAGAGGATCTATAAATGAAAAGTCCAGCGGGTTTTTAATAATAATGCTTGTGCTACTCTTCTCGGTAACGCGAAGCGTGGAATGCAGAAGTGCGCTACTACGCTAACCTCTGCTAGCGGCGTAGCGAGAGGGAGATTCTAACACCTTCACTATCCGCTGTTGGTATCTGTCATATGATAGGGGAGAGCAGGTGAACAAATTATGGAGAAAATGGGAAAAAATGTTTTTAAACAAATACATACATACATACATACATACATACATACATACTGTACATACATAACCTCTGACTGATAAAAGACACGTAGACTGGAGACCCCTTCCATAAATGTCAAATAAATGTTTTACAGGAAACACCCCATTATCAATGATGATATGTTTTTCTTTGTTAAATATCGACACAATTTTTAATCCATTTATTATTAGTCTTAAATTATGTGGAGCATCCACCATACCAGTGCCTGTGAATTAGCTGTTACTATGGAAACAATAACATGTTAGAAGGAGCACATTAATATAAATCTATGATTTGATTAAAGCCGACACTTCCGTCAGAGCTTATAATTAATCGACACTTTCTGACCAATTGAGATTAGAGAATTCTTCAGACCTATGATATAATACCTTTTAAAGTTTTGTGCTGAATATCTGCAAAGCTTTGAAATATTTTGTTAGGTGTGACAACATAACATATATGAACAGTGCAAGGTTAAAACAGGCTATTACCAGTGGTGAAATGAAGAATAGAATAGCATGGAAGGGTAAACATACTACAGTTGCCTGGGCTATGAATGTGTACATATGTACTAGTAGGTCCTGCTCGATAGAGTTCTTCGCTGACCTTTACAGTGTGCATGCGTATGTGCATGTGTGTGTTAGCTTTCTGGACCTGCTTCTGCCCACAGGCCCAAAGGGTAGACACAGTACCCTCTCTAAACCCCTCCGTCCTCTCTACCATCACCAAAGGCACACCCACCCAACCCACCCACCCACCCACCCACCCACACACACACACACACACACACACACACACACACACACACACACACACACACACACACACACACACACACACACACACACACACAGAGCTGTCACCGAGATTTCTCACTGAACCAGAGAAACTTCCCTCAAGCTTGACACACACAGACATCCCAAAGCATGCAACTATACTTAAAGCACACACAGCGTGCTGTGGAGTACAAGCCTGGTGTTGACATAGGACCTGTTTTTATTATTATTATTATTATTAACTTATGTATTCAGTTTGTTTTTGACAGGATGCTTAGGATGGCCATGTTGTCAGACACTCTGACTTTAAAACCTAGCTGTTTTAAAGTCTAGATGTTACAATTTTAGTATTAGTGAACACAAAAGGATATAAGGATATAAAATTTTAAACAAACTTAGACAAACTCTGTCATTCCCTCTCTCTCTCTCTCTCTCTCTCTCTCTCTCTCTCTCACACACACACACACACACACACACACACACACACACACAAACACACATACTGTACACAGCTAAACAATAAAGAAGGGTAACTGAAAAATTTGGCACAAGTCAAGATTTGTGGATACTGCAATTTTACCAATGATGCGTGTTTGTGACACTGGTCAGTGCTATTAATAGTGGCTTCTCCATTGATATTTCCAGTTGTGTGTTTGTGTGTGTGTGTGTGTGTGTGTGAGTGCTGTGACACTCTGTACTCTGCTGCTCAATGCACTGCCACTCCGAAACATGTGAAAAGCCACCAATCGATGCACAGACTGGAACACAGCCTGTGGAGACTAATTGGTGGACTGGGAAAAAATGAAAGAAATGGGAAATATTTGACTCTCATTCCGTTCCAATAAACATTTAATGATAGCATTTCTGCATTTCATCACATGTACATTTTTGTACTATTATGATCCTGATACATACTCAAAACATGCTTCTATTATTCATTTAGATTTTTCCTTTGGATCTCTCTTTAACTTGTTTTTTTATGTATTTTCCCCTCACGTGCTCACTGCCACCCTCTTTTCCTCTTTCATTATTCGCAACACAGCATGCCGCACTTGCAAGACTTTTTTTTTTCAGTCTCAGCAATCACTTTGCAGAACATGCTCTCTCTCCGTCTCTCTCTCTCTCTCTCTCTCTCTCTCTCTCTCTCTCTCTCTCTCTCTCTCTCTCTCTCTCTCTGGCTGTAGCTGAAGCTCTCGTGAAGCCTCAGCCCCCAACATCATTGTTTCACTAATGTGAAGAGGCTCCTGTTGCTGTCCAGCCACTTGTCTGTACGTTGCTTCACATCCACGCGCTTGGCGCAGCTTTGCTCTCCTCCTCTCAGCTCGTGTGAATTATTTATGTCCAGCTTAGCGGAGAGAAAATCACACGAAGAAACTCATTGAGAAAATCAAACAGATGAGTGCCAACTGGATCTCTGGAGCATCTGCCAGGAGAGAGACGAGCCTCTGAGCTTTACAAGCTCTCTCAACTGGAACAGATAAACATCGGCGTTTCGGAATAACAGTCTTCTGGAGCATTCACTCTCTTTGAGTCAGGAGAGAGTGCAAGTTTGAGAAGGGCAGATACCCAGGGTATGGGTTGATCCATTTCTGAGGAGTGTGAGGGATGTGGCAGGCTTGGTCGGCTGTGGTGCTAGAGGTACCCCTTTGCCGAAGCACCTTGCCAGAGGTGTCGGTGGTGGTGGTGGCGAGCACTGGAGAGCCGGAGAGCGGCGGTGGTGTTAGCTCGATGCGGTGCTGAGGATCATGGTAGTTTCTTTGGTGCTGAAGCTTCTGACCGAGCTGCTCCAGTGCTCTGCTCCCATGCCACTCTGCGAGCCTGGCACCACCAGCTGCTACTGCTGGGACCACAGCAATGCCCCGCAGCTGTCTTCCGAAGGGAGAGAGGTGTGTTATCTGTGTGTGTGTGTGTGTGTGTGTGTGTGTGTGTGTGTGTGTGTGTGTGTGTGTGTGTGTGTGTTAGAGATGCTGTTATCTGAGTCTGTCTGCTTGCGAATAATGCTTCAAATTGTGATTATTTAGAACCATGGCACTTTGACGTCCGTGAGTAATTTTGACTTTTGATGATGATGATGATGTAAGAATATTCAAGAAAAAAATACAGAGGAATATTCATTCTGATTTTTTACATTTGTTAAGCCTGAACTGGGTAAAAATGCTTCCTGGCTGAAGTCTCTTATGAAACCTTGTGCTATATTCCACAATTCTCGGCTCAGATCTTTGGCATTGCAACTTAATATGGTTGCATGAATGTTTTACACACTCTAGAGATGAACTGCCCTTATTATATCTGTTAGGGCTTTTCAGTAGAGCTTCTGCTCTTTTGAAATATTTTCAGATTCTTCATCCACCCACTCCATACTCATACAGCACTTTTCCACTGGACAGTGTGGTACACACACAGCACGATAACAAATCTGTGATTACACATTTTGCTATTTTCATTGCCAAGTGGCCTGCACTCTAAGTAACTCCAACTAAGTAAGCATGTTAAATTTAACTTTATTTCTTGCCTGAAATGTGACATTTGGGCAGAACTAGAAAGACTGCAGACCAGTCAAATATGAGTTGTCTCACAGTTTGAAAAAAAAAATGCTAGCACTTCTTCTCAAATTACAAGCTACAGTACTAAACAACATATCAAAATGTTGCTACTATAGAATGGCATCATGCAATTTGGGACATAGGATTTCCTACAGTAGCTGGACAGTTTCCTATAGTTTTCTACAGGACTGACAGGACTGCTACTGTATATTCAGCATTCATTGAGTGCATTCATCAAGATGCAAAGATGGTCTAGCAGCTTGACCACCTTGGTCTGTGTTTTGACAACTGGTCAGACTAAGCTGGACTTTTCAGCAGGATGACTTGTGTTTACTATTAACAGTAGTGTGGTGTGGGAAATGATACCACCACCCCACAAGCTCCAACATCTCTTATTTTCATGTGTACATTCTTTGGGAGGAACCATCAAAAAGAACCCCAAAACATTCTTTAGCTTGTCCTTCTGGAAGAACTTTATAGCTTAATCTTTAATCCTACAAAGAGTCCTAAGCAGAACCTTTTGAGTAAGTGTAGATCACATATATGATTATATACAGTAAAAAGCCCTTGATGAACCATTTTTATGAACATAGCATTATGCAGATTTAGTCAGACAGAGGTACTTGATCAGAGTTCAGATAGTTCTGGATTCAGATAAATAACTGTACCATGCCTTACCACACTACCTAGTGCGAAAGCACAGCTACAGCCTACTGAAACTCAGAGAAAGAAAAACCTGGCCAGACATGACCTGAAGTATGAGGATAAATGAGATACAGGGAGACATCTTGACTGCGACCCTGATGCGGCCAAAAATAAATTCCAACCAAGTTTCCGTGATTGTGCTAATTCTCCAGTCCAAGGTGGTATGGCCACCACAGCATGTGATGTTCCCTATGTCAATCCCAAACTCTCTGGAAAGGGCATGGCTGTCACACACTCACTGAGACTGTTTGGCTTGTTATATGTGTAACCTTTGTGCCGAGGGGCTTAGAGCTAATCACATGTTACATATTTATGAATGCTTTTATGCCCATTCTGGCCTCTTTAATAGGAACACCAGCACATTGATGTTGCAGCAGCGCAATGCATCTGCAGTGCCATGCAGATACAAGTCAAGAGCTTCAGTTAATGTTCACATCAAACCACAGAATGGGGAAAATATGTGATGTTAGTGACTATGGCATTGGTGTTGGTGCTGGTTTGAGTATTTCAGAAACTGCTGATCTCCTGGGATTTTCATGCACAACAGTCTCTACCATGTGAAAAACATTGTTGATGAGAGAGGTCAGAGGAGAATGGCCAGACTGGTTTGAGCTGACAGGAAGTCTACAGTAACTGTAACTAAACAAAAGAACCACACTTTACAACTGTGGTGAGCAGAAAAGCATATCAGAATGCATACATCAAACCTTGAGGCAGAAGAGTAAGGAAAGCAGTGAATTGAATTTACTTGATTCAAATGTGAAACAATTTTGTGATATAGATATATTTTATTCATTTACTTTAATTAAATTTAACGTGTCGTGGTTTTTTCTACATGACCATTCTTTGAACAAATATAACTGAACTACAGAAATTATAAAATAAGTCAAAGAATAGAAAGGAGAGGCAAAGAAAGAGGTTTGTTTTTATTTCTTACTTTCCCCATGACTTATTTAAAAGCAATACCTTGCACCAAAGAAGAAATTCCAAACAGTAATTAAACTGTTGCAACATTACACCACACCACACAGAAAATGTCATTTACAAGTGGTTTGGACAGGAGGGTCACAGTAAATTATGTGAAGGGCAGATTTGGCTCTCGGTCAGTATTCTTACTAGAGATATTGAGATCATAAGTCTCAAATAAGCATGCGGATTTTGATATTTTCTTCTAGACTGAATACACCAAAAGTTTATGGACACCTGATCATCACAGCCATATGTGCTTGTTGAACATCACACTCCAGATTTAGTCCCATCTTTGCTGTTATAATAAACTCCACTCTTCTGGGAAGACTTTTCAATTGTGGCTGTGGGGATTTGCTCATTCAACCACAAAAGCATTAGTGAGGTCAGACACTGATGGCGGATGAGGATGCCTGGCACATAGTCTGCGTTACAATTTATCCCAAAGATGTTCAGTGGGGTTTAGGTCAGGGCTCTGTACAGGCAACTCAGGTTCTTCCACTTCAACCTTGGCAACCCATGTTGAAACCAAACCCATGCTGAAACATGTTTGAGCTCATCCCCTTAGTTCCAGTGAAGGTAAATTGTAATGCAAATACAAAGACATTCCATACAATTGTGTGCTTCCATCTTTGTGGCAATAAGGAAGAACCACATATGGGTACAATGGTCAGGTGTCCACATACCTTTGGCAATATAGTGTAAGTGAAGAACAGCAAAACTGATGTCACCTGGGTTCTATCTGTATTTTATGTTTCTGCTGTGCTTGGCTCATTAATATGAATTCATCAAAAAATACATATATTTTAATATAATGTTTAGGTGGTTTTGAATAATTCTGTTAAACTTTTTTTTCTTCCTGACCTTTGGAAGTAGAGGAAAAACCCAAATTGATTTTATGTTTTTGTCAAAGTAGTTTTTGTATTAAATTGTAATGCCAGCTTCTCACTTGAAATGACATTTAACATTTTCTCAGATGCTTGTTGATGCTCTTCATACCTGGCAGTGAAAATACCCCTGAGAGGCTGAGGATGACTTTAAATGTCATGCGAGGAACGTATTGACTAAAATTAATGGTCGTCTGTTAAAGTGGACATCAGCTAATGTTGACCTGATTGTGGCTTGGAGATTTCCACATGGCTGGCCTCAGTAGAGAGGAATCCATGTGTTCAGAGGGCACGTGTTTTCAACAGACCACGGCCTCCTGCTGCAGAGGTGGCTGTCTCAGTCCCCACGGGATTTGAGATTATACATAAATGCATGCATACACATGCAAAGGCATAAGGATTGGTCTTAGTAGTAACTGTGGGAACCTTCTTCCTGATCCATACACACACATACCAATCTTTCTCAAGCTTCTTCATACAGCTGTCCCATATATGTGGTGGCCTGGGAAAACATCACATGTGCCAAAAAATGCATTTAATGATTTTTTAATGAGTTTCCATTGTTTTATGGAAAAACTAAATTTTGACTTTTATCTGCACTTGCATCCGACTATCGTCGCATTACCTGACACATGACAGCCAGTATCTGATCACAAAGGCAACTGATTAGGCTCATTTCGAATCGAATTGTGAGAAGAGCTAGCACTGCTTCAGACATTTTTAAGCATACTATTTTTACTGCTGCATTTGTTAAACCGGCTTTTTACCTGACATGATCTTTGCAGGCAGGCAGCCAAGGCAAGGCTATCAAGTGGCCTAAGTAAAAACATTTTCACATCATTTTGGTGGGATATGGCCAGGTTTTCTTACAATAGAGATGTGAAAGTCATGTGAAATAAGTACACCCCATGGAAATTGTTGGCTTTTTTGACATATTTGGACAAGCAAACATTTGATCCTCTTTGAAACAGTGCATATTAATAAAGTTGATACACTCTATCAAATGACACATAAAATTGACATTTTGTGGTAATTTAAATTAACAAAAAAAGATCAGTCACATCGAAAAAAAACATAAGTACACCCCTATATTTATCACACCTTCAAATCCATAAAATTAGAATCAGGTGTTCAAGATTGGGTGCCAGTGTTTGGAACCTGCTTAGGGAGTGCAGGTGGAACCTGCCTTATTTATACCCCTCTCATATCTAGTGTCTGGTGTTCCCGTTATTATTGAGGTGTGTGGTGTCATCATGCCAAGATGTAAAGAGTTCTGTAAGGCCTTCAGAAAAAAAGCTTGTGGATGCCTATGAGTCTGGCAAGTTATTTAAAAAGATCTCCAAATTATTTGAAATACATCATTCCACTGTAAGGAAAATAATCTACAAATGGCACAGATTTCAGACGACTGCCAATTTGTCCAGGACTGTCCATTCCAGCAAATTCAGCCCAAGAGCAGACTGTCTGATGCAAAAAGAAGTCTTCAAGAACCCAAAATTTCATCACAGGATCTGCTAGTAAGTCTTGCAGATTTTGGTGTCAAAGTACATGCGTCTACAATCATTACATTACATTTACAGCATTTAGCAGACACCCTTATCCAGAGCGACTTACATTTTATTTCATTTATACATCTGAGTAGTTGAGGGTTAAGGGCCTTGCTCAAGGGCCCAACAGTGGCCCAACAGTGGCAGCTTGACGGTGCTGGGATTTGAACTCACAACCTTCTGATTAGTAGCCCAACATCTTAACCACTGAGCTACCACTGACCCCTAATCAGAAAGAGATTGCACAAATTTGACCTGCAAGGGAGGTGTTCCAGGAAAAAGCCTTTGCAAGACTACAGTTTGCCAATGAGCATATAGGCAAAGACCAGGCCTTTTGGAATAATGTGCTCTGGACAGACGAATCAAAGATAGAGTTGTTTGGACACTGTAACAGCACACATGTTTGGTGCAGACCAAAGACAGCTTTTCAGTAGAAGCACCTCATACCAGCTGTGAAGCATAGTGGTGGAAATGTTATGGTTTGGGGTTGCTTTGCTGCCTCAGGGACTGGACAGCTAGCATTCATTGATTCAACTATGAATTCTGCGTCATAGCAAAGAGTGCTTGGAGATAATATGAGGCCATCTGTCAGAAAGTTGAAGTTGAACAGAAAGTGGACTTTCAACAGGATAATTATCCTAAGCACACTAGCAAATCCACCAAGGAATAGTTCAAAAAGAAGAAACGGAGGGTTATGTTATGGCCTAGTCAAAGCCTGGATTTGAATCCTATTGAAATGTTGTAGGGGGATTTGAAATGGGCAGTACTTGCAATAAAACCCTCAAACATCTTGCAACTGAAAGAATATTGCATGGAAGAGTGGTCAAAAATTCCAGCAAGCCGATGTCAGACACTGGTGAACAATTATGCAAAACGCCTACAAGAAGTTATTTCTGCTAAAGGGGACAATACTAGCTTCTGAGGCCAAGGGTGTACTTACTTTTTTCACAGAAGAATATCACATCTATTGATATTTTTGTTGAATAAATGATTGAAAAAGCTAATTTTCCTTGTGGTTTTGTTCAAGTATATCAACTTTATTAATAGGCAATGTTTCAAAGATGATCAAATGTTTGCTTGTCCAAATATGTCAAAAAAACCAACAATTTCCATGGGGTGTACTTATTTTTTCACATGACTGTATACAGTATTGTTGGTAGAAAAACTACATTTTTATCAAAACCTAATTTTTCATCCTTTCCAGAATTTCACCATTGTGACATTAATCGTGAATTAAAGAAAAATATCAATAACGATGTCTGATCTCTTAAAAGAGAAAGAAAGCCTATATTTTCACATAAAGCTGGGGTCAGTCATGGTAAAGTGCACATGGAGGGTTATGGGCACCACATTGGTAGCTTTTCAATGCTGGGGCTTGAACCCCCAACCATCTGATCAGTAACCAATAGCCATAAGCACTGAGCCACCACTTTTCTAGGCTTTATGTCTCACTTTATAGCCAACACACTTCCTTTAAATAAAATCTTTTCCGAGCTCAGTGAGTGTCACCCTATAAAAGAAAATGCTTAGGAGTACAGTACAATACATGGAGTGATGACTGTGCAAAGAACAAAGAGCATAAAAATGTGTTAAAACAGTAAAGTGGTAGCAGAGCAATCTCTGTCTGTCAATGGTAGCTACAAAAGCACATAAAACAGAAGCAGTAATGGTGACATAAATGGATTTAATGTTGTGAAATGAAAGTAAAGGTGGTTTCAGAACAGACACTGCCCTGATGTATAAGTGAAATCATTCATGCATATGCAACATTACTGTCAAAGGGACAAATAGTGCATTTAATTAAGCCTCACTTTCTGAAATCCTCGTTGAACATACAATATTGGAAAAATGCTTCCTGATAGATGTTGCTTGCTTAGTGAAATTCATGCGTAGTAACAGGCTCTTACTTTTTCCTGCATGTTCTTAATGTTTATCATGAAATCCTGATACTTTGCAAGATTGCGTTTTGCTCAAAATTTCAATCACTGTATGGAAATGCAGCTCCCAAAAAAGATCAGAGACATATTCAGAAAGCTGCCTCTAAGGAGATAAAGTCCACCCCAATGAAAATTAAATAATTAATTAATTCCTTAACATTTTTAACAGACTTGTGTCAGTAACTTTATTCACATTTCCTGACTAGCATTTGCTCGTGCCTGCGCTGTCATTTATATTTTAAATTGTCTCTGTGGCTTTGAGAGAGCAGATAGAGAGACAGAAATGAAAGAGAGAAAAAGAGAGAGGGAGTTTCTGTAGCTACAACATTGATGTAAATGTAAGGAGAAAGCTGTAGTGGGGGTAAGCAGTAGATATTAATGAAGTACTCCATAGCAAAGATGTATTTTTGTTTTGCTTTGTTTTCATGAGAAATGTCTGTAGCTCAAAATAAAAGCTCACTCATTGTCAACAACAACAACAACAACTAAAACAACAACAACAACAACAATAATAATAATAATAATAATAATAATAATAATAATAATAATAATAATAATAATAATAATAATGTCGTAGTAGTAGTATCTATATTTAACATGAACTACACTGTTTGTATTAGAGCAAATGGAGCAGATGACAGCACTTGATGCTTGAGTAACAATTTAGTTGTGCCTACATTGTGCATTTATAACCCATTTATAGACATTGCATTCATTTGTTTTATAATGCTGTGCTGCAGTATTTGTGAAAAAGTTAGTTTAAAATGTGTGAGGTGCCATTTGAAATTTTCTGTTGTGTGACTTTGTACATGAATGAGATCCTTATTTTATGGGTAAATGATGCAAAAAAAAAAAAAGAAAAGGTGATTGACAATAACAATTTAAGCAATCTACGCATAATGATAATTGGGAGATAATAATCTGATAATAATCTTGTTCTCTCTTTTATGTAAAGACAAAGCTACATGAAAACTCTAATATGAGTTCATGAATTCTGACATAAGCCTTTTGTGAATCCTTCAGCATATATACTGTATTTGATACACATATTTGACATACTGTATATATGCAATGCTCCTGTGCCATCAGTGTCATCAAAACAGAGAGGAGCGCTTACTCTGTATAGCGGACAGCAGCCAAAGATTTAAAAAATGCAGGAATTACCTGCCAAAAAGACACCAGTAATAGCAAATTGATTCAACAGAACTGAGTGAATTAATCAGCGATTATTTTTTCAAAAATGTTAATATGAACAGAGATCAGTTGAGTGAAGAGTTGATGATGAGACTCATGTTTGAATGCTGCGAGTGATTTTTACCTCAGGTGATGAGACAGAGACTGATGTCGATCATGCTGATAATCAAATTGATAACTCTCTTCCCATTGTAAACTTATAAAACGTCTTTAAAATCTGCCAGTAATGTTGCTTTTCCATAAGTAGATTATGTTATAGATGCAGAGGTAGTTGGACCTTTTGGATTGAATTTAACTGTGATTTTCTCCATTTTCACTTTTGTGGGTGACTTTAATTATAACTTTCTTCTGGTTCTACTTCTGGATGATGTACATACACAAGAGAATAAACTTGATTTATTTTATTTATCTCATTTGGGGAGATAAAACAGATAAAAGGAAAGTTTGGTGAATGCATTGATGACTTTGACAACTGTGGTGACTTTTTTGTGAAAAGAATTTGATATTTTGAATATTGATTCACAAACTAAATTATTTATCATGGTATCAAAGCTAGAGCTGCCAAAATAACCAGCTATCCAGACCTTGTATAATATGGACAGATCCTAGGCTGCAGTCCCAGACATTGTTTACAGAAGAAATAGATGCCTCTGAAATTTTTATGCGTCCCATTACTGTGAAATGGATCTCTGGGGAAACTTTGGCTCTCTTGCACAATATGTACATCTGTGCACATGGGGCCCATGAAATATTGAATCTGTGGATAGAGGCTCTATACCACCATTGCTTTCAGTTTAAACAGCAGAATTAAATAGTTGTGGTCTGCACACTGGACAGATTATGTGCCTAGAATGGATTTTGCAATGATGCTTGAGACTGCAGTATGCAAACAACTCTAGAAAGGTGCTTGATGTATTTTTGGCAAATAGTTTAATAGACTTGGGGTGTAAATTACTAGAAATAATATTTCAATATATAAATATTGCTTTCTTTAACATAATTCTCATGGTCCCAAAAGTTAAACTATAATATTATAGCATTTATCTACCAGCATAAATATTTCTGGAGAAAGCAAACAAACAGGTATACAGTGCCCTCCACTAATATTGGCACCCTTGGTAAATATGAGCAAGGAAGGCTGTGAAAAAATATCTTTATTGTTTAACCTTTTGATCTTTGGTTTAAAAAAAAAAATCACCAAAATACTCTGCTCTCATGGATATCAAACAATTGCAAACAAAACAGGATTATCAAAAAAAAATAGTTGGTAAATATAGGTGTGCAACAATTATTGGCACCCTTTTAGTCAATACTTTGTGCTACCTCCCTTTGCCAAGATAACAGCTCTGAGTCTTCTCCTATAATGCCTGATTAGGTTGGAGAATACAGTGGGTATAGAAAAGAATCACCCCCTTTAAAATAATCACATTTTGTTGCTTTTCAGCCTGAAATGAAGACAGACACAGCTTTTGTTTTATCCAGCTGTATTTACTCATTGCAACTTATAACATCCAAGTGAAAGATATAACACCAACATGTCAGAAATTTATTTTTATTATTATTATTATTTTTTTTTAAATAAAAAACCAGAATCACTGGGTTGGTAAAAGGATCACCCCCTTGCTTTAATTTGCCTTAATTCTTTAATTACAGCCTTTAGTCTGTTGGGATATGTCTCTACTAACTTTGCACATCTAGACATTGCCATATTTGCCCACTCGTCTTTGCAGAACTGCTCAAGTTCAGTTAAATTTGATGGTGACCGTTTGTGGACTACAGTCCAGTCATTCCACAGATTTTCAATGGGGTTTAAGTCTGGGCTCTGACTAGGCCATGCAAGGATGTTCACCTTTTTCTCCTTCAACCACTGTGTGGTCAGTTTTGCTGTGTGCTTTGGGTCATTGTCATGTTGGAAGGTAAACCTTCTTCCCATTGACAACTTTCTGGCAGAGGGCAGCAGATTTTCCTCAACCATCCATTTTCCTTCTATCCTGACAAGTGCTCCAGTCCCTGCTACAGAGAAACACCCCCATAACAGGATATTACCAACTCCATGCTTTACTGTAGGAATGGTGTTATTTGGATGGTGAGCTGTATTGGATTTCCTCCAGATATATCGTTTGGTGTTGAGGCCAAATAATTCAATTTTAGTCTCATCTGACCATAACACCTTTTTCCATGTGGCCTCAGAATCTTCAAGGTGCGTTTTGGCAAAGCTCAGCCATGGGTGGCTTTTTTCTTGCAACCCTCCCATACAAGCCACTGTAACAAATACAAAAGGGCATTACTATGCATTATTCTTTTCCACCAGAATAATGTAATGGATCAACTTTAAACATGAAAAACGAAACAGAAGCGCATGCTTGGATTCAACGCACCTTTTTAAAGGAGACGAGTTTTAAAGCGTGCCCGCGTTATCTAACAGAATGTGTAGTAACTCGGGTGAATCTGTGACGTTTAAAATAATATTCTCCACCAGTTACAGTTTATGTAACAAATTAAAAGATGTTTAACACGTTTAAATGTATTCTCCAATTTATATAAGGAATTAGCTCGAATGGCGTGAAATATATCTATATATCTAATCAACACGTGTTGTGACCAGTTATAAATATACATCAGCCATGAAACGGAATTTATATAGGTGCACATATACTCATAGATAATTAACTACAATGGATTATAATTAATTATGACTATGTATGTGGCCTAGATCAGCTTTATGAACTCTAAAGAGTGAGTTTATCCTTCTGGCCAAGAAGAATTAACTCACGGAGTTTGTTATTAAAGATTAGAGCGGGTAACCGAGATCTTATGCAGCATTTAATTGACTCATCCCGTCAACAAAAACAGAGAAAATCAAGCGTGGGATAATAGATTTTAATAGCTATATGTGACTATGGATACACAAGACTAACTCTAAGCAGAACATACATATATACACGTCTATATACAGGGAGAGAAAAGGGATAGAGAGAAAGTAATGAAAGAAAGGGAAGCAGACAAAAACACAACTAATTAGCCTTTTTCAGAACCAGCACGAACTTAATTCTCCTGTAACACAGGGGTACAATCTTAAACAAAGATATAGATCATTAACTATACTTGCATGGCCTCAAGGTTGAGAGTTTGTGCGAGGTCGTGTAGAGTTCGCTGGTTCGTTGTTGTTTGAAAAGGCGTGAGCCCAGAGGTAGTTACATCTTGTGTCCGGAGAGAGAGAGATCCTGGCTTCCTCTTCCCGGGGCACGTGGCCCCGGGGGAGAGAAACCGGAAGAAGTGAAGTTGAGGAGTGAGAAGTGAAGTCTAACTCTGAAGTCCGACTCTAACTCTCTGTTGAAGTGAGCGTGGTGTTGTTTTAAAAACAACGCACACGCCTCTTTGGGCTATGGGCCAATCAGGAAGTTGGGTTTGCATGTCCGGATGAACTCTCTTTGTCTGGTCTCGGACCCTAATTTAAATGTCCAGGGAGGGGCTGGTCTATACTGTGTTATAAATGAAATTAAGAAAAAACATGAAATGATGTATCCCATTGCAATATGATATGCATAATCAATCTGGGTATCTCGAGACGATTAACTACATACCAAATTCGATGGATTTGTAAAGAATATTACAAATAAAACCTGGTTACAGACATTTAAAATGATATGCTAGATTAAAACTATCTAAAGTCATTACGGTTAGTTACATAAACACACAATATATGTAAACAATATAACATCACACTATTTAGACATCGAATAATTACATATAATTACACGTTACATTGAAGAGAAAGAGATTTCTCCATTGTGTGTGTAAGGTAAGCTTGTGTGTGTGTGTGTGTGTGTGTGTGTGTGTGTGTGTGTGTGTGTGTGCGCGTGTGTATGTCCAGAAGAGGGGGCTGGCGTTCTTCTAATTTCCCACCGGTCCTTGGTCACCTCAGGGTGACCTTGGGGAGGACATTTCTCCTCTGGCCTTTGCGACTTTGAGGCTAAATCATTTGCTCGTAAACCAAGATTAGATCAAAGGTTTACAGGCCCTTGCTCAGAGTTTTGGTGGATCCCTGCTGACGAACTAATCATGAAGTTTCCCAGACGTTCAGTCATCAAAGGTTTCTTTTATTGCAGGGGTAAGTCCTGTGTGGGTTCCAAAGAGTCCTTTGCATCCCAAAGGTGCATCTGGTCAAAGGAGGCCTCTCGGGGTTATTCTCGGTCGCCTAAGTGGTGAAACTTTCTATGTTTCGTTTGGGTTAATTTAGAAAATCAGTTTGGGCATAGTCATATACTACACCACATTTGAGGAGAATTTGTGATATTGTTTTGTCACATGCACACAATGACCACTCTTTGTCATAAATTCCTGCAACTGCTTCAGAGTTGTTGTAGGCCTCTTGGTAGCCTCTCTGACCAGTTTCCTCCTGGCTCTTTCATCCAGTTTGGAGTGACGTCTTGATCCAGGGAGGGTCTGTGTTGTACCAAATACCTTCCACTTCTTAATAATAGACTTCACTGTGCTTCTAGGCATTGATATAGCCTTTGAAATTTTTTGTATCCATCTCCTGACTTGTGCCTGTCCACAACTTTATCCCAGAGATCTTTTGACAATGCCTTGCCACCCATAGTTGATTATTTGCTTCAGTTGCAGTACAAAATGCTCCAGGAAAACTCTTTTCATGCTGAGCTAATCAAAATAACTACAGCTGATCACAGTTGAAAGTCAAATGGTTTTGTGTGCCATTGAGAAGGTGATAAGCTAAACCTTATTGAATTTACAAGTCATTTTTAGGAGGGGGGTGATCCTTTTTCCAACTCAGTGATTCTGTTTTTTTATTTATTTTATTTTTTTTTTCTGTTGTTGTTATATCTTTCACTTAGATGTTATAAGTTGCAATGAGTAAATACAGCTGGATAAAACAAAAACTGTGTCCATCTTAATTTCAGGCTGAAAAGCAACAAAATGTGATTATTTTAAAGATTTAAAAAATTATACATGGCAAGGGATCTGAGACCATTCCTCCATACAGAATCTCTCCAGATCCTTCAAATTTCGAGGTCCACGCTGGTGGACTCTCCTCTTCAATTCACCCCACAGGTTTTCTATGGGTTTCAAGTCAGGGGACTGGGATGGCCATGGCAGGACCTTGATTTTGTACTCAGTAAACCATTTTTGTGTTGATTTTGATGTATGTTTTGGATCATTGTCCTGCTGGAAGATCCAACCACGGCCCATTTTAAGCTTTCTGGCAGAGGCAGTGAGTATTTCATTTAATATCTGTTGATATTTGATAGAGTCCATTATGCCATTTATCCTAACAAAATGTTCAGGTCCTCTGGCAGAAAAACAGCCCCAAAACATTAAAGAGCCACCACCATATTTAACCATGGGCATGAGGTACTTTTCCATATGGCTACCTCTCTGTGTGCGCCAAAACCACCTCTGGTGTTTATTGCCAAAAAGCTCTATTTTGGTTTCATCTGACCATAGAACCCGATCCCATTTGAAGTTACAGTAGTGTCTGGCAAACTGAAGATGCTTGAGTTTGTTTTTGGATGAGAGTAGAGGCTTTTTTCTTGAAACTCTTCCAAACAACTTGTGGTGATGTAGGTGACTTCAGATTGTAGTTTTGGAGACTTTCTGACCCCAAGACCCAACTAACTTCTACAATTCTCCAGCTGTGATCCTTGGCCACTCGATTTTTTGGCCAGTCAAACCATCCTCTTCACAGTGTGTTGAGACAATATAGGCACACGTCCAATTCCAGGTTGATTCATAACATTTCCAGTTGACTGGAACGTATTTAATTTAATTATTGCCCTGATGGTGGAAATGGGCATTTTCAATGCTTGTGCTATTTTCTAATAGCCACTTCCCATTTTGTGAAGCTCAACAACCTTTTGCCGCACATCACAGCTATATTCCTTGGTCTTACCCATTGTTATGAATGACTAAGGGAATTTGGCCTGTGTGTTACCTCATATTAATACCCATGTGAAACAGGAAGTCTTGGTTGAACAATTTCCTGTTCCTAGTCATCCAGGTGTACTAAAAAAATGTAAAATATCAATGGGAATATACTTCAAATATATTTTTCTCATATGAATTTATAGGGGTGCCAATAATTGTTGCACACCTATATTTAACAAAGTTTTTTTTTGTATAAAGCTGTGTTTTCTTTACAATTGTTTGATATCCATGAGTGCAGTATTTTTGTGAATTCTTTGAACAAAAGATCAAAAGGTTCAACAATAAAGACAATTTTTCACAGCCTTCTTTGACCATATTTACCAAGGGTGCCAATATTAGTGGAGGGCACTGTATATTAAGGTACCAAATGAAATTTCTGCCCCCATTTAAAAAAGGCATAAATCATTGTAAGTGCAAGCTATTAATTCAATGGTGCACATTTTATTTGTTCTGTCAGGTGCCTACTCATACAGAGGAACCCATAATGGCTCTACTTATCACAGTAAAGCCCTCCTAGGGACAAAGCATTGACATCACAAGCACTTATTGTGCATATCTGTGTCTGAAATCAGGACATGTCTTATGCACTGGAGTCAGAGACGGGAGCTATTAATAAATCAAAAGAAACGTTTAAGGTATTCCTGAGCTAGCAAAGTGCACTCTCATTAACTTGCTCAAATATCATTATCTATATCAGTATGCTATTTGAATACATTTTAACTAGTTCCTTCATTAAGGCAGAGCCCAACCTACTTTTTCTAAGGGGTTTGGCTTGTTGTAAGTCTCTAGAGGTTGTTTGTCGGTCATGTTCATAATTGTTTTTTCCGGTTTTCTGTAATTTTAGCATGCTGTGTGGCTCTGTGCCAAATCAATCAGAAAGTGTGAAATGGAAATGGCCCAGGACGAAGAAAGTTGATCATGCAGTGGACTGAATATACTCTTTGTAAAGACATACAAGGGAGTTCCAGCTAAAACAGGATTGTCCTGAAACTGTAGCTTAGTGTTAGAAACACTAGTTTGGGTTTTATACTTTTATACTGTAATTTGATTTGAAACTGACACACCCCACCTATTTTTTTGTTCATGTTGAAAATAAAAAGAGACTGAAATTAAAACACTTTAAAAAGCTTTAATTGGTTGAAAATGAAAGCCTACAGAATGCTAACCTTGTCGAATATAGTATAGTAAGAATCCAAAATGAGAAATGTCTAATTTATGACAGATGATCATCAAAGCCTCCAGTACCAGCAGAGTCAAAGGCATCATGTAAGACACCTTGTGATTTTTACCCTCATTACTCTCAGTACTGTCAGTGCTTTTGGACAGAGAAAGTGTTTATCATTACAAGCTGCCCTGCCATCAAACTCTGATAATGGAGGCTGTCACTCCTTGGGCACTGTCTGTGTTTGATGTGCATTTTTGGCACATCTAGAAATGGCTAGAAATAGCAGAAATCAAATCTATAATTCATGTCTGCAGTCCCTCTCTTGTAGTGTAAGACTGAGAGGCCTTTTTTTGCAAATTGAAAAAAAAAAAAAAAAAAAAAAAAAAAGACATAAAGCTTCAGACCTGGTCATTTAATCCATTATAGAGGAGGTGCTTTGAAGCTGACACCATCGATGACATCTAACATGGCTTTTCAACAGCATATACTTTAGGATCATTACGTTAGTAGGTAATATCAAAGATGGAAGTTCACCACAGATCATGTAATTTTACATTCAACATTTTAAATGAAATAAGAAATGCTTTTAGCAAACTGTTGGATGGGTGGCCCAGAGTGTTTCTGGTACGATCCTGTCTATGGGGTACCTCTGGGTGTTACTTTATTTCCCACCACACCAAAACATGCCATTAGGTGGATTAACTATGTAAAATTGTTCCTAGGTGTGAATCTGTGTGTGTGCATGTGGTGGCTGTGGCTCAGGTGGTAGTTGGCAGTTCGATCCCTGGCCCACATGACTCCACATGCCAAGTGTCCTTGGGCAAGACACTGAACCCCAGTTGCTCCCGATGGCAGGTGAGCGCCTTGTGGTGTGTGTGAGTGTGTGTGAATGGGTGAATGAGAAACAGTGTAAAGCGCTTTGTAGAACTGCTAAGGTTACAAGGCACTATATAAATGCAGACCAATTACCATTTACACTTACCATGGTGCCCTGTGTCCATACTGGGTGTATTCCTGCTTCACACCCAGTTGGAAGCTCATGAATGATCAAATGGATGAATGCCAATAGTCAAATAAAGCACAGTGCTGAGTTGTTGTTGTTGTTGTTTTTTTATTTTATTTTGACATTTTCGTAGTTCACTGAGGAGTCCTTTTTTACACAAAGAGCTAAAAAAAAAAAAATCTGCTACGTCTCTGAAGAAGAGGTTCACACAGAGGTATGGCTTTAACCCAGACACCCTGCTGGTCTGGGACTTTGGGAAATGAGATGTGATGAACAGTGAGGGCTGAGACAAGCGTGCTGGCTCTGGCACATGAAGAGAGGAGCAGCATTAGGTCAGTCTTCTCATGTCTGGAGCCGGAGAATAGTTTGTTAGATGGGCTAGCAAGGCCGTCAAAGCCTTTAAATGCTATTGTGCTGATGCTGTCTGGATGGAAGATAAGCCTTTTGGTCTTAAGATGTGATAAAAACCCACCTTCTTTTTTTAACCTGCTCTAAGTGGAATATTTAGAGAAGCATGGAAAACCTCCAGCTGAGGTCTATCACAATAACAGCATGTGGTCTAAAATATTATTAGCATTACTTTGGGCATCTCATTACTTACAGGATTTAGTTGGGCTAATTTCAAAGTATGTTAATTTGACATTTAATAATCTAGAAACCTCATATCGAAAGAAATCCTACTCAATCTATCCAAAAATAAGACATTTTCACACATTTCACTCACACATTGGAAGGTGGGCTACATTACAATGAAAGCCAGTGAGTGTTGTGGTGTGGCATTTAACAGTGCAGCTGTGTTGAGAAAAGCGAGCAGTGAATGAGTCAGAGGGAATTTTAGTCCTGGGGTTAGCGCTCAGTTCCTCCCCCCTGCATCATGCTCCAGCAGGCCATTAGCTAAATGTGTCAGAGAGGCCATGATTTCACTGTCGCACTTGACCATGCTTGACCCCAACACCTATTTGCTGGTTTTGGCTTTGTAGGGGAAAATGGAATCAAAATCAAAAAATGTTATAAAATTATATCATTTGGTATCATTATTTTAGGGTTGGGTGATCATAAAATCACTTGTAGTATTTTTGTGATATTTTAATTAATATTTCAGACACCACTTTCAGACTAAAGGGTTTTTAAGGGTTATTGGGATGCTTAATGGTACTTGTTTTCTATAGGCAGTTTACTTGAAGCCAAGAACAACTCATGTTGTAGATTGTGTTTTGGGGTTTTTGTGTGTGGGTGTGTGTGTGTGTGTGTTTTTTTTTGTTTTGTTTTGTTAAAACTTTTTTAAAAATCTTTTTCGTGCAGTTGTATGGTAATCTTGATTTTCATAGTAAAATAACAAATAGTTCCAAACTAACATAATAATGTAAATTGCCTTATCACAATAATACATTTGTAAATCTTTTAGCTGGTTATATTTTGTAAAACACTGTTAGTTAGTGTGAAATTATTTGTATAAAACACTGCATATGACAATTAAAAGTGTGATGAGTTTGCATCCTGATGCCCAGAAGTCACGAAATTTGACATGGCAATCATGTCCTCTGGCAGGGAAGGATGGCATACTGTCTCTCCCTTGTCAATCACAGCAACACTAGCTAATTGTGGGTGTCTTTGAGCTCATGTATGCAGAAGAGGGCAGATACTGCTTTCCTGTTACCCTATTCAGCTTTTGTCTTCATGTGTCTCAGAGGAAGCATGCGTTAGCCTTTACACTTCCCGGTTGTTAGCTGTTGTATGATAGGGTAGCTGGTGGGTGGATGGGAATAGGCCAAGATCACATTTGGAAGAAAATGAGGGGGGAAAACCCTAACACTAACCCATAGGTTACGGTGTTCTTAGGTATAATGCAAAGTTTAGTTTTTTTTTATAAAACAGTGACAAAAAAGCAATATGATAAAATCTAGTGTTCCAGGCAATGTAATTTATTATTAATAATATTTGCAATAAACAATTCCACCGAGACGCAATGTAGTCTGTTAACAGTAAGCTTTGGTTGCTAAAAAAAAAAACCATATAGACAGAACAATGGCTTATGTGTAAAGGTTTTATTGGTACAGAACCTAATTAATACACAATTCAGTTACTGTGATGCAGTCACATGAGTGCATATCTTGAGGTCCTGGAATACAGCTCAGCCAGTCAGATATTATAACCAGAACTATCCGTATTATAATTTTCTTTTTACCACATATTTACAGAAGCCCTAAGAGGCCATGCATTATTACTTTTTTCTTTATTGTTTTCTTGTGATCATGACTTAATTTTCTCTTGATCTCCACAAAGCTGTTGTTTTCTCATGATCTTAACATAACAAAAGGTGTTTTCTCATGATCATGACTTAATTTTTCGGAGTACTAGACATAACAACATGTTGTTTTTATTGTTCTGGGGGCAGCAAAAGCTTAGCACAATCCCGCAGAATCATGGATGAACAAACGTTTTTTTTATATCTTGATCAGGGACTCAGTCAAGCTGAAATAGCTCTATGTATGTCAGTGATTGACGACTTCCACATTAGTGTCCGACACTTGAGAAGGGGACACCCCTCTCTCTTAATGCAGATTAAGGCTATGTTCATATAAAATGTATTAGTACAGTTGTATTTTAACACCATAACACCATCAACGTTGTTTTAGAAACCTTTTTTTTTTTAATGTATGAAGAATGTAATTGCTGGGGTTTGCTTACTTTCATTTTGTTTGCCATTGAGACTCAGCATGTTTGTCTAGTTTAATCACCATGATTAAATCAAGATTTAGTGTGCTACATACACAGTATACACGCAGGCGGTATCTGGCTGCAGGGTGCTACATATATCGATCAACTTGGACATCAGGCGTTATTGACAGGTTTGGTTCTACAGTGGTTCAATGCACTATGAGGCTGTATTTCCAGAAGACATTTTCTGTGTAGTTAAAACACCTTTTTATTATTTCAGGCCACATTCAGTCTTCGGAGTAAAAGTGCAGGCGGTGTGTTGCTCGTAGCACCTGTTTAGCCTTTTCATGGGTAATCCAGCACCTGTCATCACAGCTGCTGTGTGGAAACACAGATAAGTCAAAAGCTCTGGACTGGGGGACATTTCTGTCTCCATGAGTCACGTTTATATAAAGATCATAATCAGGATTATTTATTTATTTTTATTTTCTTTATTTTATTTTCTTTCTTTATTTTTTTATTTTTTGGCTCAGTGAAGATTGAAAAATAACTTTATAAAAACTGCACTTGCTTTACCATGCTGCGAGTCAGCATGAGGAAAAACACATAGTGACCACTTGAAGAACTTGCTCTTGTTTCATCTGTCTCACTGCAAAACAGCAAACATCTTAAAAAGGAAGGCTGTGCAGCCATACATGGTTTAATAGATTTAATGGCCAGGTTAATAGATGTACCATTGGGAAGAGCTGATCTGACTACAGAAATCGTAACAGTTAAATACAGACATATTGAACAAGCATTTCACACATAATTACGATTCTAATACCTTTTTAGAATAATAGTTGAATATTTAAACTGCCATTCACACTTCTTGAGTCTATTCGCCACTTAATCTTCAAAGCTCAACTGTTGAGACTGATGTGGCAAGAAGCATCTCAGTTTGTACAGGCATGGAGAAAAAAAATTCTTTAGCAATTTGCAGAACTATTCATTAATTACAGTGACGCTGGGCTCAAATACTGTATCGTGGCTAAGATATTGCAGTGAGACAGATAGTGATGATATGCTGATGAGTGTGGTCCTACATGTATATTGTCAGAAAACTGCATCCAGAAAATAATCAGCTTTCAGTTCATTCACAGAGAGCATGTCTCGATGACACAGCACTCTTAACACTCATAACCTGCCGGCAGTCACGCTCCTCTGCACCTCCTCACACTTTCCAGTAACTGTGCTGGGCTCTCAAATGTTGCTTACTACTAATTAACACTGAGAAATAACTAATTTACTATTCAATTTTTAACTCTTTCTTGAAAACTGAATATTTCATTATATGAATTTATCCCTAATTGGTGGAGTTGGTCTGGAAAACAGCTAGGAATATGTACATGTTTTGATGTTGAACTAGCATTTTGTATTTGTTGCTAAATCAAAATGTTGTCCACATTTGGCCATATAGAGTTTAATTAAGTGCATGTAGTGAGGATTTAATACAGAAATTGCATATATTCAGTCCTCAGACATAACAGGAAGTGCTTATCTTGAGGTCTAAATTTTTTCTGTGGATTACATTATGAATTACACCTACTTAAAGTGAGCTGTAAGCAGTGAATTAACAAAACAGCTGGATTATTATATTGATATAACAATTCTAAATATTGAATTATAAGTGATAAAATAGCCTATGTACATCCTGTGCACACATTTCATGACTTTGATTTAGTATCATGTGGCCAAATTAAGTTTATATTGTGCTCTGACAATTAACTGTCAGAGCACAATATAAAAATACAATGCAAAATAATAGGATTTGCAGTTATTCATGTGATACTTACAATTAAGACTATTCATGCAGCAATATATTAGCAATATATTACACTACTCTTAGATGTTTTTCAATTATTGCCATCTTCTCATTCATAAATCATTGTATTAGTCTTTTTTCTTTTTCTTTTTTTTTATTGTGCCTTGCTTTTATGTTACATTTAAGCAGAGAAGGGTAGTAACATGCTAAGTTTACTTTGTTACATTTTCTTGAGTAACTTTTTGAAAAAAAAAAAATTTACTTTTAAGACTAGGTTTAACTGGCCATACTTTTAATCTTCTAAAGTTCATTTTTAATCACAGAAATGTACTTTTACTTCGCTACATTCGGTGGCATTCCTCCGTTACTGTTGAATGTTAATTAATATATGTAGTTTTAATAATTAGTTTAGGTTGCAGTGGTCTGAATGCAGACACATCAACCAGTCACTTTTTTAGCGGTCTCAGTCCTGGAGATAATGCAGAAGAGCGAGCGTGTTGACGGAGGCAGGACACACACACACACACACACACACACACACACACACACACACACACACACACACACACACACACACACACACACACACACACTCTCTCTGTCTCTCTCTCTCTCGAGAGAGAGAGAGAGAGAGAGACTACATACACTTTCTCTTCTGTTCTGTTCCATAGTTTGTTCTTTTGTTCTCTGTTGTCTTGTTTAAATGCAGATGATAACAAGTTTGTGTTGTTAACGTGAAAATTAAGACAGTAAACTGCTTGGAAAATGTTTATTTTTTGGGGTGTGTGAGATTTTGTGTTGAAAATGACAGGTTGTGTTACTGTACTCATCACAGGACTGGGATATTCTGCTTCTTGAACCCAGATTTTATATCATATAAACAGATCAGACAGACTTTCAAGAAGAGGTGTGACTTACAGTTCTCCATGTAGTCAGGATTTTCCCATTTTAATCAGATCCGAAGTAACTAGTAACTTGCTACTTGTGTAGTTTTCTCATTGGATACTTTATTACTCTTACTCAAGTAATTAGTAGCATTATTACTTTTACTGTTACTTGAATAAAATTATTTTTATAAGTAGTTTGACTTGTACTTGAGTAAAATTTTTGGCTACTCTACTCATGCAATATCACATGAGCAAGAGAGTGGTTATACTGAATATTGGCAAAGCTGTGATTCACATATATAGATAATAAATATAGATAAAAACAGCTGTGCCAATATTCAGTATAACCACGTGATTGTATGTAAGATATTGCTTTTATACAACAGTTCTATAAACAAGAAATTAATATAGAGTAAGTGACATTTCGGACAATTTTTCTGTTTATTTTTGCTCCGTGTGCGGAGTTCCCAAAGAAGCCACACTCACTTTATATCATGTTGGCTAGCTGGATAGCTAGCTCACATTGATTGGTATATTCTTGTTGAGGGTGCTTCCAGGTAAAATTGGCGTCCCTTCTGTAGTAACTGTGTCGAACTAGGAAGTGGAATTTTTTTGTGATGAACATGAACGAGTGGAGTGGTACACACAGTGAAACGTCCCAGTGCAGTTATAAGGAAGCACTCTTGGAATGCTGCTCGACCAATCAAATTAGTGTACAGGAAATAACTGTTGTATAATGTATTACATTTGACAGCAAAAACGCAGTCCGCATCTTAGGTCCTATCCCTGATTTTTTTTCAACTTTAAAAGCAAGCTCTAATATTTAACGTTGGTGGCCTACCGCTATTGAAAAAACGATGTCTCTGACATCTCTACTCGAGTAAAATCAGGCAACCTCAGACACACGAATCAGACACAGTGGCAGTGGTAGCTCAGTGGTTAAGATGTTGGCCTACTGCTTAGAAGGTCGTGAGTTCAAGCCCCAGTACTACCAAGCGGCCACTGTGGGCCCTTAACCCTCAACTGCTCAGTTGTATAAATGACATAAATGTAAGTTGCTCTGGATAAGGGCATCTGCCAAATGCTGTAAATGTAAATTTGGATAATCTGAATGGGGAGCTCAGAAAATCAATTTAAACACCTGCATTAAATGGCTCTACATGTAACTTATCCATTGTAAATATTCAAATAATTTTGGACTTAAGTTGCAGACTCTGAATGAAGCCCATGTTGAGGCGTGACATTAAACATTTTTTGCTAAGTCACCAAATCATGGCTAAACTTTTAAGACCATCAGCATACACAGAAAAAAAAAAAAAACAGCCTGCAGATGAAAAGGTTGTGGTGAATGATGGGAGTAAGTGTTGAGAGAATGATGCTGTTGAGTGTTGGAGAAATGATCATCAAAAAGATGCAGCTTATAGGACAGGACAATATATGGACATCATGGATAATGGGTATGGTTTGGGTTGGTGTAAATAATAGTGTGAATTCATTTGCCTGCAGTCATTCCCAGAACACACATTAGCAAAAAAAAAAAAAAAAACCTCTTTCAAAATAATGATGTTTTGACTTATGATATTCATGTCATTCTTGACACATAAATATAGAGTATACAGTACATGCATGCACCTGCATAGTATTAGTATGAACCCCAGTGGCGTTCCTTTGATTGAAACTGCAAGCATTGTCTTATTGTTTTCCCATAATTTTCTATTCATTTTGTGCTATTTTTGTGCTAAAGTATTGTTCAGATAATGCAATCCAGTTTTGCAATCCAGAATTAATTAATTATTTTTGAACACTTTTTTTCATGAAACATTTTTCTGTAACATTTAATTTTGTGCTTGAAAAATAATGTTTGGGAATCTAAAATGTTTTTTGTACTGACTTGATAATGTAGAAGTCATAAAATAAAAAAATCTATAACAAAGTTTATACTAAAATAATAGGGTGCCTAAAACTTCATATATATATATATATATATATATATATATATATATATATATATATATATATATATATATATATATATATATATATATACACACACACACACACACACACACACACACACATATATATATATATATATATATATATATATATATATATATATATATATATATATATATATATATATATACATATATATATATATATGAAACAGGAAATAAGGAGATGAGCAGATGGTGCGGAAGGGAATTGTTCTTGGCTGTGTGACCATATTTGAATATGTACATTAATATTTAATATTTTGTCTATTTATTTGTCTAATATGTACAGTAATATTTTGTCTTTTCACTGACAACTTTAAATTAGGTCCAACTTGTTAACTTGTTATAGCCGACTTGTTTTTGAGATTTGAATTAATTCAAAATCCAGAATCTTAATGTTGTCAGATTGAAGAGATTAAGAGATTCAAGCAGTTGATATTGAGAATGAAACGATCTCCATATCAATATGTTTACTTTACTGTTTTCATTTAGTGTTATAACATAAAAAACATTATGCAGTTTGAGGTAGTTCAGTTTGAGGCAGCGGTTGTGTATAATTTTTTTTTAAGAACAGATTTTTCAAAATGCAAAAATGTATGTGGTATGGGTAGCAAAGACTAGTCAACTAGTCGGGTAATACATTCACTAGTTACCACTGAGGGGCAGGACTCCTTTTTTAATTACTGATTGGCTATTACAAATTAATAATCATGCAATCTCAAGTAGATGATGGTAAAACCACTTTCAAAGGCCATGAACAAAGTTAAATACTAATATAAGTGGCCTTCCTAGACAATTACATTAACATCAATATTGAAAATTATTGACTTAAAATCTTGCCAACTTGTGCTTCCACAGGTGCTGTCACTAGGCGCTGATGTCCTTCCCGAATACAAGCTCCAGGCACCACGCATCCACAAGTGGACCGTGCTGCACTACAGCCCCTTCAAGGCTGTTTGGGACTGGCTGATTCTGCTGCTGGTGATCTACACTGCGATCGTAACACCATACAGCGCTGCCTTCCTGCTTGGCTCGGAGAAGGAGAACAATCACTGCCCATACTGCAAGCCACTCAACAACGTGGACCTCGTCGTCGACATCATGTTCATCATCGACATCCTCATCAATTTCCGTACCACTTATGTCAATGCCAATGACGAGGTGGTGAGCCAGCCACTGCGCATCGCTGTGCACTACTTCAAAGGCTGGTTCCTCATTGACATGGTGGCCGCCATCCCCTTTGACCTGCTCATCTACGACAATGGCGAGGAGGTGAGTGCACCTTTAACTCCCAAACCGGTCAATGATGCAGGCTTATGTTCTTCGCTCTCATAACTACATGTTTTTCAGTTTCATTATAATTACTTTGTACTCCTTTCATTTTTATTTAGACCTTTAAAGTACTCTTTACAACCCTCAAAGGTCTCTTCTTCTCTCATCCAGGCAATGACTGTGTCTTATACATCAGTCAAATGGGCTCAGTTTAGCATCCATTCATTTCAGTTTAGCATCTAATTAAGTGCATCAATGTAGAAAAAAAAACTGTCAAGAATTGTGCCAATTTATTATTTTCACTGAGCTTCTCATGTTACACAATGTACACAGTGTGCTGAAAATAGATAATCCACCGAACTGCAGTGTTGAATTTGAGCATGAGCACCCTTAGCCCTACCTCAGTAACATGTTTCAGTATGCTGGAGTAACTAAAAACGAGGCGTCTCCTTTGCTTTCCTGTCCAAGTAGAAATAGCATGTTGAGTTAAGTTTAGGTAATTCGCTAATATTAACAGGATACATTTAACTACGTTAGCCTGTTTTCTTTGTCAATGCCAGGTTAGACTTGTATCGATTCTAGTAGCTAAAATAATTGGCTAGGCAGCAGTTCAAGCTAATGCTAAATATTGCAAACTTACAGAGATTGAATGATATTTTCAGGTAAAATGGTATAGTTGCTTTAAAACAAAAATCATCATTTAAAAGTCTTAGATAAATAATAAAAGTTACTTTTCACATGAAAACTTGACATTAACTTCATTTCGTCAGTTCCATTTTTTACCTTAGACTTTTTAATACTTGAGTAAAACTGAAAGTAATGGCTGGATATTTCCACTTTTAAGTGAGTAAGATTTTAACACATGTGACTGTACTTTCACTTAAGTCTAATTCCTCAGTACATTGTCCAAGTTACAGAATAATATGCTTTACTACAATAAATTTAAATAATTACCCAGGTTTAAGGGATTTCTGTTATCCATAATCAGCCAAGTATATACAGAATGCAGAGTTGCTATGCTTATAGAATGCATAGTAAAGGTCCAAAAAAAGATGATGATTAACCTCTTCCTCACTCTTGTAACTAGAGAACTTTTCCTGTAGATTCACTATACTTACTGAATAATTCATAGTAGTTACTATATAAGAGGAGTGTAACAGTGCAGCTATCTGTATCTGCATTTGTATTTGGATTTAAATCCATGGTCTGTGAATTCTGACAGTTCCTCAACCTCAGCGACGTCATTCAAGTTCATAATTGGTTTCAACTAGAAATGTGCATAGGCCATTTGTTCCCCTGCTCATGAGCCTCGTATTCATGTTTGTGTTTGTATCTGTTAAGAGCCCATTATCTGTTCATTCTGAATAACGTATTCATATTTGGTTACATCCCTATTATATAATAATATACCTTAAGTTGAATAACGGAATTTTAAGCCGAGACTTTAAGGGGTGAAAGAGTGGAATAGACCATGAATGATTACAGCATCATCAAGTTTTCTCCTTGTATGCTTTTCTTGTGTATGATCTTGATGGATAAATCAACTAGACTGTTGTGAGGGAAGAATTTCAGCTTTCAACTCCAATGCTGCACGAATTTGTGCCCTGAGGGAAAAAAAACTAGACTACATGCCAAAAGTCTAATCTCTTTGAGATTTATTTGTTTTATCGATATAATAACCTTTGTGATATGTGTAATCACTAGGAATGAACATAGCTCTGTGTCAACACATGTAGAACTCAGGAGATTATTTATGTCACATAGTATATCACCCAACATACATCAGTTACAAAGGGCATAACTCTCCTTGCCACTCACACTCACTCTCTCTCTCTCTCTCTCTCTCTCTCTCTCTCTCTCTCTCTCTCTCTCTCTCTCTCTCTAATGTGTGGTGGTTGTAATCAGGACACAAATGTGTACACTCAGCATGTAGTGTATTAGAGGCACTCTGACAATCAAACTCATAGTCCAGAGCAGGATGTTAATATACAGCCAGACAGGGTTAACTGAGGCAAAGGCATAATCACAATGCAAGAAAACAGGCAAAGATCAAGACTGGGAAAATACAAAGTATATGGGAACAAGTACTTGGAAAACAAAGCTTAGGATCAGACTTTCTAACTATACATAGAAGCTCAGAGTTTATGTGTTTGAATATACAGCACCGCTCTGACAGTAGTTCTGGCTTTAACATAAATGATTTTTATGAATGCACTCGTTCTAATACGTTATCATTCCTATAGTAACAGCTAATTCACAGAGAATTGTATGGCAGACGCTCCACATAATCAAAGGCTTGTAATAAACAGATTTTAAAACACATACTATTTAACAAAGAAACCTATAATTGTTGATATGGTGAAGTTTTAATTTTAATTGAAGAGACAATTATGAAACATTTATGGATGGTGTTATCACTGTACTAATAACTATGCAAGTTTAATTCCAATATAGTAATGCATCTATTTACAATTCTATTATTATAAAACGTTTTTTGTGCTTTTTTTGCAGAAAACCGCGTGAATTGGAAAAATTGCAATTGCACAAAATTGTTTTGCACAGTCATTCGCAGTGATGTTTGTTGGTAAATGAGACCTTTTCGCTGTATTCATGTTTGACACATGTGAATCGAAGAGGGCTTTGACTGAATGTGCGTTGTGATGATGTCAAATGACACGTCTTGGCCCAAATCTGCGGAAAATCTGCTGTAATATTGATAAAGGGCAAGCTCCTCCGAATATTGCGGAGTTTGCTTGATTTTGCGTTAATTTTTGTGATCACAAAATCGCAAAACCAAAATGACAGCTGTGACTTGCTCAACAAACCTGATGGAACACTCAACCACTTTGACTCGCCTGGAAAATCAGTGGGCCTGAATCTATTTGCTCTTATGATCAAATAATCATAGAATTAATTGAAATGGAAGACCAGTTAGAGCAGAAGAGCTCAAATTGACATAAACTATTAAAACCTTCATGGTATCCTTACCTGACTGGATTGGCACTGTTATTAAGGCAATTGGAGGCATAACCATATAACTGGTGCAGCTTATAAACTAGCTACAGTGTCTAAAGCATGATGACAATATCAACTTTTCAGTGACAGCCTACTCAAACTTTTTCACTATCTGTTTGTAGCAACTATGCCATTACTTTAGTCAAATATCTTTTAATTTCATATTTGTTTGAGTTTTAATTTTAAATTGTGCTGTTTTTCATCCTGACTTGTACATCCATATTAAGTCTGAATCTCTTACTTTTTCTTTGCCTTCAAGACAACCACTCTAATCGGTCTCCTAAAGACAGCGCGGCTCTTGAGGCTCGTTCGAGTGGCCCGGAAGTTGGACCGCTACTCGGAATATGGTGCAGCTGTCCTCTTCCTACTCATGTGCACATTTGCGCTAATAGCTCATTGGTTGGCCTGCATCTGGTACGCCATTGGAAGTGTAGAAATCAGCGGTACCATCGGCTGGCTCCACACGCTAGCAGATCAGCTCGGGAAACCCTACAATCACACCACTAAATCAGGACCCAGCATTAATGACAAATACGTGACGGCCCTTTATTTCACCTTCAGCAGCTTGACCAGTGTAGGATTCGGCAATGTCTCACCCAACACCAACTCAGAGAAGATCTTCTCCATCTGCGTCATGCTGATTGGATGTGAGTATCAGTGATATAAATTCATTCTGTCTGTTATTCTGGGCAAAAAAGTGAATATTTTATTCATATCATAAATAAGAACCTTTCATGTCACATATGATCAAAATACAATACAATTTGTTACTTTACATATCCCAGCTTGCTAGGAAGCTTGGGTCAGACTGCAGGGTCAGCTATTATATGGTGCCTCTGGATTAGAAAGGGTTCAGGGCCTTGCTCGAGGGTCCAGCAGTGTCAGCTTGGTGGTTCTTGGGCTTGAACTCTCATACATGTCTAACCAGAAAAAACTGCTAACAGATTCTATGAATAGATCAAAATCCACACCAAATGGATGACTAAGATTTAAAAAAAAAAAAAAAAAATTAATATTAAATTAGACATTTAAAAATATCTGTCTAGTGCACGTCATTATAAACTCTTATACCATTGAAATCAGAGATTACTACATTTTTTTTAAGCTTGCATTAACTACTGTAGTGTGTCATTGGGAGAGCAAAATTTGAATGTTTTTCCTAATACAGTATATGCTGCAATGTTTCTTGTGTCTTAAGGATCTTCTCAGCGGTTTATTACACATCATTTAATGTTTAAAAGCAATATTTCACAAAAAGCACTGTATTGTCTTTATTATGTTCATAATTGAAGGTGGTCACATTTTCTTGCTGTTAATGCTGTTTTATTTCTTTTAAATTTACAGTGCATTCAGAAAGTATTCAGACCCCTTCATTTTTTCACATTAATGTTATGTTGCAGCCTTATGCTAAAATGCTTTCATTTTTTTGTTCCACATCAATCTACACTCCATACCCCACAATGATAAAGCAAAAACCGAATTTGTGATAACAAAATAATAGCCTTGAATAAGGCTGTCCACCAATGGTCCCCATCCAACCTGGCAGACCTTGAGAGGATCTACAGAGAAGAATGGCAGAAAATCCCCAAATCCAGGTGTGCAAAGCTTGTCACATCATACCCAAAAAGATCTGGAGATGTAATCGCCAAAGGAGCTTCAACTAAGTAGTGATTTAGGGGTCTGAATACTTATGTCAATGTGATATTTCAGTTATTTTTTTCTAATAAATTTGTGAATTTATCAAAAATCTGTTTTTTGCTCTGTCATTATGGGGTATGGAGTGAAGACTGATGTGGGAAAAAAAAATTATTTAAAGCCTTTTAGCATAAGGCTGCAACATAAAATGTGAAAATAATTAAGGGTCCTGAATAATTTCTGAATGCACTGTAGAATATATAGAACATGTAATACTTTAGGGCAGGCATTAGACTTCTCATACTGTGGCACAACTTGGCACATATTCTCACAATACATTTGTATGGGCCTGAATGACCATGATTAGACAAGTGCTGTATTCATATCCTCATTCCTGCTGGAGCATCTCTCTCTGTTTTAAACAACTAACCCCTTGTGGGATTATGTCATATGAATTGTATTTAAATAGTTGTAGTGTAAAGAAATTAGGACAAATAAAGTATGAATAATCTGTCACACAGTCTTGACACGGCACATTATGTCTATGAGTTATGCTTAATTATTCACTTATATCTTTCTAGCCCTCATGTATGCCAGTATCTTTGGGAATGTGTCAGCCATCATACAGCGGTTGTATTCTGGTACGGCACGCTACCACACTCAGATGCTCCGGGTCAGAGAGTTTATTCGCTTCCACCAAATCCCCAACCCGCTCAGACAGAGACTGGAGGAGTATTTCCAGCATGCCTGGTCCTACACTAACGGAATTGATATGAATGCGGTGAGTCACACACACAATCAGATATGTGGTATTAAGTGTTAGGTTTGGTGTGATAATCAGATAAATGCTTGTGAATATTACTATAATTTGCTTTGTAGGTTAGAATGATGACTCAGTGTTTCGCTGCATCACATAAATTAATAACCTCAGAATAAGTTTCCTCTCCACTTGCAGCTTGCATTCTATGTTTCATTTCGTAAAACTGTTTTACAACAATTCATTTTTTCCATATCAAACATACATTAAGGAAGATTGGATCTGGTGGCTGTGATTACTGTTCTTTTATTATAATAGTTTTGCTATTTCCTTTTCCAATTACAGTGGTTAAATAACAAGGCTAAAGAAAATAAATCGTAAAGCCAGTATATGCTCCATTCCATTACACTTGCTTATTATTTTCGTCATTATGTTCTGGTGAGGAGCTTGTTGTATTGGAAAGTGAACAGAATGGGTCTGAGTGAAATTGGGTCCTCTCCTCCACCCACCTCATTCAGGGTCTCATGACTAATAATGAGGAAATATGGCAAACTCTGATATTCCAGGAACAGAGAGACAATTTGTGATGAGGCTGATGAAATGGATGACATTAGACAGAAATAGCATGGTGTGACCGATTTTGACTGATCATCTTAGAATTGGTTATAGGTTTCTGAGGGAGTTGCTGAACTGTATTAGGCCACCAGCACTAAGGCTGTGTGTGTGCAGTGCATTTCAAGAGTGTTCCAACCTTTTATTTAGACTTATAGCCATAAGTCTTCTTGGGTGTGATGCTACAAGCTTAGCACACCTGAACATCCCTCTCTGCAAAACCTCTCAAGCAGTGTCAGGTGGATTGGGAACTTTGCTGGACCACTATTTTCAGGTTTCAGAGATGGTCAGTCAGGTTCAAGTTCAGGCTTTAGCTGGGCCAGTTAATAACATTCATAGCTTTATCCTGAAGTCACTTCTGTGTTGGTGTAGTTGTGTGTTTTGGGTCAGTGTTGTGTTGAAAGGTGAACCTTTGCCCCAGTTGGAGGTCATGGGTGCTCTTGAGGCTTTAGTTGGAACATTCAAAGACATTTATAGATATGTCCTAAAGCCATTTCTGTGTTGTTTTAATCCTGTGATTGGATGATTGTTTACTGATGGAAGGTGAACCTTTGGCCCAATTGGATGTCCTGAGAGCTCTTAAAAAAGATAAAGCTTTGAACATGAAACTTGAATTTGACGATGAACTTTGATCTATTAATCCATTCAAGGCTCCCAATATATCTATATATTAACCTGCTGTTGAAAAACATCTCAGTGGTGCTGGCACTACCTTGCCTCGCAATATCAATGGAATTGGCAAGGTGATTGGTTTCCTCCAGATGTAACACTTGAACTTCTGTTCAATGAGTTCAGTTTTAGTTTCATCAAACCAAGGCCTGAGAGTCCTCCAAGTAAGCTATCATGTGCCTTTTACAGAGATGGGGCCTCTGTCTGGCACTCTACTATAAGTCTGATTGGTTGAGTGCTGCAGAGATGGTTATCCTTCTGGCAGGTTCCCCCATCTCTGCATAGGACTTTGGGTGTTCTGTTAGAGTGACTTTCAGGTTCTTGGCTATCTCCCCTGTTTGCTCAGGTTGGATTCAACTCCAGGAGTTTGCAGTTCTGAACTTCTTCCTTTTAAGAAAACCACAGTGTTTATTGGGAAAATGTTTTGGTTACCGTCCTTCAATCCTGTCTTGGCGATCTACGTACAATTCCTTTCACCTCATAGCTTGTTTTAACACTGACATGCTTTAATCTGTCCAACTTTATATAAATATACAAAATATGTATCATATATCATGCCAAATCAACTGAATTCTGACACTGTAATCAGGGTGGCATGATGCTGGAGAAGGTAGCATTGCCACCTCACAGCTCCAGGGTCTCTGGTTTGATCCTGAGCTTGAGTTGATTTCCCTGTGTTCCTGCATGTTCTCCCTGTGTTCTCATGGGTTCTCCCTGTGTTCTCATGGGTTTCCTCTGGGTTCTCTGGTTTCCTCCCACTGTCCAAAAATATGCAGATAGACAGATTGACTATGCTGAATTGCTCATGGATGTCTGTGTGTGTGCATGGTGTCCTGCAACAGACTGGTGTCCCATCCAGGTTGAATTCTACCACCTTGTGCCAGTATTACCAGGATTAGCTCCAGATCTGCCATGACCCTGACAGGGATTAAAGTAGTTACTGAAGATCAAGGATGATCAATCAAAAGAGGATGCACTTCATCTCAATTTTGAGTGGCATAACAAACCCCACTTTTCCCTAATTTTTTAACCTTAAAACATCACATTTACTGTAACAAATGAAGAACAGTTTAAGGTGTATGAATAGTTTATGAATGCACTATATGTATTCAATGCATATACTAAATATGTTCTTATGTTGGGGGGCACAGTGGCTTAGTGGTTAGCACATTTGCCTCACACCTCCAGGGAGTTTGAGCAGAGCTTGCATGTTCTCTCCATGCCTCAGGGGTTTCCACCAGGTAGTCCTCCCCCCATTGGATTTCCTCCCCCAGTCCAAAGACATGCATTGTAGGCTGATTGGCATTTCCAAATTGTCCATAGTGTGTGAATGTGTATGCAAGTGTGCCCTGTGATGGTTTGGCACCCCATCCAGGGTGTCCCTCGCCTTGTGCCCAGAGTTCCCTGGGATAGTCTCCAGGCTCCCCACAACCCTGTATAGGATAAGTGGTACAGAATGGATGGATGAATGTTCTTATGTTAGTGTAAACTCTGTTGATTGTGGCCTCAACTTTGGATATAGTTCCTGATTTCTTAGTTATGGTGTTCAGTGTTTTCCATTGTTTTCCATTCCATCCTAATAGTTTTCTGTGTTCATTTCAAGTCTCTTTCTGTCTCACACATTTTCTTCAGGTACTGAAAGGCTTCCCTGAGTGTCTTCAAGCAGATATATGTCTGCACCTGAACCGTACTCTCCTGCAGAACTGTAAAGCTTTTAAGGGATCCACTAAAGGTTGCCTGCGAGCCCTGGCCATGAAATTCAAAACCACTCATGCCCCACCAGGTGACACGCTGGTCCATGCGGGTGATGTGCTCTCAGCCCTTTACTTTATTTCCAGAGGATCCATCGAAATACTACGTGGAGATGTGGTGGTGGCCATCTTAGGTAGATACCAATATGGATTAAATATTGGTTGCAAACTCTTTTGTTTTCAGTAGTGATTTTATTCCTTTAGTATTTGGGTAGAGTGTAACTGACTGGCATGACATGGTTAATAATTTTTTCTAGATGTGTATTTGTAAGATGTACAGTAGGTGATTTGTGAAAACGGTGATATTTTCAGTGATATTTTCCGGGTTCATTATTATTTATTTGAGTATGATTTTGAACATTTTGCTGCCATCTGCTGGACATAAAATGAAAGTTCATAATTTACCATGCCTTTATATCAGCTATAGCAGATTCACCAAAAAATCAGTAACTTTGCAAATATGTATTGCAAACAACTATTACTAACTAACTTTTGCTATAGAAAACAAAAAAAAAAATACATTCACTATGCATACACCTAACATTTTTCCCTATATTAATATAATATTTTTTTGTTTTCCACAGGAAAGAATGATATATTTGGTGAGCCCATCAACCTGTATGCTCGACCAGGCAAGTCCAACGCTGATGTCAGGGCTCTAACCTACTGTGACTTGCACAAGATCCACAGAGAGGATGTTCTGGAGGTTCTGGACATGTATCCAGAGTTCTCAGATCACTTCTGGAGCAACTTGGAGATCACCTTCAACCTGAGAGATGTAAGCCACTGCTCCTGAAAAATATCCTTATATAGTCACACTACTCCATGATTTTCTCAACTCACTCTCTCTCTCTCTCTCTCTCTCTCTCTCTCGATCATGCTCGACACACACTATATGGCCAAAATGTTGCAGACACCTGACCATCACACCCATATGTGGTTCTTCCCCAAACTGTTGACACAAAGTTGGAAGCACACGATTATAAAGAATGACTTTTTATGTTATAAAATTACAATTTCCCTTCACTGGAATTATGGGGCCCAAACATGTTCCAGCATCTCTGTGCATAATGCGAGATCCATGAAGACATGGTTTGCCAAGATTAGAGTGGAAGAACTTGAGTGCCCTACACAGAGCCCTGACCTGAACCCCACTATACACCTTTGGGATGAACTAGAACACTTACTGTGCCCCAGGCCTCTGCGCGTGACATCAGTGCCTGACCTCACTAATGCTCTTGTTGCTGAATGGGCAAATCCCCACAGCCATGCTCCAAAATCTAGTCTAAAGCCTTTCCAGAAGAGTGGAGGTTATTATAACAGCAAAGGAGTACTAAGTCTGAAATGGGATGTTCAACAAGCACATATGGCTGCGATGGTCAGTTGTCAACAAACTTTTGGCTATAAAGTGTGCTTACATAATCATGCAATCATTGTCTATAGATCACAACCATAAAAGCATGCGTGACAGGATGTATGTGGAGTGTGAGGAAGTTAGAAAAAACAAATGTCCTTTTCAATGGAATTTGGTTTAGCTAGTGAATGTTGTCAGTAGTTGTTGATTTTACTAAAGTGACACTATAATGACATGAGCCTTATTACCCCAGACCAACATGATTCCTGGGTCTCCAAGCAGTGATGACTCAGACTGTACTGGCTTTAACAAGCTCCGCAAAAGAAAGCTTTCCTTCCGACGGCGAACAGAAAAAGGTATTGTTCAGAGATTGCCAGTGATAGTGATCAATATAAGAATTATATACAACCCCAATTTTAAAAAAAGTTGGGACGCTGTGTAAAATGTAAATAAAAACAGAATGCAATGATTTGCAAATCTCATAAACCCGTATGTTATTCACAATAGAACATAGAAAACATATCAAATGTTTAAACTGAGGAAATGTACCATTTTAAGAAAAAAATAAGGTAATTTTGAATTTGATGGCCACAACACATCTCAAAGTTGGGACAGGGGCAGCAAAAAGCTGGAAAAGTAAGTGTTACTAAAAAGAAACAGCTGGAGGAGCATTTTGCAACTAATTAGGTTAGTTGGCAACATGTCAGTAACATGATTGGGTATAAAAAAGAGTATCTTAGAGAGGCAGAGTCTCTCAGAAGTAAAGATGGGATGGAATCTGAATGGAAGCATGTTGCTCTAAAACCTGTATATTCCTTTCAGCATTGATGGGGCCTTTCCAGATGTGCAAGCTGCCCATTCCATAGGCACTAATGCATCCCCATACTATCAGAGATGCAGGCTTTTGAACAGAGCGCTGATAACAAGCCGGATGGTCCCTCTCCTCTTTAGTTTAGAGGACGCGGCGTCCATGGTTTCCAAAAAGAATTTCAAATTTTGATTTGAAACTCAGTCCATTTTATATGAGTTTTGGCCCAGAGAAGATGGCGGCGTTTCTGGATCATGTTCACATATGGCTTCTTCTTTGCATGATAGAGCTTTATCCAGCATTTGTGGGTGGCACGGCGAACTGTGTTCTCAGACAATGAATTCTGGAGGTGTTTCTGAGCCCATACAGTGATTTACATTAAAGATTCATGCCTGTTTTTAATGCAGTGTCACCTGAGGGCCCGAAGATCATGGGCATGCAATATTGATTTTCACCCTTGTCCCTTGCGCACAGAGATTTCTCCAGATTCTCAGAATCTTTTGATGATATTATGTACTGTAGATGATGAGATATGCATAGTCTTCACAATTTTACATTAAGGAACATTATTCTGAAATTGTTCCACAAATTGTAGATGTAGTTTTTTGCAGATTGGTGAACCTCTGCCCATCTTTACTCCTAAGAGACTCTGCCTCTCTAAGATACACTTTTTATACCAATCAAGTTACTGACCTGTTGTCAATTAACCTCCAGCTGTTTCTTTTTAGTAACACTTTCTTTTCCAACCTTTTGTTTCCCTATCCCAACTTTTTTGAGATGTGTTGCTGCCATCAAATTCAAAATCACCTTATTTTTTTCTTAAAATGGTACATTTACTCAGTTTAAACATTTGATATGTTTTTATGTTATATTGTGAATAACATATGGGTTTATGAGATTTGCAAATCATTGCATTCTGTTTTTATTTACATTTTACAGAGCATCCCAACTTTTTTGGACTTGGGGTTGTAATACATATTTGCTCACATTTTGATCTGTAACTTATTTTGCTGTGAAGTTTAAGACTGCTCTGTTGGTAAGCCATCAGTATTTATCTGGTATTGTTTCTGTCTTTTGTAAGATGATGCAGATGCAGGAGAGATCAAGAAGAACCAGAAACTAGTGCGATGTAACAGGAAACAGGCCAGGAGTAATCAGAATGAGGGACTAAAACCAGACTTCGAGGGGCCTCGGAGTTCAATCTCTTCCCACTCCAGTGGCGATGAAGGGGAGGATCTTGTTCATACACGCTCCACTCTGCCAACAACATTACTGGAGCTCTCTCAAGCCCAAGGCACGTCTATGAATTTTAATGACAACCCCGAGGGTGAAGCAGATCCTAAAACAGGCAACACCTGCAATGCTCTGTCAGGTAAGATCAAACCAAGCCAGGAAATTGGTGGGGGGGGGGATGAAACAAAACCACTAACTATGTTTGTGATATGTAGACTTTAAGTTGAATTTGTCTTTCCTAACAAGTCACATACTGTACTCCTCACTCTTCTCTATAAATATATTCTATCCTGAATTACAATAGAAAAAGGGTCAGGAAAAACCATTATCAGGATGTTAGAGAAGTCAACCCTACAGTCTTACAGACAGAGAAGAAAAATAATCATATCTTCCCTACTGAGATTGCCTCTTCTGAGGGAGATAACAGCATTTCCTGTGCTACACTCTAACTGTGTTGATAGCCTCATCATGTAGTTTGTCATGCACTTAGATAAGGATATTTCGGTAAGATAAAGCTGCATACATAAGTGTAGGTGTTTTCTGTCTTTTCGCTATTTTTTCTACAAGATTACAATTTTTGCTTTTTTTATTTTACTTAATTATAAGTAATCTGTAATTGCTTCAATGTACAAACATTAAAGTACCCTACATTGCGTAAGATTTAAGTACAGTAACAAGAACAGAAGTACATTCAGTCAATTTATACAGAAAATAATGAAATTGAGGCCAATAATGTAGACTTTACATTATTTTCACTCCTTTAGGTGCACTCTCAGGTGTGTCCAACATCTTTAGTTTCTGGGGTGAGAGTCGGGGCCGTCAGTATCAGGAGCTGCCCCGCTGTAATCTACTGTCACCACCACCTCAGCACAACACCCCGTTACACAGCATCTCAAGACAGCAGCGGAGCCAACTGGAGAACAGGCTGGACATGCTACAGACGCAACTCAACAGGTCAGAGGCACAGAATTAACACTCCCTCTCCCCACCCCAGACACACACACACACACTGGCTAATGCAACTGATAATCAGGCAAACAAACACACACAAATTTATTTTCTTATTAGAGACAATGAACAGACTGCACCAGAATTAGCTGCAAAGCTAAATTTCATCTGTAGTAGCAAATTAATAGTAGTAAATGATAGAAGTGAAATGAGGCACAGCTGAACTGCATTAGAAAAGAAAGCCAAAGTCAGTAAGACAATAAGGACAGATACAGGAACTTAACAAAAACAAAGAACACAAAGCACTGTCGCCATGGGAGTCAAGACTCGAAGTGGGATTGTGACAAGTGGTCTTACATTAGCATAATATGCATCCGTGCTAACTCTATAGTTGCTCTTATTGCTCTGTGTTGCTCAGTAGTTAGCAGTTCGTAGAATTTGTCCCAGAAATTACCTGCACAGTACATTAATTTCACAATACATGTACACAATACATCTTAATACCACAGCTCAAAACATGACTCACTTCTAACCTTCTTATACTGTACAGTACATGGCAAATAAAAATTATTTTATCATGAGCTGTATCAAGAGATGATAATCAATTAAACAGAATAAACTCAGTACGGAGAAAGACCCCAGTAAGTTGTACTATAGTGTGCTTGCGTGAACACAATATAATGTTCCCATTAAAAGATGTCATGAATTCAAGTATTGCTCATGTTTCATCTGTTTTGGAGACCTTTGAGGGAATTATTTTTATTCGCATTAAATACTGAAATTGGCATGACCTAATCCAGAAGGATTTAATTGTATTGTATTTTTTATTAATTTAATTATTAATTTTGAATTAATAATCCATCCATCCATCCATTTTCTATGCCGCTTATCCTTTCTGGGTCGCAGGGAACCTGGAGCCTATCCCAGGGAGCATGGGGCACAGGCGGGGGACACCCTGGACTAGGTGCCAGTCCATCGCAGGGCACAATCACACACACATTCACACACTACGGACACTTTTGAACATGCCAATCAGCCTACAATGCATGTCTTTGGACTGGGGGAGGAAATCGGGATACCCGGAGGAAACCCCCGAAGCACGGGGAGAACATGCAAACTCTGCACACACATAGCCACACCTCTAGTTTTCTAAAATAATAATAATAATAATAATAATAATAATAATAATAAAACCTATTCATATCTGTATTTCTATCCATTTAGAACACATTACCTACTCAATTCAAATATACACATGTACATGTATTCATATACAGTTACATCCCTATTCCCTACATAGGAAGCTGATGACTTATAATAGACTTAGAACTACTTAGAACTAGTTTAGATAGAAAACAATTATCAAAAGTCTGTTTGTATGTATTTTCTAGGTTGGAGACCCGTATGTCCACAGACATCAGTGCAATCATGCAGTTGCTCCAGAGGCAGATGACGATGGTGCCTCCAGCCTACAGCACAGTGTCCTCACCTCCCCAGGCATCACTGTACCTCGGCTCAAGCCCGGGTCCTGAAGAGTCACTCATGCAGACTGTCACACCTTTGGAGTCTGAGAGACTATCATCACTCTCACAGGTATATACTGTATCTGCCTAGATACAAAACCTAAGATATAAAGTCGCATATCATGCATGTGCACTCGTTGAGCAGGAATCTCATCCAAGCCCTATTCTAGAAGTTACAACATGAAAATATGCCTATTTTGAGAGAGATCATATTCTTAATTACACATATAACCATAACACATTGTTTTTATGTTTACAGTACTGTGCTGTATTTGGACTTTATGTAGTCCTGCATGGAATGTCCCTTACAATATCATAAGTATGCAAAACCTATTTTAAAGATTTTAAGGTATAAGGGCTTGTCACTGGGGCTGCTACACTCCAGGGTACATCTTTTGTACCATTAGATAAAGGAATATTGATGTACAGAAACAGCACTGAAGAACATAAATAGACATTACAGACCACTGTTACCTTTAATTGTATATTTACAGTACATTGTTTCTATTTGATGAATGAAAGTGCTGCTGTACAGTGTATTTTTGTTAAGCCATGGCCCTGAAGGCACAATATGTGTGTATGCATATCTGTCTACCGATCTACCCCATCAATTTACATGGTGGTTTCTACTGCACTGGTTTGAATGTATTAAGGACAGTAGCATTGCTGGGATTTTTTAAGACTGTGTATTTTTACTTGATACCCAAATAATATCTGGTCAGGAGTGGTCTTGTGGTCGTTCGTTTCCACTAATAGAGGATATAGAGAGGGTCTGACAAATTGTGCATAGCAACAAATGGGCTACAATCAGTGAGTTTTCGTATAAAGTAGGTGTAACTAATAAAGTGGCCATTAGGTCTATATGAATGGGATGACAATAAATTTAGACTTGTTTTATGATCAGCTTTACATTGCCAATTCCTGTTTTGTGTCTGCTCTATCCAGATTCTGGACTCTCAGGACTTTGAGGAATTCCCTGCCAAGACATGTGAGTCTCTCCACTTCATGACGGAGCCCTTACTTAGCCCAGGAGCCACCCCTCTGCAGGCTCTGTCCAGCCTCGACCACAACGCTGAGCCTCCAGGCCCCAAAACCCAGCGCCGTTTCTCCCTCCAGGAACCAGAAACCATTCTGGACTCACGGACACCGCAAAGACACAGCTCCGATCCTGGGAGCTAGGGAGGGAGGGAAAGAGGGAGGACGAGGAAACAATGAGTAAAAAGCTCAAACACAGATGGGACAAGGTTCCTCATTTTCGTGCCTCTCTCACTACTTCTCAGTCGTTCGATTTCTCTTTCTCTTCCTCATGCATCTCATGGGGCTGGGAAGGGGGTCTCTTCTCTTAATCCCTGTTTTTGCACTGAGTTAGGGGTGTGAATGGAGGGATGAGATGAGACACATTCGTATGCTGGAGCTGGAGGAGGACTGTCACTGTCCGAATCTACAGGACTTAAAGACTATAATCCACTGAGTGCAACATGAGGATGGAGGCCCTTTTTAAAATCTGTGCTCTAAATGTCCTCAAGACTGGTGGAAACATTAGCAAGCTGACATTAAAATAAACATGAATAGCAGTGCGGGTGAGGAAGGGTGTCGAACATTGTTCACCCTTTCTGGCTTTTGTTTAAAAAGCGGAATCCACCCAAAGGAAGGTGTCCATGTTCAAATTGTCCCTTTACTACTGTTATCCAGTACTGGATTAATATATATATATATATATATATATATATATATATATATATATATATATATATATATATATATATATATATATATATATATATATATATATATATATGAATAATAATGAAAATAATAATCTAAGTAGCCATCATGTCTTGCACTGAAATTTTGCAGAATCTTTATCTATCATGTCCGCAGCGCTTCCAAAGTTCAAAAACAAAAAAGGAAAAAAAAAAAATACTAAAAGACTTCCTAAACGTTTTAGTGTTAGCTGGCCTAACAGAAACACCTTGTGTGATCTGTCTATTCTGTCCTGTCATTCTGCCTCTTTCTCCCTTCATGTCTGTGGTTAAAGGCATAATGGAAAGCGAGCTCATACTGGATCGGCTGGTTTGCATTAGGGTGGAATTGGATGTGTCTAAAGCCATGTCATAACTGAACATATCAACTTTTTGTGCATTGCAGGTTATAGTGTGGCTTAATTGATAAAGTAAGCATAATACATGTGTCTGTATTAAACCCTGCATGATGTCAGGTGATGTTCAAATGTTTGTCCAAGTTTGCATTGGTTACAAATTTCAACAAAATTAGATTTTATACTTTTATTTATTAGGGACATCCTGGTTTATTAGCAATACTTAACCCTAGAACCCACAACCTCACATTAATATGTTTCTCTTTTGGGATAAGACTGCAGAAGAAAAAAAATCAGTTGCTTTACCCAAATATATGTATGTGTGTGTGTGTGTGTGTGTGTGTGTGTGTGTGTGTGTGTGTGTGTGTGTGTGTGTGTGTGTGTGTGTGTGTGAGAGATATGCAGTGAAATTAGTAATTAATTGAATTGCATACAGTACAGCAATTGACGTGCACTGTATAGCACATTAAAAAGTAAGCTTAGCAGCTCCATCAGGATGAAGATTGCTGCACAAGATTCTTCAGGTAGCAGAACATTTTGCTCTGGGAACTATTGTGCTGCATGCTACTGGCAAGCATCCATACACAGTAACACAGTCTGACAAAAAAAAAAAAAAAAATTGGCACTATGGTGAGTGTGTTGTTACTATTACGGTTTGAACTGTAAATTGGTTTTTATAGATACCAAATAATACCATAATTTTCCAAGAGATTATTTTATGACAAATATTAAGACATTGAGGCGAACTCAAAGTTGCTGATCGTCACCAAGAATCTTCTACGACGTTTTCTAATATCTTTAGGTCGTTTTAATTACATGGGATGACAAATGAGGAGAACATGTTGGAGATTTCAGACCACATTCTCTTTCATTCAGCACACAACTGTTAAAGGAGCCGAGAGTGATACAAGTGCAGCAAGACTCATTTCTACGCATTTGACTATAAACGAGTGCAAGTCATTAATCTTCTATTAGTATGAAAAGTTTTTTGAAAAGTTTTTTGTTTTTTGCTCCTAACGTATTTAACTATAGCTGACCTCCATGTGATTAGAGCAAATGGATCTTCATGTTTCCAAATGCTGCACTTTATAGAAACAACCAAAGCATCAACTGCATTGACACAGATTTTTCTCTCCAACTACGTGGCTTGACTTTGTGAGAATTTGTGTCCAATTCTGAATGTATTTTACAAGGAGAGTGCTGTTAGAAAAACTCTCAAACTTCAGATAGCTTGCTTTCTTGGCAAGAAATGGTTTTCTAGCCTTCGTCGGATTATTCTCCAGGTAACGCAAACTCTAACAATGTTTAGATATACAGCCAATGCAGCATATACACCACTGGAACTCAATATTCGAAATTTATTCATAATGGGAAAACAGTTATCACCATAATATCGACATAACCTTTATCTGTGTGTGGCACCATCTTGTGTTCTAGTGTAAACTTGTGGCCTCCTCTATTATGTAACCACATCCTTGTATTTTGTTATTTGTTTAGTGTACTGCCGTGCACTTTACAGATCCCCGTACCTTGCAAGATGTAAATAATTAGAGATTTTTTTTTTTTTCCACATATCTACTTCTCCAACAACTGTTAGGTATGTATATATTTTTTTGTCTTGGTTTTAATTTATTTTGGTAATGTATTTAAACTGGATTGCTCTTTTTCTCCCTCTCATGTACTGTACATAGGAGAGTCTTGTAAAGGAATCGATTCTTGGCACTCATATAGCCGGCACTATGCAGAATCTGTCATTTCCTTGGCATGCTTTGAAATGCAGAAAAAAAAAAAACTGTAGATGAAAATATATATGTTTGATTTTTTTTAACATAAATAACTATGTTAATAATAATTATAATGAAAATGACGCTGATGGTGATTATACAATACAAGACAAATTTACCTTTGTGCACATTTTATTTGCATGCTGCACTCAAAGGATAGAGTCACAAAGGCAGCTGACTCGCTGTTGAATTTTGAATGTGTAGACAGATGCACTGTACTTCCAGGTCACTTGCCAGAGTGACTTCATTTACTTCCAGCTCATGGAAGAATGGACATTATGAAATTGAAAACTACTGTAACAATGCTAGTGGAGAGATTTTGACATTATAAATTACAGAATTACAGCCAGAGAATATTAGGGGGCATCCAAATAGTCTCTTAGTCCATATCAGATCACTCCAGAAAGCTAAGCTACAGGTCCTGATTGTGTGAAGCATAAATGGTTGAATTTATAAAAAAAAAAAAAAAATTAACATATTTCTTTCAATAAACCAAATGAAATTAAAATGCCGGACTGTTTTTCTTACATTAAATATATACAGTATCTCACAAAAGTGAGTACACCCCTCACATTTTTGTAAATATTTTATTATATCTTTTCATGGGACAACACTGAAGAAATGACACTTTGCTACAATGTAAAGTAGTGAGTGTACAGCTTGTATAACAGTGTAAATTTGCTGTCCCCTCAAAATAACTCAACACACAGCCATTAATGTCTAAACCGCTGGCAACAAAAGTGAGTACACCCCTAAGTGAAAATGTCCAAATTGGGCCCAAAGTGTCAATATTTTGTGTGGCCACCATTATTTTCCAGCACTGCCTTAACGCTGTTTGGCATGGAATTCACCAGAGCTTCACAGGTTGCCACTAGAGTCCTCTTCCACTCCTCCATGACGACATCACAGAGCTGGTGGATGTTAGAGACCTTGCGCTCCTCCACCTTCCGTTTGAGGATGCCCCACAGATGCTCAATAGGGTTTAGGTCTGGAGACATGCTTTGGCCCTCACCTTTACTCTCAGCTTCTTTAGAAAGGCAGCAGTCATCTTGGAGGTGTGTTTGGGGTCGTTATGATGTTGGAATACTGCCCTGTGGCCCAGTTTCCGAAGGGAGGGGATCATGCTCTGCTTCAGTATGTCACAGTACATGTTGGCATTAGCTCCCCAGTGCTGGCAGCACTCATGCAGCCCTAGACCACGACACTTCCACCACCATGCTTGACTGTAGGCAAGACACACTTGTCTTTCTACTCCTCACCTGGTTGCCGCCACACACACTTGACACCATCTGAACCAAATAAGTTTATCTTGGTCTCATCAGACCACAGGACATGGTTCCAGTAATCCATGTCCTTAGTCTGCTTGTCTTCAGCAAACTGTTTGCGGGCTTTCTTGTGCATCATCTTTAGAAGAGGCTTCCTTCTGGGACGACAGCCATGCAGACCAATTTGATGCAGTGTGCGGCGTATGGTCTGAGCACTGACAGGCTGACCCCCCACCCCTTCAACCTCTGCAGCCATGCTGGCAGCACTCATACGTCTATTCTGCAAAGTCAACCTCTGGATATGATGCTGAGCACATGCACTCAACTTCTTTGGTCGACCATGGCTAGGCCTGTTCTGAGTGGAACCTGTCCTGTTAAACCGCTGTATGGTCTTGGCCACCATGCTGCAGCTCAGTTTCAGGGTGTTGGCAATCTTTTTATAGCCTAGGCCATCTTTATGTAGAGCAACAATTCTTTTTTTCAGATCCTCAGAGAGTTCTTTGCCATGAGGTGCCATGTTGAACTTCCAGTGACCAGTATGAGAGAGTGTGAGAGCAATAACACCAAACTTAACACACCTGCTCCTCATTCACACCTGAGACCTTGTAACACTAACGAGTCACATGACACCGGTGAGGGAAAATGGCTAATTGCGCCCAATGTGGACATTTTCACTTAGGGGTGTACTCACTTTTGTTGCCAGCAGTTTAGACATTAATGGCTGTGTGTTGAGTTATTTTGAGGGGACAGCAAATTTACACTGTTATACAAGCTGTACACTCACTACTTTACATTGTAGCAAAGTGTCATTTCTTCAGTGCTGTCCCATGAAAAGATATAATAAAATATTTACAAAAATGTGAGGGGTGTACTCACTTTTGTGAGATACTGTATAATAGTCATCTTCACTACTTCAGTACTTTTACTGAAATATTATTAAAATGGTTCATGTATACGGTAATAATGAAATGCTGTGTCCAAGTGGTGTTGGAAACTGGGAAATATCAGTTCTCCTAAATGGAAATAGCACTTTAATGCTTGACAACGTCATGCTTACAAGTGAGCTGTAAGCAGCAGCTGCTGCAGCATTGCACATAGCCGAGTCTCGTCGAATGTTTCCAATCAACTTTGCTACCACAGTCGGAGTTAACTGCTACAGAGGAAGCTAAAATTAGCATCTCATTCTTGCCACCATTTCCAACAAGCCAAGAAAATCATTTATGCTACCACTAATGCTGCACTTGAGTTTGCAAGAGGACATAGTTACTTAATACTTGACAGCATTAAGTGTTTACCAAATGGACAGACCATTACAAAAGATTGGTTGATTTGTTTTTCTCAATCAAAAGGAAATGTGTTTTATTTGACTTGTAAACTGTTTTCAACCAAAAAACATTGTTTTGTTGAAGAATTCTGTGATTGGAAGTACTCTGATAGGAGTTCATAGCATGAAAAGAGCACTGACCATATAGCATATCTGCTTTCTTTTTTATTGCACAGCTTGAAGGGTACTACTGTTGACAAAGCTGTGGAGAAAGAAAAGGCAGACACGTTTTTAACAGGCTTTTTAAATCAAAAATGGGCCTAAGAAGGCTCAACGTTCTGCCATTGCTGACTATTGATTCTGAGCTTAAAGATCTGGCTTTTGACAGTCACCTATGACAGCCAGTCACCTGTGGTAAGACTGCCTTCTCCATAGCTACTCAAATACTCACAATGAATGTGTAATGTTATAATGTATGTGCTTTTCAAGGCTCAGTTCGAGGCTTCAAGTCCACCCTTGTAAATTTAAAGGATAAGGGAATTCCCCTCAATTATTCTAGACACAAACCACTCTTAAAAGGTAAGCAACACTGGGCCTCTAGGATCGCAACCCTTACTCCATCCTTACTCTCTAGGATCACAGACCCTTTTTCTTAATAATGCCTTTCTCATTTCATTCCACCCCACTCTCCTATTCATCCAAATCCATTCCCTCTGTCATCCAACACCCTCCTCCATTCAACCTACTCCCCTCCTTATATTCATCCCTATCCCCTTCTCTTACATTCCTTTCCTGTTTCACTCATCCCAGTCCCCCCCACATTTACTCCAATCCCCTCTCTCATTCACTGAACCCTTCCCATATACAGTACATTCCATCCCCACCCTCATACATCCAATCTCTCTCCACATTTCATTCCCCTTCCCATTCATCCAACCCTTCCTCTTATTAATCCCAAGTGATTTTCCTACTCACCCATCCTAATCTCTCTTGTGTATGCATCCTAACCACTTCCTTACACCTCCTATCCTCCTTCATCTATCCCATCTCCTCCCTCACTCATCACTATCCTGATTCACTAATTTCAATCCCCTCACTCATTCAACCAACCATCTCCCTCAAATAAACCAAACTTCTTCACTCATCCCAGTCCCTTCCTCCAATTCATCCCAACCCACTACTCACACACCCCATCCCTATTCACTGATCCTAAAGCACGTCCTCATTATTTCATCTCCTCCCTTATTTACCCCATCCTTCTTCACTCATCCCAGGCTCCTCCCTATATTCCTCCAAACCCCTCATTCCGACATCCTATCCCTCTTCACTCATCCAAACCCCCTTCCCTAATCATCTCAACTCCCTCCCTCATTCATACCAATCTTTCAAAACTTGCCACTTCTCTAGCTCTTTCCATTGCTATGCTATAAGCTATTACAATGTCTCACTCTTTTGAATCCCACAAAGAAAGAAAATCAACCATACTCTAGACCTGAACTTTACACCCTGACCAGCTAAAGAAACAGTGAAGTCTATGGACTACAAACCTTACTCTTTTACTCACACTCAAATTAGTCATAACAACATGTTGATCCTCAGTTCCTCCAAAAGGTTCTTCCTACTAGCTCCATCTGAATGTGTTTTTCCTTTCCTCTGTCATATCAGGCCTGTTCACCTGGGTAAAGGCACTGTCATCTCTACTATCGTCAAATCCCCATGTCCTCAACATCTCTTCATCAACCCCTTTAACTATAAACACCATTACCGCACACAGAGTTCTGTCACAGAAATAATTTTTCCCCCCTTTATTCTAATTCATTGAAATTGATTAACCATTCCTATTACAAACAAGGACACCCCACATTTGGACCTGACGCTATTCCTTCATTAACACACAAATGTGAATTCTGGCTTTATATTGCAAAGCAGAAGCCACAGAGAATGCTAGCCCAACTTCTCAGAATCCCTCTGTTACAGTTCCCCAATTATTTTCCATTTCATTTAGTGACAAATGAGTATGGCTAGTCATGTTTGTTTTTGAATAATAGCATTAGGAGTAATAGGAATGTTTTAAACATATTATAGGAACAATTTGTGCTCTCATGACATGGTCTTCAAGTATAAATGTGATACACAATGAATCTGACAGGAAAGCTACAGAGTATAGCTTTAATTGGCTAGTGATTTTGAGATGTTCCAGCCAGTGCCTCTAACTGTGTATGTTGGTTAAATTAAACAACTGAATCTGAGCAGGACTTCCTTGCTCAAGTAAACCAATTCTCATGGTTTATTTGCATTAAAATAAGGTTTAATAAAATCTAAGAGTCAACACACAGCAACAGCTGTAATTTAGGCCCCAGTCAGAAGCTGCAGGTGAAAGTCACTGCAGCCAATATTTATTTATTTGTTTGTTTATTTTTTTATTTATTATGTATGTACTGTATGTATGTATTTATATTTATTTAAGGATGCATAAATGTAACTATTGTCAAATTAATCAGAAGTAACTAGCAAATAGTATAGTCTCGGAGGGAATGAATGAATTACAAATAAATATTTTCTCTTTATTTGTTGTCTGTTTATTAGTGGACCGGAAGTAACTGTTGTATAAATTTAAGTAGGTTTTGATGGTACGCAGTATTCAGTATTTTGCCTACAAAAATACAGATTCTTCTACAGATTTCACATCATCATTTTAATTTAACTATAAAAATGTGTTTAAGGTTGTTTAAGGTGTGTTGACTGGAGCAAGAAACTATCTAGGGGACTATTTGATGATTGTGGGATTATGGAGGCAGCAGGGACAACACTATAGCCACCAGATGGAGATATTCCATCACTGTTGGTGAAAAACCACACTACTTTCCTTCATCTTGGATTGGATATACACAATCTTATTTTACCATTTTGCTCTAATCAAGAATATTTTAATTTCATCAATGTATAATCTTGAGGTCTCAAGAAAGTGTCTATCAGCAGCCTCGATTCTGAAAACCATTAGTCCAGCATAATCAATAAAATCCAATGTGAATCATCCAGTAAACCAGTAAGATGTAAGGTCTCTCTTTGGTGAATGATCAACTCTTACACAGTACATATATTTCTTATCTCCCTGCATCTGTTGCAGCTGCTTTTGCCTCACTTGATTTATTCATTTCATATCCAACTGAATTTTAATGAGTGAGGTACTTAATTTACATTAAGCAGCATGTGAATATTTATGTAACTTGCCACTGACACTTGCTAATCATAGCATTACATAGCTCGGGATTCAAATATCTGATGATGTTAAGGATCTTTACAAAGCTAATTTTGTCACACTCATTTCTAATCTGGCAGAAATTAGGTTCCTCCGCAGGGTTGTTGATCTTACACTTCGTGAGCAGGGGAGGTGTTCAGTGGTAAATCAGCGGTACTGCACTGCCACTGTTGGGTCCTTGCGGTTGAACCTTAACCTTTGTTATACAGTACTGCCCCATTTAACAGCCCTTGCTTGGCGTGGAAGCTACAGTATATCTTCTATACCTGTGTCCCTTACTACACTTGTGGATTGCTCTATTTAAAAACCCTGTCTACATCTACAAAAATATAATAACTTAAACCTCTGTGAGGACACGGTATCAATTCAGACAATATTTTGGGCTGCAACCTTACTCTGTCTCAGCCCAAACAGCTGCAAGTCGGGGGCAGTGAGGACTGGCTTTGGGTTACTGATCAGATGGTCATGGGTTCAACCCCCAACACCACCAAGCTCCTGCTTTGGGGCCCTTGAGCAAGGCCGTTAACCCTCTTTGCTCCAAGTAAACGGTAGCATGGCTGACCCTGTGCTCTGATCCTGGCTTCCTAACAAGCTCATATATGAGAAGAAAGAAATTTCACTGTACTGTAATGTATATGAGACAAATAAACAATGTTTTTTCTACAAATAAATAAATAAATACATTTTTCTACATTCCTGCAGTTCCCTAATTTGCTTGTTTTTTTCTTTTCTTTTCTCCCTTTTTTTTTTAAATTTATTTATTTATTTATGTTTGTTTTTTATTTATTTTGTTTGTTTTTTACTATTAGCTTCTCTTATCACTATCAAATCCTTTTGGCAAGCAGGCCTGTGAGAGGAGATTCCAGAAGTACTCTAGGGTGGTGTATAGCAAAGGTTCCATGCAGGGGCAGAGCTAAATGCTGGCCTGAAATATTACTGGCTCAAATAATTTTCAATGATCATTTAATTCCTTGCAGATCGTTCATATGAGAGTGAAAAGGAAACAGTGCTCATGTTAAGGGGAATTGCAAGGTGATGCCGTCTCCTCGGTAACATAACACTTCTATATGTATGTTTTACACACCACATTGCCACCACATTCAAATCATGTTTTAAAACCTGCTTAACTAACTACAAACCATCTCAAAACTGCATTTAAGCAAAATAATATGGTATATCAGCTAAATGGTATTTGTTTCCAGGTCAATTGGATTACAAATAGCCTTTCTTACATGTACATGTACATATAGCCTATCTGTATATGTGAGACATGATGTGGCAAGGCTGATAGAAACAATCACTATTCATTGGTGATGCAGTGTTTAATGGTGCCTTCAGAAAAGCTTAAGCAAACGTGTATCAAATCACTTGCACTCAATCATTTTATTAACATTCAATACTGAAGCTAAGATAGATAGATAGCTTGTATGTATTTTATAAACTCCTTATCAGTGCTTATAAGACAAACTGAAACTTTCACAAACAATAAAAAAGCAAACGCGGGTCCAAATGTACACTCCGGATATCCAAACTATAAAGCCGTATGCCTTGTCAGTCCCTAGAGGGTTTCACGATTTTGCAATCGCAGAAATTAATACAAAATCAAGCAAACTCCGCAATATTTGGAGGAGCTTGCAATTTTTCCAAATTACCAAAGATTTTCCCGCAGATTTGGGCCAAAACGTGTCATTTGACACCATCACAACACACATTCAGCCAAAGCCTTCCTTGATTCACGTGCGTTGAAGATGAGTACAGCTAAAAGGTCTCATTTATAAGCAAACATGACTGTGAAAGACCGTGCACAACAATTTTGGGCAATTGCAATTTCGCCAATTCAAGTAGTCCCCCCCCCCCCCAAGTTTGTTTATGTAAACAAACAACAAAATGTATGTAAATGTAAACAAAATGTAGTGCATGCAATTGTTTTTTAATGTAATCTTGTGTATAAAATACACAAGATATATTGAAACAAAGATGTGTTCCCTGAGTTTTTGAGGTGCAGTCTTTGTGGCCTCACTACCCATGCCCACCCAATTTTTTGTCCACATCTGGGCCCTGGGTAGTCAGTTCCTCTTTTCCCATAGCTGTGCAGTTTGGCATTATTCATATATTTAATGGCTTAAAAATAAACAGCTATTGATTAAAACAATGTTGTAAGAAAAAAAAGAAAACATTAAACTTGTAAAAATGTAATGCTGTCTCACAGGGACAAATCTCTCCCCACTGCAGGACATCTACCACAGGGGAGTCTGCAGATAGTATAGCAGTGTCATCATCTCTCACACTCGCACTTCACACTCATCATGGCCAGAACACATCCAGACTCAGACACATAAACAACAGCCACTTCCCCCTCTATCTTTCCCTTATACACACATTGTGTACTTTACAGGATGTACCAACAAGCAAGCTCACATTACCACTTAATTTGCACATTGCCTTAAGTTGCACAATACCTCACCTCATGTGGCCCTGTATTTTTTAGAGGCGTATAGGTCACATGATGTAGCTCTTGCACATTTCTTTATATCTCTGAGCATTAAATGGTCTGACCTTGGTCTGAATTGTAATTGAAAATTGGCAACTTTCTTGAAGGCTCTCTGTTGGTAAACAGTCCTTCTCAATGTAGAATGGTGAATTTCAAATTGTTTGGAGACAGCCTTATAACCCTTCCCAGACTGATGAGACGCAACAACTGCTTCTCTGAGGTCATGGTTGATGTCCGTTCTTCTTGCCATGATGTACAGCAGACACACACCTGAGTGCATCAAAACACCAATCTGCCAAATGTTCTGCTTTTATAGAGGTAGTCACACTTTATAGAGGTAGTCACACTTCTTGATGATTAATTAATCTTGTGCATTTTGTTAACAACACCTGGCAGCTAATTACTCTCTTAATGATTGTGGAAGTAGGAAGGGTTCTTTTCCCCCCACCTAGTTTATAAATGTTGGTTTACTTTTGGAAAAAAGAAAAGAAGAAGAAGAAAAAAAAAAAAAGACTACATATTGAAATCTGTTGTGTTTTCTGTGTTGTCACCTGAGGTTATTTGTTTGTTTATAGATATTGGTGATGACCATACAATTGTTATTTAGGCCCTGATAAATAAAAACATGGATTTGAAAGAGGGTGTACTTTCTTTTTCCCATGACTGTATGACTGAACAGTAGATTTTATTGTTCCATATTGTTATCTTGTTCCAATGTTGCACAATATGTGGTAAAATGTTTGAACACTGTTGTTATTTTATGTGATATTATTTATGCTTTGTTTTCACTGCATAAGCATTTCATTGTACAAGGGAGCTTGTGTATATTTTGAATCTTTAATCTGTTTCATGCAAATCAGATCCATGTAATAATTGTCCAAAAAACAAAACAAAACAAGAACTGGCAGAAAAAGAAAGCTGAAAAAAAAAAAAGTAGTCTGCATATAATTACTTCAACGGGACACAATGTGGAGTGATACTTTTTGCTTTGAATTCAGATAGGCGTTAGGGACTGTCAAAGTCACCTCTTTATGATTGAGATTGGACGATGGACGTGTCAGTCAGAATTTCTGTAACGTGATTGCTTGAATGTGCTTGAGGGGCAGGATATGTTGTCGTTAGGGCAGGGAGAGAGTAGTGCTGCTGAGGCGGAGGGCGGATCATCGCGACGCTAACGATACTACAGACGCCCGAGGAACTGTCAAAAGGGGGGAAAAACAGCGTACAAAACGGTGAGTGTAAAACTAAATACACCGTGTCACTAATAACACGGGTTATTAGACGTGGTTAATGCTTTTCTTGCTGGTTTCGTGCTTGAAATTATTTGTTTAAATGTGTTTGCTGGTGACTTTGGATGGGACGTGTGTGTAGCTACAGAATGTAGAAGAGCTGCAGCTAAAGCTAGCACACTACTCAATGAGTGACACGGCCCACAAGATATGGCTGTCTGTCTGGCTGGCTGTAGAGTTATGCAAGCAAGGCTTTGCTCTGCTGTGATTTTAGTGCCATGGCGATAATATTCTCCTGGATGATTTCACGCCTTTGGGTTATATATTTTGTAGTGTAATAGGAGTGTCCGACTGTGGTGTTTGAAGCGAGCCTGCGACCTGCAACAACTTGGATATTTTTCACGCATAAAAGTTGATTAAAGTGAACGCGATTTGAATCATCGCGATAACAGAAAAGATGGCTGGCTGTACTCGTTAAACTTCCCAAACACGACAACTCTCACTGGCATGTTAAAGGAGTGCCTGCTTGTTTCTGGACATGTGTTTCAAAAGGGCCCTGATCTGTGGTTTAGTTTCAGATTGCACATGTTGCCAGCAGTATTTCAGATCACAGATGTTAGTTCACCATGATTGTGTTACATCAGACCAATCACATTTCTATCCAGCAGGATTACAGATCAGCCAGTCTGTAGCCTTTCAGTCTGCTTATACATGAGCATTAAGAGCCAAATGAATGTTTGATCGATTTAATAGTTCAGATGAGGTTGTCCACTGATGAAGGCAGAAATATATATATATATATATATATATATTTTTTTTTTAAATGTTGAACTTGTTCATTCATGATGCTTTAATTTTTTCAATTTATGATTTGTGACTATAATAACAAACAAGTAGCAACTGAAATGGGGTTGATTATGGTACAGCAAAATTGCAGCTTCAGCACAATTAGTACAAAACACACCTTCAGTTTCAGCACTCAGGACTAGAGCCAACAATCCATGGCCTAAAGTGCAAGAAACACATTTCACCATGAAAAGTGTATAGAGAACATTTAGAGGAGAGCTGAGGAACAATCTTTTGTTTTTTTTTATTTTTTTTTTTGTGTGTTTTTTTGGCTGTAATCTAATAAATCCAGCCATCTAATCATTTTTTACGTGTATTGCAGAGAGTAAGGTATTACTTTACTAAGTCCCCATGAAATCAAAATTGAAGTTTTCTGCCTTTTAGTATGAATGTCAGATTTAATCTGTAATCTATAAGATAGTGTGCTCCAAAACAATGACAAAATTCGCATTTTTACAGGATATATGCATTCAAAATTTATAGTCTCTCTCTCTACCACCAATACGGATCAGCAGTTTTGATGACATCATTCTGCACTTCAGCTTCTCATCAGTCAGATGCTCTGTAGAATCTGAAGTGTCCCACCCCCAACATTATAAAACAATCCATGGTACTAATTGTCAAGTATGGTTTAGCCTGGGCTGTGAGGTAAGCTAAACGCTATTGGCTGCTTAAAAAGGGGGAGGAGCCACTCGATATGCCCCGTCCTGGCTTCCTGTTTCAGTGGAAATTACATCAACACATCGATTAAGGCTGCGTGTTTCAAGGTACTTCACTGAGACTTTATGTAATTTTTGTCATGGGACAGTAAATAAGTTTATGGTCCTGACATTGACTCACAGTGGTACATTTTAAAAACTTTTTTGTGGTCTGATTGTAGTTTTTGGGCTACTTTATTTTTTGTTGCTGAACTAAATTTGCCGGTCTCTTTGTCTGTCTCTCAGTTTGCCCATCTGTCTGTCTGTCTGTCTGTCTGTCTGTCTGTCTGTGTGTCTATGTCGTAAATGGCTCCACTAACATAAAGGACTGATATGTCAGTAAATGCCTTGGGGAATAGCCAGTTAAATCAGTGATGGAGAGTAATAAATGAGTGACTTGGGTCTGATCACTGCTTGTACGTGCGTTTTTTTTTTGTTTTTTTTTTTGTCCCTCCAGCAGCTGACACACCAGTTTAATGACACTGGAAACTGGTTAAACAGAGCTAAGACGGCCTATAAACAATAGGCATCCAGTTTCTGTGTTTGAATTTAACCCCAGCTTACCTTGGTCCAATCTGAAACAGTGTAAAGCCTGGCACAGCAGCAGTGTTAAATCTACCAGATAATACACAGTAAAATATAGGCATAGCCTTGACTTTAGAAATAGCGTGGCTTTGCTTTGTTGTAGACACAGTCTCTGCAGGGCTTTTGGGCGAGGGTGTGTGGGTGTGTGGGTGGGTGGGCGTGGTTATGTAGCTCAGACCTCTTACCTCATGCACTCCGGGAAAAGGGACTTTGCACAGAAAGGAAAGAATTTCATCTGAGTGAGAAATGCGTTCGTAAAAGGGTGCCAGTGCAGTAATAAGACACTGACTGTATATATGTATGTAAGTATATATAGATACTCATGCATTGTTGGGCCCATGGGTAATGTAGTGTTGTTACAGGAAACTCAGCACAGTAGACACATGTCAGTTGGGTTGTTCATGGGTGAGGGACCAAACTTTCAATAACATTTTTTCATTTATATGAAATTTAACATTTATATATATATATATACAAGTGCATCTTAATAAATTAGAATGTCGTGGAAAAGTTCATTTATTTCAGTAATTCAACTCAAATTGTGAAACTCGTGTATTAAATAAATTCAATGCACACAGACTGAAGTAGTTTAAGTCTTTGGTTCTTTTAATTGTGATGATTTTGGCTCACATTTAACAAAAACCCACCAATTCACTATCTCAACAAATTAGAATACTTCATAAGACCAATAAAAAAACATTTTTAGTGAATTGTTGGCCTTCTGGAAAGTATGTTCATTTACTGTACATGTACTCAATACTTGGTAGGGGCTCCTTTTGCTTTAATTACTGCCTCAATTCGGCGTGGCATGGAGGTGATCAGTTTGTGGCACTGCTGAGGTGGTATGGAAGCCCAGGTTTCTTTGACAGTGGCCTTCAGCTCATCTGCATTTTTTGGTCTCTTGTTTCTCATTTTCCTCTTGACAATACCCCATAGATTCTCTATGGGGTTCAGGTGTGGTGAGCTTGCTGGCCAGTCAAGCACACCAACACCATGGTCATTTAACCAACTTTTGGTGCTTTTGGCAGTGTGGGCAGGTGCCAAATCCTGCTGGAAAATGACATCAGCATCTTCAAAAAGCTGGTCAGCAGAAGGAAGCATGAAGTGCTCCAAAATTTCTTGGTAAACGGGTGCAGTGACTTTGGTTTTCAAAAAACACAATGGACCAACACCAGCAGATGACATTGCACCCCAAATCATCACAGACTGTGGAAACTTAACACTGGACTTCAAGCAACTTGGGCTATGAGCTTCTCCACCCTTCCTCCAGACTCTAGGACCTTGGTTTCCAAATGAAATACAAAACTTGCTCTCATCTGAAAAGAGGACTTTGGACCACTGGGCAACAGTCCAGTTCTTCTGCTCCTTAGCCCAGGTAAGATGCCTCTGATGTTGTCTGTGGTTCAGGAGTGGCTTAACAAGAGGAATACGACAACTGTAGCCAAATTCCTTGACACGTCTGTGTGTGGTGGCTCTTGATGCCTTGACCCCAGCCTCAGTCCATTCCTTGTGAAGTTCACTCAAATTCTTGAATCGATTTTGCTTGACAATCCTCATAAGGCTGCGGTTCTCTCGGTTGGTTGTGCATCTTTTTCTTCCACACTTTTTCCTTCCACTCAACTTTCTGTTAACATGCTTGGATACAGCACTCTGTGAACAGCCAGCTTCTTTGGCAATGAATGTTTGTGGCTTACCTAGTGAACCAAACTGAGAGACCATTTTGAAGGCTCAGGAAACCTTTGCAGGTGTTTTGAGTTGATTAGCTGATTGGCATGTCACCATATTCTAATTTGTTGAGATAGTGAATTGATGGGTTTTTGTTAAATGTAAACCAAAATCATCACAATTAAAAGAACCAAAGACTTAAACTACTTCAGTCTGTGTGCACTGAATTTATTTAATACGAGTTTCACAATTTGAGTTGAATTACTGAAATAAATGAACTTTTCCACGACATTCTAATTTATTGAGATGCACCTGTGTGTGTGTGTGTGTGTGTGTGTGTGTGTGTGTGTGTGTGTGTGTGTGTGTGTGTGTGTGTGTGTGTGTATATATATATATATGTATATATATATATGTATATATATATATATGTATATATATATATGTATATATATATATATGTATATATATATGTATGTATATGTATGTATGTGTATGTGTGTGTGTACTGTTTTTCATTGAATGTTTTTTTCAGGTCTGAGTAACATAGTGAGCAAAATCAAACTAAGAAGTGTGTCATACTGTAAAAATTCTACAATACTTGGGTATGTTAGTACATGTAGAGCTGAACAACCTGCTTGGATTGTGGTGATAAGTTTAGCTTGAGTCTTGTAGCAGGCTGGTAGTATCATGGGAAGAAAACTTGCTCATGACTCCAGGGACTGGGTTGGCTTCACTGCAGAACCAAATCCAACTTCTCCTATAAACCTAGCTTTGAGTTAGGTTTATAGATTTTGGTTAGACTCCATCCACATACAGTCAGAGGAGCTGGATCAGGTCTTGCTCCACCTCCTGGACTTTTGATTCTGAGCTCTGGTTACTGTCTGTGTGGAGTTTTGCATGTTCTCCACGTGTCGTCATGGGTTTCTTCCAGGTTCTCGGGTTTCCTCCAATCAGGAGAAAACAAAACAAGCCAGGAGGTGGTCTGGCTACACTAAATAGCCCCTATGCGTGAATTGCATGGTACCCTGCAATAGATTGTCATCCCATCCGAGCAGTTCCTGTAGATGAATGAATGATTTTATTTTAGTGCCGTGCAGTAGTGCATAGTCTTTTTATTGACCTGAAATGTCAGATGTGTTGCACAGCAGAGATGCCGAGCATGCGTCTGTAGTCTGAGAGTCTGTACTGCTGAGTCATGGTGAAGCCATTTCACTCATGAGCACCAGAACAGGGTAAGAGTCAGTTGTCGCTGTCGGCCCGTTGGTTAGGATTGATCATCTGGTGTGCAGAGTACACAGCCTCTGTCTTAGTGCTTTATTTTGAAAACATTTTGTATTCAAAGCTTTGCTGATTTGCACCTCATGAAGAGTCACAGTGTCTTGTCTGTGTCTATTGAGGTTGCAGCGTTACTGAAGCTGCTGTGTGACTCATCACATTGTGGCTGTATTGAATTTCCACCCTTTATCTGTTGTTCTTATTTCTGCAATTAAGCTGGATTTTTTTAGGCTGTTTATATGTGTGTGTGTGTGTGTGTGTGTGTGTGTGTGTGTGTATATATATATATATATATATATATATATATGTGTGTATATATATATATATATATATATATATATATATATGTATATGTGTGTGTGGTGTATATAACCTCGGTGGTGAAGAACCTCTTGTAGTCTTAAATATCCTGATGCACATACTGTACATAATAAACCTACAGTGACCTCCACTAATATTGGCACCCTTGGTAAATATGAGCAAAGAAGGCTATGAAAAATTTTCTTTATTGTTTAACCTTTTGATCTTTTGTTAAAAAATCGTTGAATATAGGTATGCAACAATTATTGACACCCCTATGAATTCATATGAGAAAAATATATTTGAAGTATATTCCCATTGATATTTTACATTTGTTTTGTAAACTATGTGACTAGGAACAGGAAATTGTTCAACCCTGACTTCCTGTTTCACAGGAGTGTATAACACAGGTAACACAGGTCAAATTTCCTTAGTCATTCATAACAATGGGTAAGACCAAGGAATATAGCTGTGATGTGCGGCAAAAGGTTGTTGAGCTTCACAAAATGGAAAGTGGCTATAAGAAAATAGCACAAGCATTGAAAATGCCCATTTCCACCATCAGGGCAATAATAAAGAAGTTCCAGTAAACTGGAAATGTTATGAATCATCCTGGAATTGGACGAACGTCTATATTGTCTCAACACACTGTGAAGAGGATGGTTCGAGTGGCCAAAAAATCTCCAAGGATCACAGCTGGAGAATTGCAGAAATTAGTTTCGTCTTGGGGTCAGAAAGTCTCCAAAACTACAATCCAAAGTCACCTACATCACCATAAGTTGTTTGGAAGCCTCTATTCTCATCCAAAAACAAACTCAAGCGTCTTCAGTTCGCCAGACACTGCTGGAACTTCAAATGGGATCGGGTTCTATGGTCAGATGAAACCAAAATAGAGCTTTTTGGCAATAAACACCAGAGGTGGTTTTGGCACACACAGAGAGGTAGCCACATGGAAAAGTACCTCATGCCCATGGTTAAATATGGTGGAGGCTCTTTAATGTTTTGGGGCTGTTTTTCTGCCAGAGGACCTGGACATTTTCTTAGGATAAATGGCATCATGGACTCTATCAAATATCAACAGATATTAAATGAAATACTCACTGCCTCTGCCAGAAAGCTTAAAATGGGCCGTGGTTGGATCTTCCAGCAGGACAATGATCCAAAACATACATCAAAATCAACACAAAAATGGTTTACTGACCACAAAATCAAGGTCCTGACATGGCCATCCCAGTCCCCTGACTTGAAACCCATATAAAACCTGTGGGGTGAACTGAAGAGGAGAGTCCACCAGTGTGGACCTCGAAATTTGAAGGATCTGGAGAGATTCTGTATGGAGGAATGGTCTCAGATCCCTTGTCATGTATTCTCCTACCTCATCAGGCATTATAGGAGAAGACTCAGAGCTGTTATCTTGGTAAAAGGAGGTAGCACAAAGTATTGATTAAGAGGGTGCCAATTGTGCCAACAGTACAGCAGTAGAATATTTTTGAAACACAATAAGAGAAAGTATTATCATATGGTTTTTTTTTTTTTTTTTTTTTTTTTTTCCAGATTAAAAAGGATATTATTTTTTAAATGTAGATATATAGAGGAAAAAGAGGACAAAAACAACTTTTTGTTGCACAGCTAAGCTTGCAAGGCAGCATCTCTTTTAAATTCGGGGAATCCTCCCAAGCTGCTTGAAATTTCTCCTTGAAGGCCTGAACGTTCTCCAAAAATACACCCTGTGGTTGTGCTTTGGCATCCAAGAGGGGGCCTTCTCACTAGCCAGGCCCCAGAAAAAAGTCGGTCCACAAATGTCTGTAGCTTGTGCCAAATACAGTACTTTGATACAGCACGAAGTCTTTGGCTATGCAAAGCTTAAGTAAGGTAACTTTATCAATATTCTTTTTTTAGTTTTGCCACAAGCTGTTGCCTGGAGCAGTGTGATGATGCTGATAAAATAGGCTAATAGAATGATACAGGGATTTTAGTGAAACGGTCCATCCTCCATACTATCCTTCCATTAGCATATCAAACAAAAGTAGTAAGGTTTTTCTAGAACTGTACTTTTTATAGACTAGAAATATTAGAATAAAAAAAAATACATTTGCAGACGTCTATGCATTGGATCTTGCTAGCCTATTTTTTCTCAGCTTTGCCCCATTTTCACACTGGCAGCAATGCAACAAAGTGCCTACTGTCAGATAACGATGACTTCTAGCTAAAGTGGGTGGGGCAAGTGAAAATTGAGTTGAGCTCATAGAATTAAAAGTTGTTCTGTTCTACAGTGTGTCCGTCATGGTGTTACCAATATGGCGTTCAAAACAGGAAATAATAACCTGTGCCAGTATGCGTAGAACAGACAGCTGCCAGTGTACACACTATGTAAAAATTGTATACACAAATTTTTTATTTTTTTTATTTTTATTTTTTATTTTTTAAAGCTCTGTGTGACCGTAACAACATCAAACTACACTAGTAGTGGAAGCTACTGCTGAGTACTGGTCCACAGGCATTGTGAGGGTGAGACTCAGGAGAGTGCACCAAGCCACGGTAGCCGGGCTCCCACATGTGGTTATCCAAAACCTTTATCGATTGAATGAACAAAGTCTATGAGCTTGGGACTTGACTGAAACATAATGAGCTCCATGGCAGCGCCTGAGATGTCATTTGTAGCGAAGATAGAGCTCCAAAGTAATCTGAAATGCTTCTTCCAACCCTTTTTCTTGCTCTTTTTTTAACGGTTTTTAACAATCCAGAGCTAGCAGGCTATAGGGCATTTCACAAATGCAGACGAGTCCCATTTTGGCAATGGTGATAGGCTGTCCAGGAAAGAACGTGATCAGTGCGCCTTATCTGTCTCTTTAACTTTATGCAAATCTAAATGTAAATGTGAGGGATGGTGGCATCTTTTTTTGGCCATCTTTTGTTTCCACACACAGTCATTGTTCTTGCTTGCAGCTCCTGAACTCATTGTTGAGACTTGTGAGGCTGCTGCGGGCCTAAAGTGGTGGCTGGTGTTTTCCTTGTTCTATTTTGCTTTAAGAGCCATGAGGAGTAAAACATTTTTTTAGGCTCATTCTGACACTAGTGGAACAGCATGCATTTTATACGTAATCATAAGCAAGTTTGTATTTTTAGTGAGAAGACATTTTGAGACGTTTTGAGAAATGCTAAAGATAGGAACTCCCATTAGCGAGCAGGGTGGGGCGATTTGAGTGACGTGAGGTGAAAAATTCCCGCTGTCTGAACACAGGGTTAAGGCAACTTGTGAGGTGTATGCAGTCTCAATAGAGAGGGTAGGGTCAGTTCAAGAGGTCCTCACTGCAGCCTGTAGCACGATGATGTATTGGATTAGATCCACTACGTACAGGATGTTGTAACACGCATGTGCCGAAGACACTCAGTATGTCGCCAAGTAATTTATCTAGGGTTCTGGTTAGGGTTAGAACATCCAGTACGTAGTGGATGTAATCCAATACGTCATCACGCTACAGGGTGCAGTGAGGACACACTCGGTCAGTTGGGAAAGGGTAAGGCTTTTATGATGCAGTTGCAGCAGATGGCACTGAAAACTACACACCAAGGAAAATGCATCTTGAACTGAGTGAATGAACATCAGTGAGGTCTGTCAGGCTTCCTTTTTTCATTTCTAGTTATAGGAATCATGTTGATTGTCTTGAATGTCCTGAAAAGTTAGGGCTTCAGCAAATCATTCTGTATCCTCTGGGAGATGGCAAACAGCTGTTTGTTGTCTGTCCTGTCTTTTTTTTTTTTTTTGATGAGTTATTGTGATGAACTGTAGACAGACAGGATATTGAAATAAGAAAAGATTCTGGAAATAGGAGGGACAAACTGCAGACAGAAAAACAGTGAGTTAAATCTTTCATTTAAATGAAGCTACCTTTCATGGACCACATCCACCTATCAGTGGACACATCACTAGCCCTGGCACCTGGGACAAGCAGGTTACATGTCTGGGCTATCACGACATACTGTATATAAGGCATGTTTAAAATGATATTTGTGTACTAAATTGCTGTAAAATGTACTACCAATTACCGCTTTCTACTGCTTTTGACATTTACATACATAGACAATCCTATACATACCGAATACAGCACATATTATACTCATTTTAACCAAATGCTTTTTTTTTTTGTTGTTAAGAGCACAAGCATGACGTTAGACATTAGAGACATCATGGCTATGCAATTCCTTACACCCTGGGGAGGGTGAAGGCTAATGCGTGCTTCCAATGAGACACGTGAAGCCAGCTGACTTCATCGTTTTCAAACTGCTGCTCATGGAGAGTTACAGGGCAGTGGAAATCACTCGGAGGAAAGCGCTATCGGTCCACTTCCACATACATGAGCTCACACACACCGACATTTGGCTAGTGTTGCTGTGATTGACAAGGGGGAGAAAGTATGCCATCCCTCCAACCCAGAATGCATGGCCAATTCTGCTCTCTTGGCTCCCGGCCATTGATTGGTTGTAGCATCGTCGGATTCATACTTTTGAGGTTAGTTACATTAGATAGCCAAGTTTATAAAGTCCGTGGGTATCCAAAACATCGTATTTGTCAATCTACATATTGCGTACAGTGCAGAATGAGCCTTCGGACACTTTTACATTGTAGTATTTTGTGCGTTTGAAACAAACCCTCATTTGTTCACCACCTTGGTGTTTGGTCAGTTGTGCACATAGTGCTGATCTCTGCTGGAGACTATAATCACCTGTGGGCGGTGGTTTCTGTCCACTTCCAAACAGTGTCATTTAATTTCACTGAGATATAACCCTGAGCTGACCCAACTCCAGGAACTGGACCAAAAATTGCCATTCCTTGACGTGCAAATCACAAAATGAGCACTAGAGGAAAGCTGTAGAAGTACAATGTATTCTTTTATGCAGTGTATGCCAAAGAACACAAAAAAACTATGCAATTAAAACAATCCTGATGTTTTGAAATTATTGAATAATTATTGAATCATTTAATAATTTATGTTATTTAGGACCAGTGCTTCTATTTTTCATCATCTTTCTGAACGAGGCTTATGAGTAAAACTCTAAGCCTAATCATCAAATATTTTTCCCACTGGTCTTGCTACAAATTTGTGCAGTGAGGAACAGAATCAGACCAATAAAAAATGATATACAGTATACAGTATATATCTCACGTTCACTCTGATTGGGACTAGGCAAACCTTGGTGAGAAAGCACCCTTAGTTTGATCTTTGATATGTGGTATTGATGGTTGTGGGAGCAGTCGATAAAGTCATTCTTTGCGCGTTCCAGAGCGATGTGTTAAGCCGTATGCCGCAACAATGGAGCACAGTTTACCCTGTTGGCAGTCAAACTTTGTCACTGTGAATGCTAACAAAGTGCTCCGTGTGCCAGTGAGGAATGTGTGTTTGTTGAGTTGGGGTGTTCATGTTTGTGGAATTCATTCGTAGGCTCTTTGCATGCAATTCAAATGTTTTTAACTTTCCCTTTTTTTTTCTTATCTCCACACCCCACAGATACCAGACAGACCTGTTGCACAAGCATGAGTGAGACCTGTGTTGAAGATGCTATCTAAATCTCCTTTTTTTTTTTTTTTTTTTTTTTCTTTTTTAAAACCTAAGCTTGAGAATTCTAAAAAAAAAAAAAAAAACCTTTCAGATAAAGTGTTGTGCAGTGAGAGAGTGAGGAGAATGAATCATTATGAGTGGATGCATACGCTTCAGTGCTGAGAGACTAAACCTCTACAGCTCAGCCTAATGACCTGCAGCAAGGCTTCAATTACTTTGAAATGTGCCCCTTATTCTGTGCTTTATTTAGTCACACGCGCATGCACGCAACAGTGGCAGTGTCCTCTGTCCTGGCAAGTCAGCCTCAGTCTGGAGTGGATATAAGAATTAAATGGAGAACTGATTAACATAAACACTTGTTGGTGAATAGGTCTTCATTAAAGAGTGTGCGCTGTGCTCACTCTTTTTATTCTGCAGAGGACGCTGGCACACGCACACACACACACACACACACAAATACAAATGCACTCGATGACTCGGTAGTAATAACCTGTCATAGTCAGCTGTGTTTCTGCCCAGTCAGATCAGAGGATGTCTGTTTCTCACTTTCTATCTTTGGCAGCATGAAGTGCAGCAAAATCTATTGGATAGTGAGGAGAGGAGAGTAAACCAGTCTCTTACTGATGAGGTAGAGCATGACGGGAACTGTCTGAATCCACCCACCTGTAGGGGCGGCTGTGGCTCAGGTGGTAGAGCGGGTTGTCCACTAATCGTAGGGTTGGCAGTTCCCGGTGCCGAAGTTTCCTTGGGCAAGACAGTGAACCCCAAGTTGCTCCTGATGGCAGGCAAGTGCCTTGCATGGTAGCTCTGCTGCCATTGGTGTATGAGTGTGTGTGTGTGTGTGTGTGAATGGATAAATGAGACACAGCGTAAACCGCTTTGTAGAACCGCGAAGGTTAAAAGGTGCTATATAAGTGCAGACCATTTACCTGTGCAGTGATTGGCCAGTAAAGACATGCTAATGAATGGGGATGGAGGAGGGTGGAAACTAGCATGCAGCTGTTATGCGAGCGTGTGTATCTTATGTACATCTGGATGATTAAATGGGACGTTTGGTAGATGGCACATCAGAGCCAAAACATCCCATCTGATTTTCAAGTCAGAGTGTAATGCTTAGTGATTTCATGCACAGCGACGTTAAAAACACTTATGAGCTCCATATCTCCTTAAAACCTTCTGCTGTCAGTGTGATTGTTGTCATGATCTGCATCTCGAATCATAAACCCTTACTGTGCATTCAAAAATATTTACTAATCTGGAAAATCGAGAACACCGGTACTCAAACCAGACCTTTCGGTAGGTTTTACAGACTACTTGAGGTTTTTAAAATCCAGACACTAACTGTAGTTTGGAGTACCGGTTGTTATTAGTACTCAATAACGGTCGAGAATAGTATGCAATTTGAGATGCGACAGTTTGCCTATCCAGTAGCGGACACTTGGTCACATGGTGCTGTATTGCCTCCACTATGTATGTTAGTATTGCACTACGCGGAAGAGTAACATTAATTTCTCAGGACATGCACAAGCTACGGGCCAAACGATTACAGTATGCTCTTGGCGGCCATCTTGCGCTTGCATAGTGAACAGCAAGTATGAACCAGATTTGATAGTGCAGTGTTGAGGCATTGTTTGGATCATTTTAACTGCATTTCCCATAGTTAGTTACGAGCAGTCATGAGGTGCCTTTACCCTGTGTTCAGACCAGCTAACCTTTACACATTTTGCGTAGGAGTTCCACGTTTTGACATTGGCATAAGTATTGGCAAGTATTCACTCAAATAAAGAAGATTAAAAAAAAAAAAAAGACTTTTTTTTTTTTCCCACTAAAACAGCAGGTGAGCCAATCGACATATGAATGATATGATATTAACTGGCACACCCCTGTAAGCTCCGCCCCTTCCTCCCATCTCATGTTAGTAATCCGGTCTCGCTTTCTGTCAGGATCAATAGAGAATGTTTTAAGTTCAAAAATGTGAAACTCTATCAGTGTTTGTTCCACTTAGCTAAAATTGTTAACATCATTTAACTCATTGTTTATTATGGATGCCACTGAAAAGTTTTAGCTGAAGAAAGTCCAAAATGTCAAATTTTGACAAGAAATTATTATTTTTGTTTAAATAGCCCTACAACAATGCGTCAAATCTAACAGTGATAAAGGGATTTAAAACACTGTTTGCGCTCGTGTGTTGGTCAAGCAGTGTACTAAAACTGGTTTTATGGTATGCAGCCAGCATTTCTTAACATTTACACAATGTTTTTGACATAAATGAAGAAAATTTAGTGTTTATCTCAGCTACTCAATCATTATACTAGTTTAAAAGGTTGGTTGATTGGCTCCTTGTCTTTTTCAAGACTTTTTCAAGATGTTTGTTATCGAAACACCGTTTCAGTAACAAACTTTTAACTTAATGGAAATTTTAACTTAATGTAATTAACTATTAAATTAGGTTGCACATTCAAGTTTGATTTGTAATGGGGGACAAATTTGAGAAGAGTCATACAAGCCTTCTGCTTTAACAAGCTCTGAGTAAAGTTCAAAAGCATAAAAAAATAAAAATAAAAAGTTTTCCGTTAGATCACAGGTTCCCAACCCTAGTTCTGGATAACCTCCTGTCCTGCATATTTGAGTGTTTTTCCTGCTCCCAATACACCTGGTGCAATGAATCAGCTAATTAACAGCCGTTTATGAGTTGAATGTATGTGTTAGAGCAGGGAAAACACTCAAATTTGCTGGGCAGGGAGTACTCCAGGACGAGGGTTATGAAAATTGGCAACATCGCCATCTCAGTCGCATGCGCACAACCATTTTTCTTGTTCTCTTTTGACCACGCACTTGCACATGCCATGCCTTCTCTTTACTGTCTGCCCCCATGTTTGATGGACAGCTGTGATCCTCCAACCGTTCATTTCAGATGCTTCTTTGGAAGCAGGAAGCAATTCTGCGAAAGCATTACCCAGGCTTTACAGCTTGCACACTCAGCTTGAACAACAGAACAGGAAGTAGGCCTTAGGCACAACACTATTATATTGGATTTGTTTGCGAGCAGCATTCATTATTTTCACTGACATTTGATCTGCATTCCTTGTGGGGAAGAACGACACCTCTGTGAACACTGCAGTTTTGTCTAAGGTTTGCACGCGTGTCCGAGTGCTCAGCAGCTCTGGTTTATGTCTTCAGGGCTGTGAAAATACACGAAGACAGCTCATAATAAACTTAAGATCATTTGTTCTGTTTTCCCAATAAAGCTTTGCAGTACTTTTGCCATTTGGATATTTTAGTAAAACACCACTCTCAGTGATTCTTCCTGATTTTTGGCATCTTAGATGATGTGATGTGTTTGGACTGGTCAGCGAGTCATTAATTAGGAGTTAGGTTATTGCATTTCTCTTGTTCACAACAAATAGCCTACTTCAAATACTTGATTTACATGTTGGTGTCTTTTATTGTGCTATCACCATATGCACCTCAACTGACATCTGATCCCTTGGCATAGGGTTTCACCTCTGGTTTAACCACTCTCACTCTACTTTCACTTGTTGTAGTTTAGTCAGCAGGATGCCATGGCCTAAACCAGCCTTTGTGCCTTAGATATAAGAGGCATTGTTTTGACTTGATTTACATAATTCCTGCTTCCATATTAGGGGTGTAAGTATACACTCCATGAAGCCGGTATTGGCGAATCGAAACGATTCGTGAGCGATTTCGATTCGATTCTCAGAATATTTTGAACAAAGTTTGAATGAAGAAAAATTATTCCTTTTTTATTTCTGAATCATAAACAATGCAAAACAATGTGCATTAATATTGTATTAATATTGATTTTGATAGAAGTGTCTGGGGACTTTGAAAATGATCGACTGAAACATAATGGGCTCCATGAGCTAATTAGTAAATTAGCGATTTACAAATGGTAAATAAACAGCAGGTTCTGCTGGCAAAAATGGAATAAGTCTAAGATTTCAGCTGTGAACTGTGGTGTTCTCTTGTTGTACTTAAAAATATTATTTTAGTGACTGCTGTATTCAGTTTTGCTTGATGAAGTGTTTGCATGCAAAGTGACTGCATGTTGTGCTAGCTTTAAACTGTGCTTTGTTCTACTGCACTTTAGTTACTGTTCTTACAGTACTGTACAAAAGTTTTAGGCACATGCAAAGAAATGCTGTAGAGCAAAGATGCCTTCAAAATAATGAAATTAAATATTTCTACATTTAAAAAATACCGTAAAGAGCAACAAACAGTAGTAAATGAAACAAAGTCAATATTTGGTGTGATAAAAAACTAAAAATACCTGTAATGAAAATGATAGTTTTAGTGTAATGTAAATACAGTGGGTATAGAAAAGAATCACCCCCTTTAAAATGATCACATTTTGTTGCTTTTCAGCCTGAAATGAAGAGAGACACAGTTTTTTTTTATCCAGCTGTATTTACTCAGTGCAACTTGTAACATCCAAGTGAAAGGTATAACAATAATAATATGATATAACAATTACAAAAAATAAATGAATTAAAAAATAGAATCACTGAGTTGGAAAAAGGATCACCCCCTTGCTTTAATTTGCCTTAATTCTTTAATTACAGCCTTTAGTCTGTTGGGATATGTCTCTAATAACTTTGCACATCTAGACATTGCAATATTTGCCCACTCTTCTTTGCAGAACTGCTCAAGTTCAGTTAAATTTGATGGTGACCGTTTGTGGACTGCAGTCTTCAAGTCATTCCACAGATTTTCAATGGGGTTTAAGTCTGGGCTCTGACTAGGCCATGCAAGGACATTCACCTTTTTCTCCTTCAACCACTGTTGAAGTTTTGCTGTGTGCTTTGGGTCATTGTCATGTTGGAAGGTAAACCTTCTTCCCATTGACAACTTTCTGGCAGAGAGCAGCAGATTTTCCTCAACCATCCATTTTCCTTCTATCCTGACAAGTGCTCCAGTCCCTGCTGCAGAGAAACACCCCCATAACAGGATATTACCACCTCCATGCTTTACTGTAGGAATGGTGTTATTTGGATGGTGAGCTGTATTGGATTTCCATCAGACATATTGTTTGGTGTTGAGGCCAAATAATTCAATTTTAGTCTCATCTGACCATAACACCTTTTTCCATGTGGCCTCAGAATCTTCAAGGTGCGTTTTAGCAAAGCTCAGTCGTGGGTGGCTTTTTTCTTGCAACCCTCCCATACAAGCCACATTTGTGGAGAATTTGTGATATTGTTGTCACATGCACACAATGACCACTCTTTGTCATAAATTCCTGCAACTGCTTCAGAGTTGCTGTAGGCCTCTTGGTAGCCTCTCTGACCAGTTTCCTCTTGGCTCTTTCATCCAGTTTGGAGTGACGTCCTGATCCAGGGAGGGTCTGTGTTGTACCAAATACCTTCCACTTCTTAATAATAAACTTCACTGTGCTTACTGAGTTTACAAGTCATTTTTAGGAGGTGGGTGAACCTTTTTCCAACTCAGTGATTCAGTTTTTTTATTTTTAATTTTTATTTTTTCTGACATGTTGGTGTTATATCTTTCACTTGGATGTTATAAGTTGCGCTGAGTAAATGCAGCTGGATAAAACAAAAACTGTCCGTCTTCATTTCATGCTGAAAAGCAACAAAATGTGATTATTTTAAAGGGGGTGATTCTTTTCTATACCCACTGTATATCAGCATGATGGGTGACACATCTGACACATTCAGCATATACTATCTAACACTTCCTGATGATGTAATGATGTAGAGGCTTGTGTGGATGTGATGTGGGTGCTTACAGAAGAACAAATGCAAGCGGGTGTGGATTTACTATACATTCGCTTCAGATTAAGGTGTATTTAAACCTAATTGCACTCTGTCACCTTCCGAGGCTAAATCCTATAATGATACTTCAACATAAAGACGATGCTGACAGCTAATGCCCTGAGTACCGTCTGTGAGTTCTCTTCATGTTACAGTCAGTAAAGTGTATGAGAGAACGGTCATAGCTGTCTTTCTATTTAAGCCTTTCATTAAAGTTAATCCTTACTCTTTGTGCCTCAGGATCCATTTACAAATCAGTAGCACCTTTCTGTGAGCAGTGATGGCTGTTTATTGAGGCTCTGAAGTGTCTGCAGTGAGAGTAAAGAGTAATCCTGTGCAGCTCTTTGTGGTAGTGTGACAGTGAGTCATGTCTGAGTCATCACCCTAAACCTGGAACCCCACACGATCCCAGGCATTTCGGACACCGCCTCGCACACACACACAGTTAATCATAAAAGCCGAAGCCCTTATTCAGTAAACGTACACCGCTTGGTACAAAGTTACACTGCTCTGGACAAAGCTATACAGTAAGGAAGTATTTTACCAGCTTAGAAAGCCATCCTCTTTTCTCTGTTCTCGTTTTGTAACGATCTTTGTGTTCTTGGCTGAGATCCAATGGAAAGCACCTGCCTGTAATTTTCATATACTGAGTCAAGGGTGAGCTGGGATTTGAAGACGGACGAGAGTAAAATGAAAAACAGCTTGCTGGATGAGGATAAAGTCTGCATGAGCAAAAGCTTGCGTCAGCTCTTCTGGCGTATTCACATATGTGTAAACAGAAGTGAGAGAAAAAGGAAGCAGAGAAAAATGGCCCAGTTGGTTTTGTGGGGCTCCCTGTTTTAGTAGGGAACTGAGATGCGAAAGCCATAAGGCACATAATGGTATCGGGCCTCATTTATTTGTCTTTCAGTAATGCTGATTTTCTTCATACTCACGTGAGTATGTTGATAAATAGCAATCACTTGTGAATTAACAAGCATGTTCACAAAACTGCTGATTTGCATTTAAAGCTGTAGTTCTGAATTTTTGCCTCTCTATCGCCATCTCTGTTTGAAACATATAATTGCAAGTTACTTGCAGAGTTATTTTTTATTTTTTAATTTTTTTTACGTGGGTTGTGATTCGGCACTGCTCCTGTGTGTGGATAAATCTGATGGTTTGAGGTGTACATATGTGTTGTATATTAGCTCAATACTTGACAACGTAAGTGGCGGCAGATATGGTTTTCTTGGAGTAGAGGTGAGTTGCTCTCTCTCGTAGCTAGCAGAAAATAAGTGCAATTTACCACACTGACCGTAGCAAAAACAAAAGCATAGGAAACTCGATACCTAGCTGAATCAAGCGAACAAGTACGCTAATGTTAGCTAGTTACCTCTCGAGCCACTGAAATGTCTTGCCTGTTCAGCAGAAAAAAGCCGTCTATGCGTCAGTCTTCAATCCCTTCAGATCATTATTATAAACTTACCGTTGTGAATCGGGGTAAGGTAAGGAGACAGTTTTGAAATTTTTTCTATATACTTGGTCAATAACTGACATTTGTTCATTTATAACCAAAAAAAGTTCTGTACTGATCAGTTTTATCCTATAATGACGCATTTCTATCCTGATGGGCGTGGTCTCTTCCGGGATGTCTCCACCCCAACTACATTTACATTTATGGCATTTGGCAGACGTCCTTATCCAGAGCGACTTGCATTTATGTCATTTATACAACTGAGCAGTAGAGGGTTAAGGGCCTTGCCACAGTGGCAGCTTGGGGTTTGAACTTATGACCTTCTGATCAGTAGTCCAACGTCTTAACTACTGAGCTACCACTGCCACTACAACTACAGATCATGACAGCTCAATGAATGGTTGCATGAGGATGAAAATAATGCTGTAGCCTTCAGAGTCTCCAGATCTCAACCCAACTGAACACCTATGAGAGGTTTTAGAGTGGTGCACAGTGGTAGACCGCACTCACAACCATCATCCAAACACCAGCTGAAGGAATAGCTTTGGAAATAATGGCGTTCATCTTTTCAGTACAGATCCGGAGATGTGTAGAATTGAAGCCAAGGCACACTGAAGCTGTTCTGGCTGCCCATTGTGGCACAGCACCTTATATTGGTTTTTCCTTTAATTTGTCACCCTTCTGTATGTGGACATTGGCAACTATTCAACTATGCAGAATTGTGTCTCCATGCTCTGTTTGGATGAACTGATCTACAATCAGGTCTTTATACCCCCCCCAAAATGTAGAAGGCACCATCATATAAATCAATTACATTGCATATAGAATCACAAATACTACTTTGTACATTAGTTTATTGACTTTTACTGACACATCTTACAATCTCCAGCTTGCAGCGTCTGTGAAGTTCTGTCGCAGCTTTTGTACGAACAACTATAATATAACTGACTTAATGTGTGTGTCTGATTGGTCTGCAGTGATGTCTTTCTGTTTACACACATTGGTGCACTGTTGTAATGCTGCAGATTGAAAAGGTTTTAACTCCGCATCAATGGACTTGTCACAGGCAAAGAACACATACAATGATTAATGCCAATCACAACACTACTACCACCAAAGACGTCAAAACAAACACTGTAGTGAAAATCCATTGTTTCCTTCCTTTAATGAATTACGGTGGCTTCCTGTATGCCAAACCAAGTTCTACTGATTACCTGTATTGGCAAAGAAAACAGGCTAAATCATAGCCTTCAGTTAAATCCATGCTCATGTGGGCCTAGCTGGAGATGTCGAAACTGACTAAACCGAGCTGTCGTATAACTCCCCTGCGAGCGCAACATGCTGTCACCTTGTTGAGAGAAAATAAAGACACTAGCCAGACTTGAGTAATATGTTTTATGTGCAATATCATAGCAGAAACATTGGCCAAAGACATGCTGACAAGATGCTACACAAGAAAATTAACCTATTATCATATGAGAGGTTCATAGTCAAATAACCATTTGTTTTCCGTAGTCTGTATCAATACAGTTGTGCTTGAAAGTTTGAACCCTTTTGAATTTTCTTAAAGAAGAATAAAGTTTGTAAAGTAATGTTTTGCCTGACCTTAATCCAATAGAAATGTTGTGGAAGGACCTGAACAAGCAGTTCATGTGAGGAAATCAACCAGCATCCCAGAGTTGAAGTTGTTCTGTACTGAGGAACGGGCTAAAATTCCCCCAGTTACCGGAAACGTTTATTTCTAGTTATTGCTGCACAAGAGGGTCACACCAGATACTAAAAGCAAAGGTTCACAGACTTTTGCCACTCACAAATATGTAATATTGGATCATTTTCCTGAATAAATAAATGGCCAAGTATAATATTTTTGTCCTATTTGTTTAATTGGGTTCTCTGTATCTACTCTTAGGACTTGTGTCAAAATCTGATGATGTTTTAGGTCATATTTATGCAGAAATATAGAAAATTCTAAAGGGTTCACAAACTTTCAAGCACCACTGTATCTGTTACTACATGTTATTACAATACTTTACATTAGCCTAAGATTATTAGCCTAGTCAGCCTAGTCATACTGGTCAGTACATAAGAGCTAATGGGATACCTAATAAATATGATGCATGATAAACAGAGATGTTTTCCCCCATGTAATGGTTGTTTTTAAAGCAAGTTCAAGTTAGACTTGCTGTACCAGCACTCTTTTTGACTGGTGATAAACTGCAAACCTCAATCCCAGCACACAATATCCAGTTCTTCTCTGTTTAAAATGAATATATTTAAATGAGGTGTGCTATGTATATACTACAAGGTCACCTTTTTCCACTTTGTTCTTAAATATCACATTTTAAACACAGCATTACTGTCTGAGGCATATTTTAATGGATTGTGATGGCTTCAACTCTAGGGTCTATGATTTTGAATTGTTAGCCATGCATACTCAGCACTTTTAGCAGTATTTATCCAGCACTTGTAACTTCAATGGTCCTTTTTTTTTTTTTTTTTTTTTTTTTTTTTTTTTTTTTTAAATCTAACATGCTCTGTGTACTGTTTATATTTGAAAAATGCAGAGGTCCTTTGTGTAAGATTTTTACTGAAATTTTAAAACAGTGGGTCTACATGTCTAAATGTTAGCGAATTATTAACTTCACAAGCAGTTATATCCTATATTATGGCTATTATAATGTTACCTGTCTGTGTTTCACTTTCACTTACAATTTGTACATTTGTAAATAAGCCTTTTGCCATAAAATACACCTAGTTATAACTTTATAGAGGTTTAGAGGATCTCCTGAATAGGTAATTATCCTGTAATTATCTAATTACTTGTATACTTTTGTTTGGAGCTCTAGTTCCTGAGTCAGATACAGAGTTGTTTAATCCTAGTGTTTGAGTAAATCATTTAGGTGTTGAGTTATACACGCTTAATCTTGGGCAAAGTTTTTTGTAAATCATTTGTATTTCAGCAGGGGAGGAGACTTCTAGAATAAATTCAGGGGTCATGAGTAGGTTACTGGGTGATTTGTTTAGCATGAAAATGATCTAAGCCATAGGCAACTGCCCTCTTATCCACCAAAAACCCAACCAAAATCATCATGAATATCAGTTGGCATAACACACACAGACTGAAATACCCAAAATTAAATTAGGTTAAAGCAGTTAATCATATAACCGACTTAATCTTGGCTGTTTTGCAGTTGAGGGATTTACTACAGCTTTTGCATGCTGGTTTTGTTGTGCCTTCTTTCCTGTCGTCTTCAGCAGGAAAAGGAAAAGAAAAAAAATCTTACTTTGAGTCCATCTTTTCCACAAGTTCAGGACGTGAAACTTGTTTTCTTTTTCTGTGCACTTGCTGCTGAAGCTCCATCTTGCCCATTTGAGTCAAATTAGCACGCATAATTTGATTTGTCTGTAGGCAGAATACAATGTCCGATTAGTGTTTGCCTATTTAGCATCAAAAGTATTAACCGGTATAGAGTCAGATAATTTGCCACACAGTAGTATTGAAATGTATCCAAATTTTGTTATGTTGTGTATAGAGCTGCAACAGCTAATAATCGACTACGAAAATCGTTGTCAACGAATCTCATTATCGGTTAGTTGGTCTGCGCACGGCACGGGGCACGTTTACTCATTGCTTTACTTCTGTTCTGAAAACAGGAAATCGGAGGATACAGACCAAAATTCTGTCCCAAATAATGTACTATGCACTTACACTATGCACTCTACCATCTAGTGTATGAATTTTAGAAGAGTAGTATTACCTCAAATGGAATTCCCAATCAATGGTACTGGACGTCAAACACATGTAATGCAACGTTAACTTCAGCAGAATACCCAGAGTCAATGACCATGAATTTCTTCAGTTTACTGTTTATGTGCATCTTGTGAGCAGTGAACTCAGTAATTGCTCTCTCAATTATGCTAATGTAATACAACCCCAATTCCGAAGAAGTTGGGACGCTGTGTAAAATGTAAATAAAAACAGAATGCAATGATTTGCAAATCTCATAAACCCATATGTTATTCACAGTAGAACATAGAAAACATATCAAATGTTTAAACTGAGTAAATGTACCATTTTAAGGAAATGTGATGGCCGCAACACGTCTAAAAAAAAGTTGGGACGGGGGCAACAAAAGGCTGGAAAAGTAAGTGTTACTAAAAAGAAACAGCTGGAGGAGCATTTTGCAGCTAATTAGGTTAATTGGCAACAGGTCAGTAACATGATTGGGTATAAAAAGAGTATCTTAGAGAGACAGAGTCTCTCAGAAGTAAAGTTGGGATGGAATCTGGATGGAAGCATATGTTGCTCTAAAACCTGTATATACCTTTCAGCATTGATGGTGCCTTTCTAGATGTGCATACTGCCCATTCCATAGGCACTAATGCACCCCAGTACCATCAGAGATGCAGGCTTTTGAACAGAGCGCTGATAAAAAAGCCGCATGGTTCCTCTCCTCTTTAGTCCTCTTTAGTCCAGAGGACGCGGCGTCCATGGTTTCCAAAAAGAATTTCAGATTTTGATTCATCTGACCACAGAACAGTTTTCCACTTTGCCTCAGTCCATTTTAAATGAGCTTTGGCCCAGAGAAGATGGGGACGTTACTGGATCATGTTCACATATGGCTTCTTCTTTGCATGATAGAGCTTTAACCAGCATTTGTGGATGGCACGGTGAACTGTGTTCACAGACAATGAGTTCTGGAGGTGTTTCTGAGCCCATGCAGTGATTTCCATTACAGAATCATGCCTGTTTTTAATGCAGTGCCGCCTGAGGGCCCGAAGATCACGGGCATGCAATATTGATTTTCGCCCTTGTCCCTTGCACATCTGGAGATTTCTCCAGATTCTCGGAATCTTTTGATGATATGTACTGTAGATGACGAGATATTCAAAGTCTTTGCAATTTCATGTTGAGGAACATTATTCTGAAATTGTTCCACAATTTGTAGAGGCAGTTTTTTGCAGATTGGTGAACCTCTGCCCATCTTTACATCTGAAAGAGTCTGCCTCTCTAAGATACTCTTTTTATACCTTTATGTAGGCAGTGGTAGCCAAGTGGTTAAGACGTTGGACTACTGATCAGAAGGTTGTGAGTTCAAATCCCAGCACTGCCAAGCTGCCACTGTTGGGCCCTTGAGCAAGGCCCTTAACCCTCAACTGCTCAGTTGTCTAAACGACATAAATGTATATTGCTCTGGATAAGGGCGTCTGCCAAATGCCATAAATGTATACCCAATCATGTTACTGACCTGTTGCCAATTAACCTCCAGCTGTTTCTTTTTAGTAACACTTACCTCTCCAGCCTTTTGTTGCTCCCGTCCCAACTGTTGCTGCCATCAAATTAAAAATTACCTTATTTTTTTCTTAAAATGGTACATTTACTCAGTTTAAACATTTGATATGTTTTCTATGTTTTATTGTGAATAACATATGGGTTTATGAGATTTGCAAATCATTGCATTCTGTTTTTATGTACATTTTACACAGCGTCCCAAATTCTTTGGAATTGGGGTTATAAACAGTACATGATACAGAAGGTCTGCGTAGTCAGTTTATCTGCTATGACACTTTTCTACCACTAGGTGTTGTTGTATGCGCACGGTTAGGAGGGTGCTGAGATATGTGCATCCTCATGCATAAGCAAAACTTGATAAATACCATTCAATCCCATCAGACAAAGCACGTACTGTGCATACACACAGTGATAAACGAGGCCCCTGGTGACTGTGAAGGCCATAACACATTATTTACATCATTTTGACCCATAGCAAACCATTCAGTGAGCTCTCGTGCACTGTGGATGTGGGCGAGGTCATCCTGGAAGAGACTACTCTCATTAGGATTGAAGTGTGTCTTGATTTTCAGCGATTCTTCCCTCTGAGAGGACATGTAGACTCAAAACATGAGTCATGAGCAAAACAGAGCCAAGGTTTTTCCTTTCTCACCCATCTATGCCTGACAGGTTTTTTTGTTTGTTTCCATAACTTTAGCAGTTGCTTGTAGATTTACTGACTACTTTGTGTTTTAGATGTTGCATTGCTCCAGTGAACTAGTGCCACATTTTTTGGTAGGCTGACTTGCTTAGGTGTGTAATAGCAGGTTCTGAGGGAAAAGCAGGTCTTCTGACTGCTTAATTTCATCTGTGTTGATTGATTTAAACATGGTTTAGACTTTCTTAGTAGTATTTATGTTTACTGAGGTCATGCAGTCTGAGTTTATATGTGGTGTGGTGTGGTGAGGTTTAGACTCACTGTTTTCAGAGTTAGGCCAATTATCATCTTATTTGCCTGCTGCCTTACAGAAGAGGCTGTGTGAGTCTTTTAAGAGGACTTTCAGTTCTATGATTTGTAACTAGTTCTGTTTTTAATCCGTTTTAATGTTGGCTACGTTTCTCATTTCTGCTCAGGGGTAGAATATGTGAGATTAATAAAACTAGACTTCTGTGAGCCTGCATGGTGTCTCTGGTCATCCTTAAACCTCTCTCTGATGCACCATTGGTACATGTTAACTTAATTTTAGATTGAATGCTGGGTGGGGGATAAAAAGAAAGAATAGTGTTGTCTAAGAAATAATGACTGAAAAGCATGGCTATTTTTTTTTCTCTAGTTGTTCATATTTGTTTTCAGTTTTCTGTCCAGGTCAACGTAGCATGAAGGAATGCATGATGCTTGTGAAATTATGCTTCTGGTTTTACCTGCAAATACTGCCCTCTAGTGGTTCCAACTTTGAGAAAAGGCAGTTTGCTTGTTGGCGCACTGGGTGATGCACCAAATGTCACAGGCTGTACCTGTTGCTCCAAAGAGAACAGTGGGAATGTTGATTTAAGTAAAAGCAATAATATTATTTTAAGTTTATATGGATTTCTTCACTTTCATGAATGAGTGGAGCATAAAAATGTAGTGATGTATGCATTTTGTTCCTTTATCTAACACACGGTGTTCTCCAGCAGAAAGATGGCAGACCTGAGGCTGAGTGATGCTCTGAATGACAGCGCGCCCCCGCCTGCTGAGGAGAACATAGTGCAGAGGGACTTCATAGCCACACTCGAGGCAGAGACCTTTGAGGACAAGGTCGGGGAGACAGTGGGCAAGACAGACTACATCCCACTACTAGACGATGATGAAAAGGGTAAGTTACAGGCACAACTAGGACTCAGGAAAATATTCTGTCAAAATATTCAAACGTACATACCTTTAAGTTGCACGATATTTGATCATAGTGATTTAGTATGAGATATACAGTACTGTGCAAAAGTTTTAGGCACATGCAAAGAAATGCTGTAGAGCAAAGATGCCTTAAAAATAATGAAATTAAATGTTTCTACATTAAAAAAAAAAAAATACCGTGAGGAGCAGTAAACAGTAGTAAATGAAACAAAGTCAATATTTGGTGTGACAAAAAAATAGTAGAAGTCATGAAATAACAAATCTATAACTATGTTTGTACTAAAAAAAAAATAATAGGGTGCCTAAAACTTGCACAATACTGTGTGTGTGTGTGTGTGTGTGTGTGTGTGTGTGTGTGTGTGTGTGTGTGTGTGTGTATGTATATATATATATATATATATATATATATATATATATATATATATATATATATATGAAATATCTGGTTCAAATACCTAAATGTCCCTAAATGTGCTTTATCATATCTCTCATAATTTTTGCCATAGCAGATGTATCTGATATCGTTTTGTAATAATGTGTGTTAATAATGTGCATAAAAAACTCAAGCTGAAATTCTTACTTAGCATTTGGATGTGAGTAGAGTTTATTCATCATCACATCACTGTGTGACCCTTTTCCCTGTGGATTGAGTTTATCTGAGGACTTGGCATGGATACCCTTGACTCTTTGTGAACGAGAAGATTGAAGGTGTTTGGGGGAAAACACTCCATTTTTACTGTGGATAAAGCTCAATTTTAGCTGGATTAGATTTATTTGAGAGGCTTTGGCAATTAGATTTCACTGGCTGACTCAGACTGGATAAAGTATGTGAAATTTGCCCAAATGACCATAAATAACCTGGATTAACACGCAATTTTTCCCACACACACTTGTCAGAGTTACAGTGGTGCTTGAAAGTTGGTGAACCCTTTAGAATTTTCTTTATTTCTGCATAAATATGACCTAAAACAAGCATCAGATTCTGAAGTCTTAAAACTAGATAAAGAGAACCCAATTAAAACAAAAATATTATACTTGGTCATTTATTTATTGAGGAAAATGATCAAATATTACATATCTGTGAGTGGCAAAAGTATATGAACCTTTGATTTCAATATCTGGTATGACCCCGCTTGTGCAGCAATAACTGCAACTAAACATTTCCTGTAACTGTTGATCATCTCTGCACATCGGCTTGGAGGAATTTTAGCCCATGATGCACTTCCACAAACATGTTGTGAAGATCAGACTTTGGTAGATCCCTGTTCTTCAGGGATCTATCAATCAAATTAACTGCTAATCCTAGAGGTTCACATACTTTTGCTACTCATAGATATGTAATATTGGATCTTTTTCCTTAATAAATAAAACCAAGTGTAATATTGTGTCTCATTTGTTTAATTCTCTTGTCTACTTTTAGGACTTCTAATGATCTGGTGATGTTTTAGGTCATATTTATGCAGAAATATAGAACAATCGAAAGGGTTCACAAATTTTCAAGCACCACTGTACATGAAAACTGAGACACAATAACATCCTGGTGCATGGCCCTGTCTGTTACCTGGTGTAGTTATTACATCACTGTGAGGTGGTTCAGACCGAGTTCTGTTACTGAGGGAGTTGCTCATTTCTAATGGATTAAAATAAGAGATCTTGTCTGTACTTGCTTGAAATATAGTTCTTCCCAAGGTGAAACAAATCCAGCTATAATAAAATTTAAGATAACACACCTACAATTAATAAAGTTGTTTAAGTATTAATGAATAAAGATATATACATACAACATATAACAGGTGACATTTGAGCCTTCAAACATGACCTCTTTCTAGAGAGCTACACATACCTATAATATTTGTGAGATTTCTTTTAAAAGTGGAATGAAATAAACCATTCAAAAGCATCTCCCACAACAATCACAACAGCATCGAGATGCACATTTACAGCGTACTTAACAAAGTTGGTTTTATAAAAATGTGCAAATTTATTTTTCAAGGATATCTTTGTGGCCTTGTTACAGGTTTAACATCTTATCCCTGGGATAATATCACTTTATCTCTGAAAGCTGTTTGCATTCCGTATGATGCTCCATGTGATGAAAATGTTCATGTATGTTTAGTGCAGAGTTTATTGTTCCTCTGTCAGGAAGGAACAATAACACTGAGAATATACACCAATCAGCCATACCATTAAAACCACCTGACTAATATTGTGTAGGTCCCTCTTGTGCTGTGAAAACAGTTCTGACCCGTCAAGGCATGGACTCCACAAGACCTCTGAAGGTGTGCTGAGGTATCTGGCACCAAGACGTTAGCAGCAGAATCCTTTAAGGGTGGGACCTCCATGGATCAGACTTGTTTGTCCAGCACATCCCACAGATGCGCGATTGGATTGAGATCTGGGGAATTTGGAGGCCAAGTCAACACCCTGCACTCTTTATGTTCATCAAACAATTCCTGAACAATTTTTGCAGTGATAAAAGACGCATTATCCTGCTGAAAAAGGCCACTGTCATTAGGGAATACTATTACCATGAAGGGGTGTACTTGGTCTGCAACAATGTCTAGGTAGGTTGTACATGTCAAAGCAACATCCACATGAATGCCAGCACCCAAGGTTTCCCAGTGGAACATTGCCCAGAGCATCACACTGCCTCTGCCAGCTTGCCTTCTTCCCATAGTGCATCCTGCTGCCATCTCTTCCACACGTAAGGGACGCACACACTCCCGGCCATCCATATGATGTAAAAGAAAACGTGATTCATCAGTCCAGGCCACCTTCTCCCATTGCTCAGTGGTCTAATTCTGATGCTCACGTGCTGATTGTAGGTGCTTTCGGCGACAGGGGTCAGCATGGGCACTCTGACCGTTCTACGGCTACACAGCCCCACACGCAAATTGTGATGCACCGTGTGTTCTGACACTTTTCCATCATAGCCTGCATTAACTTTTTCAGCAGTTTGTGCTACAGTAGTCTTCTGTGGGATCGGACCAGACGGGCTAGCTTTCGCTCCCCACGTACA